>CAJQUW010001285.1:0-14852 GCA_907163375.1 Prostheceraeus crozeri | reverse complement strand
AGAAGTAAAACTAGCCATGACTTATAGTCCGGCAGCCAGAGCGAGTTTCTGCAGGGAACGAGGCCGAAAGTGCGACTTTCACAGAATGATGTACACCCTATGCCTACTACGAATCGGCACGTCTGCCGAGTTCTAGTGAGTTCCTCTTCTTGTCAGACACGATCAAAGAAAAACACATGTAAATCCAATGGGACGCAGATTGCAGTTTTTGGCTAAAATGAAATTTTCTATGTTTTCTCTGATTAAACGAAAAGTACTAAGGCCAGATTCATAATTTTTGGCATAGAATATCTTCAGATCATTTCCTTTCATGTTCATGTACCCCTGTTTATAAAGCTAAACACATTTAGATTTGGCGAGCCTCTTAATGTTGGCAGACACAAACATTTTGAGCAACTTTATTCACATTCAACCACATTCTCACATGCATTGCCGATCAGAAGCATGATAAAAGGAAAACGGACAAGCAAATCCAATAAGAAATGACCTGAAGACCATCCATGCCAAAAATTATACTCTAGACGTAGTACTTTTTGTTTACTCATAGAAAACATAGAAATTTCATTTTAGTCAAAAACGCGCAATCTGCGTCCATTGGATTTACATGTGGTTTTTTTCTTTGAGCGGTCTGACAAAAGATGAACTCAATAGAACCCACGGCAGACGTCCATCGAAGTATGCAAAATGGTGTACAGCATTCAGTGAAAGTCTCACTTTCGGCCTCGTTCCCTGCAGAAACTCGTTCTGGCTGCCGGACTATTAAGTCATGAGAGACAGGTTGATGATGTGGTGATCCAGATCGTCGGTGAAAATGTCCTTGCATCACGGAAATACATCATCCATCATCCTCGAAAATCGCGACTGAGCTTCAAGCCAGTGGTCGGGCCATAGATTTTTTCCATTTTTTTCGCAGCTCTAAAAAAAATTTCGCAGGCCTTACTATACCAGCAAATTATTAGCATCATATTTCAGATTTTGAAGAGTAAAACACCACTCTTATCAAAACTTGACCAACGCCCATTCATCTGTCAGGAGAAACTGATTTTTCAACAATGTCTTTTGTCAATTCCGCAATTAATGCGCTCTTGTAGTAAGCCAGATTTTCCGCAAGTACTAAGTTCGTTCATTCATGATTCACAAAAGCTTTTTCGCAAATATCTGATTACATGAACTCGCTACTACCGCCATCTATTGTTTCTTAGGAGCCACTTAGTTAACACTAATAAAACTGCTTAAATTATAAAAGTGGCATTTTGTTACCGAACCCATTTTATCAACTAGTGTATACATGTGCATGTAGCAAATATAGCCAAATGTCACTAACCTAACAAATAAACCACCAACAAAATTCTTGTTATTACATGTCATTTAAAACCGACCGATCAAGTGATACAAGCGCTGACTACAGGAAGTTCACAGCAAAAGGAAATAAACCACATCATGCAAATTGAAAGAAAGTAGAATTCCTCACAAAAGAAAACATCAATAATTACGGATCGAAATTGAAATAAACGGATTAGTAGAAATTCAAGCGTGTGAAATCCAACTGGTAAAAAATGCCAACAATTGTACATAAAACCTGGAGCATGATGTATTTAGTACGATTTCTCTTCCATTGACTCCTCCTCAGCTTGACCGCAGCTGTCTTGCTTGGTTTGCACGATATTTCCCATCAATTCTCTCCGTCTCGGAGTAAAATCGGAGCTGACGGTATAGGTCCACCAAAATTCCCCGGCACGTGGAGAACTGAAGCCGATCAGTGGCGTCTACACAAGCAACCAAATTTGATATCAGATTTTGCAGAAATTGCTGTAATAATTGGTAGCCGAATTATCATATATCCACATTATTCCTGCAACCAGACGAAGGTCCTAGGCCGAAACGTGTGTGCCAAATGAATCTAATTCGAGCAGAACAAAATTTTGTCTTTTTCCTGCAATAATTATCAACTCCAGCTCGATAGTTCTACATCATATTAATGTTTTTCATTCCTTCGTGTGTTATTTTGCCGATGTCCCTCTATTTTATAACTCCTAGTGTTCTGAAGCATCGAATTTATTGTCACAAAGTTATTTTCCCCTTTTTTTTTGTATTGTTTTTTTTTTTTTTTTTATTTTTGTGTTTTTGCTGTGAATGTTTTCAACATTTCTGATGTCATCTGTCGGCTTCTTTCCTCGTTCTCCTCGTGCTCTTTCAAACAACCTAGAATGCGCTTGGCCAACGGACACTTTT
Source organism: Prostheceraeus crozeri (assembly GCA_907163375.1). Classification (NCBI taxonomy): domain Eukaryota; kingdom Metazoa; phylum Platyhelminthes; order Polycladida; family Euryleptidae; genus Prostheceraeus; species Prostheceraeus crozeri. The sequence continues at coordinate 12,620 of CAJQUW010001285.1, read as the reverse complement.
TTACGAAGACTGTCTGAATTGGCAAACCTGTGGCAGAACTGATTGTCGGCAGTTTATGAGTCAACTCCCACACACTTATGTTGATCCAAAACAGATTTCTCGAATTCGGACCATTTTATATTTTGTGGACTTTGCATCATTTTAAGCAAAAATCCCATAGCATCTATTTTCCCAGGCCAGCTATGAACTTTTCTGCCAAATCTGGTATAAAATGGGGTAAATTTTTCGCAGCATCCACGCTTCAGAATGCGTTTTCAAATCTCTGAATGAAGGTAAGAACCGTTTGTAAGATGAGAGTGCAATCATTTAACATCACCATCATCCGCTTATTTGAACCTTTCCGGTGATCTTCAAAACCACCCCTTTCGCGGATACTTAGGACAACTTCTTAATGCAATGTAAGTGGGGCTTGTTGAACACGTCCACGAGTCATAAGGTCCAGTTTCGCCGACCCCACTCTTGGACTACCTACATGTGGCGCTTTAGGTCGTGCCCTCTTGATACTACCATCTTCATTTTCCGCCAGTAACACAACTGATTCAACCGCCGCCGAGTGCGGGCGCTGTAAATAACCTGGTTAACCCAGCATCTGGGATGGTAGTGGAACCCTGATGGAGTAAATGCCATCAAATGCTTTAGGCACCCACACTTTCACACCGTCTTCATGGACTATGGCCCCCCCAGACAGAAGGGTGACGGCAGTAAGGGCATCCGGTCATAAAATCTCGCTACAATTAATAATGTATGAAATGTCGATTCAATGTTTACAAGAGGGAGAGGGCTACCCTCCCGGACTCTCGTCATAACGAACAGGAGGAGCATCGGACCCGATGGCGACACGGTGCAACCAGGGGTTCATCTCGAGTCTTCTGACCGAGTGCGACATCGATCGGAGGAACACAAACCAAATAATGTCAACAAAGTAATTACGGTGAAAATGTCTCCCCTAAGTGTTCGGGTCGAAGCATAAACGGTCTAGTGAAGTCGTCGAAGTTCTTGGAGAGAAGATCGCAATGATATCTGTTTTGCTTACAAGAAACACGATTAGAGATGTGGCTTCGGCTAAGGATTGATCACGTAGACGAAGTCCTACAAGGTCTACTGGAGTCGGTTTGTGACGATGGATTTGGTGGGTTGGCAATTCTTTTCAATGAGAAAGTATGTTGACCAAGTTATAACTGTAAAATCGATTGGACAATCGCCAAATGAATTTAGCGCATCCTCATTGAAAGTCGAGTTGAATAGTCGTTCCGTGAATGCCCCTTCAAACTGGCAGACCACTAGAAGAAAAGAGGATTCTACGCAAAAGAATTTAAATGAAGAGTCAAACGTCCCTGAGATGGGAGATTTCAAAAAATACCAGGTGACTTTAAATGTCACGTTTGGTCAATCTCAGATGGTTTTGAAAATACTCAATGTGGGAAAGGGTATGAACACGAAACCAGGATGGAGTCGATTACTGGATATGTGCATTGGCGGCGAATCTTGCAATACCTACACCTTCTACCACAAAGTCTGAATAGTAAACTGGTACCATACAAATCTGGTCTGCTGATTCTCAAATTGATTTCTTCTTCTTAGGCGCAATGATCCTCCTCCTCGTTCAGAATAAACAAGTCAATCAATAACGAACGAGTGTGTATCACAGCACACAGCTACAAACAAGCACCCTAGCCATAAGAGTGACAGGTTACGACCCCCAGGTTCCCACCCAAAGCAAAAGATCTTGGAAATTAACGGACCCCACGATGCATAGTGCATTAAGCAGGTTCTTTTGCCAACTACCATTCCAGTAAATCTGAGGACCGAGGATCATAGAAGACTGTGAGAACTTGAAGGGCGCCCTTCTAACTGCTAACAAGATTCCGTTTGTGGTTGGACAAAAGGTGGTGTGCGAAAACCTCGTGAAACATAGTGGATGGAACGATAAGTCAGCGGTCGCCATAAAAGCAGAAGCACCAGGGATGGAAGAAATGGAAGAAGATGGTAGCATGTCGACAAAGAAGCATTACGTAGAAACAAAAGAAAAGCAAAGTCGGCAGTGTACCAACCTAAGAAAGAGCGCAGAAGCAGCGAAAATCGCTGAGCTTGAGATGAAGACTGCAAGAATTACATCTTTAAGCTGGCAAAGAAGCTGAAGTGTTAGTCACGTGATGTCACATTACGTGAATCATGTGAGAAATGAACAGGGAAGACTACATGCATTGAGTTGAAAGCCTTGAGCACCTGAAGATACATTACAAGCGTCTTCAGAACAATAAGTATTCAATGAGATTCGCGGACGCTCGAATTACCGCAACCATGCAAGTTCCACCTCCAATAATCACTGTAGAAATGGTAGACCAGCCATTCGAGAAATGAAGAAAAATAAAGCAGCAGGTCCATCAAGGCGTTGTCGTGAAATGTTGCAAGCTGCGTTCATGAAGCTGTTCGTGCAGTCACAAATCTTATACATTCAATCGTGAGAGAATCCCAAGTACCCCCCAAGAATGGAAATCTGTCCTGCATAGTGAACCTGCATCAAAGTAAAGGAGACCTCACTCGACTTGTGGAAATTATAGAGGTCTGAAGATTCTCGACCAAGATTTCTTAAAGTAGCTGACGTGTTCTTGAAAGGTTCATCAGAGAACAAATTGCATTGATTCCATGCAATTCCGGTTTATCCAGGCAAAAGTACAAAGATGCAATTTTTCTTGTCCGTCCAATTGCACGAAAGATTCAACAACAAAAAGAAAGACTATTACTTTGCATTCATTCACTTAGAAAAAGCGTAAGACAGTGTACCCCGAGAAGTCATATGGTGGGCTATGAGAAAAATGAAGATTGATGAATGGATTATTCAATTAGTTAAAGGGATGTATAGAAAACAAGGGTCGAAAGTTAACATCGGATCAAGTACATGAAGCGTTCAACTCGAGGTTGGTCTCCAATTCCCCCACCCCCAAGGTTCTGAGCTCAAGCCCCGTTCTATTCGTTATAGTTTATGGAGGCTATCTTCTCGGATTTCCGTCATGGTTGTCCCCTGGGGCCTTGCTTTATGCAGATCGACCTTTGTGTTCATGGCTTGACTGGACTCGCCTCGAAGCATTAAAGTTCGTTTTTACAGTGTTGGAAGTCAAATTTTCGAAGCGAATAAGGTCAGAGGTTAACATCGACAAGTCAAAACGATTATCAGCAATCCCCAAACACGTGGAGCATCAGTGGACAAGGCCCAAGTATCCATGTAGTTTGCATGAAAGGAGTTGGGAGGAAACTCGATCCAATCACGCACTGTGACCAATGGTTCACCACCGGTGCACAGATCTCCCCTCCCTTCGAAATGCTCAAAATTTCAAATGTAAAAATGCGAAGTAATGTGGACTCCTTTACCAGACGCTGCCATTTAACATCAACATTGCGAAGAACAAATGGAAGCTGTGACATCATTCTGCTAAACTTGGCGACATGATAGATCACAACAGGAGGATTTTTTGGTGCGACAACCACGAGAGTCAAGTCGTCTTGGAAACATTCCGTTAGTTGCTTCCAGTGCTCACCAATCCGTGTCATCTCCTCCGGCGAAGAGGATATGTTTACCAAGCCTTGTTCCGAAGTGGTGCTGCTTTACGACAGCCCTCAGAAACGTGGGCAGTAAAAAAACTGATGATTTGATGCCGACTGGAAAAGAAATGAAAATGCGATGATCCGATGGATCTGCTCCACAAGAGTTAAGTGAGCGGAAAATCGATGGCTAAACTAAAGGCAGCCCTAGGCATCACAAACCTTAAAAGCGTTGTCTGAGGTCAAGTCGCCTCGATGGTTCGGCGCACTATGGATCTATGCCTACCTGGCTATGGCCAAAGAAAATTATGACCTTTGAAGTGCCTGGTCCGAACATCCGAGGAGGCCAGAGGAAAAGACAATGTGGACAAGGACCTCCGCGACCCGCGGCTCGATCGTCGAACTACACAGGATCGTGGTGCATGGAGGAGCGCTATCCGTCCTCAACATTGGAATCGGCACGGAATACCGTCCAACCCTCAAAACTGGTGGAACCAAGGACGTAAAACCGGTCAGTAAGTAAGTAAGTAAGTAATGTAACTGATAACACAAGTCTAAACATTGTGTTTTCTGCATCCATCCGGGCCGTTGCGTCGCTAGCTAAATATCAAAAATACGAGTAAATCTTATGGGAAAAGTGACTGTCGAGCGCTTCAAATGACTCCAGTTGCGTTCAGAATTTCAGGTATCGAGCGACTGTACAAAGCAAATTTCAATGCATATATCCGACAACAATACTCATATTAATTTGAATTTTATTTATTTCGTCAATACATTAATTGAAAAAATATTAGAAATGAAATCGGCTATCATTCTTTTATAGAACTATCGGCTTCTTAAACATGGCTTTGAAAGTTTCGCATGCGGTTACAGCATCCACAGTAACTCAGTAGCTGCTGCAATTTTTCTATTTTGCTGAATTTGTTACAAGATGTAAGACGCTGTGAATAATATGAAGCTATAACTAAATGACAATATGATGAATAACATGCTAATTGGTTGTCAATAGTTTGCCTGTTCCATCCTGTAGACCAGTATTTATTCTATTAGACAACATGGGTTCATTTAAATTTAAGAATTGCAAGATTTCAATATCTCGCAGGACCAAGTCAATTTTTTTGCAGCCAGTCCATTTTTTTAACATTTTCACAGATTTTCGCAGCTGGCCCGACCACTGCTTCAAGCGTTTCCTTGACTTGAGTGCAATTGAGAAACAAGCCTTGTCCAGGTGTCTCAACTTCTGTATTCCTCAGCGCATGAAATTGGAAGACGAACGGATTTTGTAATTCGACTAACGCTAGTATCATGGCCAGCGGTCAGATATAAACGTTCCTCACGCAAGCACTTATTACCAGCGGGGTCGGCACAGAGCAAGTCATAAAACGGTTTCTCCTACTTAAGAATGACACCAAGTTTCTTTGCGGAAGTGAGTCACAATTGTGGTTTGAAAAGCAAGCACGCGCTTGCATATTTCGATTTATGTACACGCAGGTCCTAATTGAATGTGACAAAACACTAACTGTGATTATCAAAAATGTCAGAGTGTGAATAGTAAGTAATTGCTCAGATTGCCTATATTCAGAATAGGAAAAACATCTTGATTATTCAGGCATAAATTACAACTGCCATACAAAGGGCTACCATTTAAGATAAACCAGGCCGTGGGCCGGACCCAGGCCTTGAAGTACGAAAAATCACCCCCCCCCCCCCCCCCCCCCCCCCCCCCCCCCCCCCCCCCCCCCCCCCCCCCCCCCCCCCCCCCCCCCCCCCCCTTCCCCCCCCACCCCCCCCCCCCCCCCCCCCCCCCCCCCCCCCCCCCCCCCCCCCCCCCCCCCCCCCCCCCCCCCCCCCCTCCCCCCCCCCCCCCCCCCCCCCCCCCCCCCCCCCCCCTCGGGCTGGACTTTGTCGACGCAATCCGCAAACGGTTCCAACTCAGTGATCTAGCTCGCTGGTTTTCCGGTCACCGCTGCTAAAATTGGAAATTTAGATTCGCTTATTATCCTTTTCAACTCAGCATCACATGTGAACAATAATTGTCAATTCTAATCCGTTTTTTTGTTCTCGCGATATCACTCCATTCTGATGGGATAATCTAGGCATGTCTCATTCCATTTTCAATGCGCCCACTAAACAACAGCATGGCGAATGTCGATGAAGAATAAATACAACACTGCAAGTGGGGTTTCACAAATCGCAAAACGGAGTGCCATCGAATTTTTCAAAAGAAAATTTGATTTGTTTATAATAAATGCCGGGATTTTATTGCTTAGTCCGGCAAAAATCTCAGACACAAAAACATAAGAAGCGCTACCCTGTTCACTTCACAGCAGGTGTATCAGTGACAGTTCTGTAGATCAGATCATAGAAAATGCAGTATTGCTGTCATGCGATCGAACGAACTTGACTGGATTCTTGTGATAGATGGCTTATTGAGAAGATGACTATGATTAGGCTTCATGTGCTAAAGGAAGAATGATGCCCTCGCTAATGAAGGTACGACATGGAACCAACAAACTGCGACATGCATCACAAGAATCTGTGCTCAGCAGCATGAAGTTCTTGTTGTAAACTGCGGAGCTCGTCACATAATGCCGGATAAGCCATGAAGATATCGCTAGAATACCTGCAAAAAGTTTTCTACTTCTTCTATTGATGGAAGTTCGTTCAGATCTCATTACGCATCAGAGCTAGAACCGGGCCGCTTCTTTCGGCCCGAGCGTCAATTAAGTGTAGTCGCCTTAAGAATCATTCTAAAAATGTAATTGTTGATAATATGATCGTATGCTTTAGGGACTATGTACCACCTATAAGTAAATTGATAAGTGCTGAACAGTAAGGTGAATTTTCAAACGTTGAATAATAATAATAATAAAGAGACTTTATTCACCAATACAACGAGCGGTATATGGCATGGTTCACAAATCATAAAAATTTCGAATACTTAATAAATGAATTGTTGTAAACAGACGATCTCCGTTGAAAGCATAACAGTTTTCTCCGAGATCTGATTTGGGAATCAGTGGATCTGACAATAAAAAATTCAGATAAAGGATGGCATGCAGAAAACCTAGAAACTTCACGAATCAGTCGTATACAGATGTTACTAAGCATTTGATGAAAATTCAACTTTTAAAATTGATATTGGCCCAACGACGAGCAACGCGATCAAGTCGTTCAAGTTTTTTCACATGGGACTTCTTTAGGTCGCAAATAACGGGCCAGCAGAAAGAAATATGGATAAAAACAAGACCAACGTAGGCCTGCCAAACAATATTGCCTTGCCCACAGTTATACCGAATCCGTCTAACTAATGATAGGGACCGGCAACATTTTTTGTACAGGAAATTAAATTGATCGTCCCATTTGTTATCGGAGCAGAAAAACATTCCCAAAATTTTGAGAGAAGGAACATCTTCAATGACAGTGCCATTCACATGAATATGAGTGGGAGAGGAAGAGGTCGGTTTGCCTGAAATAGTGAGACTCTTGGTTTTTGTTTCATTAATGCGGAGTTTCTTATTCTGAGCCCACTCGACAAAAATATCAATGTCATCTTGAAAGACAGAAGAGGAAGACGATTCTGACAGGTGAACGAGAGATATATCGTCCGCGTAAGCTATGATTTTGGTATTTGTCAGATGAGGAAGATCATTAATTTTTTTTACGGATTTTACGTCACTTTTTACCCCTACTGGGGCCTTGGACGGTGCTGACTGAAGTCAGACTTTGTTTGGAGCGTTGTGGTGCTTTGTAGTCCGGATGCCCTTCCTGCCGACTTCCAGTGACACTTTCCGGGTTCGACCTCTGGACCATGAGATCGCTAGTCCAAGTACGCCGAAAAAAACCCACTGATGCCACGGTAATTAATGGACATGATGACAATACAAACAGAGAGGCCGCCCCAAGATAAGACCATTGAAGGGTGATCTCCGCTGGAAAACAGCTTTCCACGAAGCTTGTACACCATTGGTTAAGCGTCCCTCTGGAAAACCGATCTTTCATTAAAGGACTGTTCTCATAGAATATCAATATAAGGATTGCATTGAAAATACAAGGATCTTGGGGGGGGGGGGCGTGGGTCGTCGGGTGGGGGGGGGGGTGGAGGCGGGGGGGGGTGGGGGGGGAGGGGGGGGGTGTGGTGGGGGGGGGGGGGGTGTGGGGTGGTGGGTGGGGGGGGCGGGCTGTGGTGCGGATGGGTGTGGGGGGTGTGGTGGTGTGTCGGGGGGGGGGGATGGGGGCTGGTGGGGGGGGTTGGGGGGGGGGGGGGGGTGGGTTGGGGGGGTGGGGGGGGTGGGGGGGGGGGGGTGGGGGGGGTGGGGGGGGGGGGGGGGGGGGGGGGGGTGGTGGTGGGGCGGGGATGGGGGGGGGGGAGGTGGGCGGGGGGGTTGGGGAGTGGGGGTAGGGTTGGGACGGTGGGGGGTTGGTGTAGGGGTAGGGGGGGGGGTGGGGTGGGGGTTGGGAGGGGGGGTGATGTGGGAGGGGGGGGGGGGGGGGTGGGAGGGGGGGAGTGGGGGAGGGGAGGGATGGGGGATGTGTGGCGGGGGGGTGGGGGTGGTGTGGGGGTTGGGTGGTGGTGGTGCGTGGTTAGGGAGGGGTGGTTGATGTTGGGTTGTGTGAGGGAAGTGGGGTTGTGGTATGCAGGGGGGGGGGTGGGTGGCTTGTGGTTGTTGTGCTGTGGGGGTGTTAGGGTGGGTGGGAGTTCGATATAGTGGGCATGGTAGTGGGCCAGGGGGGTGGGGTGGGTGGGGGGGGCGGGGGGGGGGGGGGGGGGGGGGGGGGTGAGGGGGGGTAGGGGGGGGGGGAGGGGGGGGTGCGGGAGGGGGGGGGGGTGGGGGGGGGCGTGGTGGTTGACGGGTGGGGGGGGGGGTGTGGGGGGGGGTGGGATGGGTGGGGGGAGGTGAGGGTGTTGTGTGGGGGGGGGGTGCTGGGGGGTGGCGGGCGATGGGGGGGTGGGGGGGGGGGGTGGTGGGGGGGGAGGGGGGGGGGGGGGAGGGGGGGGGGGGGGGGGGGGGGTGGTGGGGGGTGGGGGGTTGGCGGGGGGGGTGTGGGGTGTGCATGTTGGGTGCGGGGGGGTGGGGCTGGGGGTGTGGTGGGAGGTGGGTGGAGGGTCTGGGGTTGAGGGTGGTTGGGGGGAGGTGGGGGTGGGGCGGGGGGGGGGATGGGGGGGGGGGGGGAGGGGGGGGGCGGGTGTAATGCGGAGGGGGGGGGGGGCTGGGGGGGTGAGGGATTGGGGGGAGTGGGGGGAGGGGGGGAGGGGGCCGGGGGGGGGGGGGGGGGGGGGTGGGCGGCGGGGGGGGGGTGTGGGGGGTGGGGGTGGGGGGGGGGGGGATGGGTGGTCGGGTGGGGGGTGTGTGGGGTGGGCAGGGGTGGGGGGGGAGTGTGGGGGGGAGGTAGGGGGGGGTTGGGCGGGGGGTGGTGGGGGGGGGGGGTGTGTGGGGGGGGGGGGGGGTGTGGGGGCGGGGAGGGGGGTGGGGGGGGGGGGGTGGGAAGGGGGGGGGAGGGGGGTGTCTTTTTGATTAGGGGCAGGTATGTATCGTAGGTTGGTTGTGATGTTGTTTTTGGTTTGTTGTTACCTTTGGATGCGGGGGCTTGATGGTTGGGTTTGTTTGGAGGGTGTTTGTGCGCGGGTTTTGGGTATGTGGTGGATTTAAGTTTGTTTTGGTTTTTCTGATGAGTCTTGTTTGTGTGTGGTGGTGTGTGTGTGGGGGGGGGGGGGGAGTGGGGGGTGGGGTGGAGGAGTGGGGGGGGTGGAGTATGAGAGGGTTGATGGTGGTGGGGGGTTGAGGTGGATTTGTGGGTGGGTGGTGGGGGGACTGTGGTGGGTCTGGGGGTTAGTGGGGTTGGGTGGCTGGTTGGGTGTGGGTGTGTGTTAAGTTGTGACGAGGGGGGGTGGAGTGGGGGGAGGGTGGGGGGGGAGGTAGGGGGTGGGAGCGGGGGGAGTTGGTTGGGGTGGGGGTGAGGGGGGTGGGGGGGGGGGGGGGGGGGGGGGGGGGGGGGTGGGGAGTGTTGAGGGGGGTATTTTGGGTGTTTGGATCGGTTATGGCAGTTTATGGGTGGTTTTATGTGTTGTGTGTTTGTTTGTCTTGGGTGCCGTGGGTGTGGGGCCTTATAGTGGGTGGGAATTGTTTTGGGCATGTAGATTTGTTGGGTCTGGCGGGTTAGCTGGGTTGGTTGGGGGGGGGCGAAGGGGGGGGGGGGGGTGGGGGGGGTCACAAGGGTGAGGGGGGGTGGGGGAGGTTGGGGGGGTGTGGGGACGGGGGGGGGTGGGGGGGTGGAGGGTGTGGCGTGGGGGGTTGTGGGGTGGGGGGGGGGTGGGTGTGGTGGGTGTGGTGTGGGGGGGTGGGGGGTTTTTGGGTGTGGGGGGTTGAGGGGGGGGGGGGGGGGGGGGGTTGGGATGGAGGCGGGTGGGTGACGCTGAGTTGGGGGGAAGGGGGGGTCGGGGATTATGTGGGGGGCTGGGGCGGGGGGGGAGGGGGGGGGGTGGGGGGGTGTGGGGGGGGGGGGGGGGTGCGGGTGTTGAGGGGGGTGGGGGGGGGGTAGGGGGGGTGGGGTGGGAGGAGGGGGGGGGGGGGGTGGGGGGTGTGAGGGGGTGGGGGGGAGTGGGTGGGTGGAGAGTGGTGGGGGAGGGGGGGGGCTCGGGGGGAGGGGGGGGGGGATGTCTGTTCTGTACTGGGGAGGTAGGGTTTGGCTGGGCGGTCCTGGGTTTTTAATTTGTTTGTTCGTTTTATTTTTCAGAAAAGATAAGTGACTTAACGAATCGAAGGCCTTTCTGAAGTTTTTCCACCACCCCCCCTAACTGGCGAGAATTTTTGCAAGAGTTGGAGGACTTGGGCGCTGAGGTGTTGACAGAATAGTCCAAACGAAGACTGAGAAGAGCGGTTAGTGCATCCCCCAAACGAATTAGAATGAACCCACAACTGCCGTGAGAACAAAAGAACAAATAGACGGCAAAAGCAGGTGGAATCACGAATCAGGGCGCTCAAGCACTTTACTGAGGAAAGGCAAGATCGAAAATTGGTCTGAATTCACCATTGCCTTTCGGAAAGAGGGAGAACATTAGCCAATTTCCAGTAGTAGGAAAGGTTAACCAGATTGAAGGCATCTGTTAAATTAGAACGGTCAAGGGCGCAACCAAGACATCGCGGAATTTCCTGTAAAAGAATCCTGGGAATACCATAGGTCCGATCTGAAATTCGGACTTGGACGATCTTATCAATTCAAAAATTTTTAGTCTCGGGGATTAGGGGGATTGTGGGTAGGAGTATGAAGGCCCATCATCAAGAAAGGAGAGTCGAGCCAGGATCAGAGAAGGAAGGATTGAAAATCTTCATTGAGGTTCGACGGCCTTGTTATAGTCGATGTTAGAAGATCCATAGCACGGTTTTCTTACATCTGCGGCATTTAATAAACTTTCCAGCTTATCAGCAGGGGAAGAGGACTTCATTCATACGGAATTGATTCATTTTGGATTTTTTAACTTCTGAAAAAAGAAATTTTTCTCTAAGACATAGGTACTTGGGATAATTGCCACGGAGGAGAGCCCTATCTCTAGCATCTGGAAATGGCTTTAAGAGATGGAGTAAGCCAAGACGGATCAGAAACTTTCTCTTCCTGACTGTTTTTTTCGGAAAGAATAAATGATAGAATTGTAGAAGAAGAAAACTGTAAGGCCGTCAATAGTTTCATTGATATCTTCAAAAAATCAATGACAACCAGGCGTTCCACAATCAAATTGACTGAAAGGACACTATTAGCACTGAGCAAAGGAGGCGGGAGAGAAAGACCTAACTTTGACCTTAGTGACAGCAACAGGTTTGTTAGCGACAAGTTTTCACAAGGATACCTTTAATGATCAGATTTACCAATTGGGGGATTGGAGAGGGAGGACAGGATGTTCAAATCTGAGGGGTTGGATTTGAGGCAAAAATTATCCAAAACATTTGTTTCCTCTAGTAGGAAATTGGACAAGTTGTTTCATGTTGTTCAAAACAAAAAATGGTCACACGATTTATGACGCCAGAGGTCATTTCACATCTCCTGTTACAGATCAACATGTTTGGACGAAAGGTTGTCTACCAGCGATTGAAGAGAGTCTATCCACCTATACTCATGAGAATTAAAACATTTCCCCAGTATGAATGATACAAGACACAAACATGGACGTCAAATTCGTACAAGTATAAGCACAAAATACTCGACATCAGACAACACTGCTAGTAGGGACTTGCAATACGAGAAAAATGACATTTTCAAGTAGATGGCTACACCACCACCGAGACAGTCACGGTTCAGATCCTCACCAGATGATAATTGGGGATGAGATTTGATTCACTGTCCAATTGTGCTGTCGAAGCCATGTTTCGGTACTGCAGATAAGCGTCGTGAGTGAACTTGGAAGCTCGAAGTCTCGAGTTCATCAATTTTGTTGAAAACGGACCTGGCGTTAAATAAACATTTAACGGAGGGTGTGGGCTTAGTCAGCAGTTTTGTTTGGCTTTCCGAGATGACACATCACACATGTAGATCGTCACATTTCTTGGGATTTTTGACTTCGGAGTTCTGATAAGAAAACCCTATGATAGAATAAGGCTCTTCTTTGTACACGGGGAATGGGATAGTCCACGCCGGAGGCTGAGGATTTGGGAACGTGGAAATAGTGCAGACGAGGTGAATGATAGTCCATTGTGATGATAATCACACGGGACGCAGGAAAGTAGAGTTCGACCCGGACAAGTTGGAAAAGTGTATATAGGAGAGGCAGGGGCGACGTAGATTGCGCAATCAGATGTGGGTCAGCAGAAGACAGGTGGGATATCCCCGCATTGCTGAGTAATTGACCATTGAATATGAAAGTCCACGTAATTGAGCGATAATTGAGCAATAACGGTTGGCAATGACGAACAACGTATGAATGAAAACAGAACCATTGGCTGGAGCTGTTCAGGAGGATTCTTGTGATTGCAAAGAAGTTCCGAAAAAACAGGCGAAATTTAATGATTTGTGAACCTGGGGGTTGGACTAAACGTCACGAGAAGAAGGAACTTCCGTCCGCACGCTATGAAGTCAATCGAAGATGTGCA
>CAJQUW010001284.1:0-301461 GCA_907163375.1 Prostheceraeus crozeri | reverse complement strand
TAGGGTGTTCGATTCACTATAGGAAAAAAAATAAAAGTCTACAATGCGTACGACTTGAATGATATTCGCCCCTACTTTGTGCATGAAAAAAGAAACATCCATGCGAAATTTCATGAAATTTGAATGATATTTAGAGGATTCCGCAAAATGATTGATTTTTTCTACTTGTTGTAGACGTACAAGCCTGTTTTGACATCATCCGCCTTTATTTCTTCGAAAATAACATGTTGATTCAATAATTTCGAATAACAAAAGACGTTCCATAAGGCTAATTCGCTTGGTAATAGGCTAATAATTCTTAATAAATAAGAAAGTGTATCTTTTAATTGGCTAATCCAAGTTTCCTTTGAATAATTTGGACTCGGTTATCACAAGGCATCATGATGACTGGTTATTATCCTTGAACTTATAGCCAGTTTCGTACCATATGACTTACCAGGGAAAACGTCGCTTCATAATGCATGTTTGTAATGATACATTTGGTGTAAAAGGAGGGCTATTTAAATATTGCACGAATACATTGAACCTGCATTAGATCATGAGTCCATGTTTTTTCCATGCATAACCGTTTAAGATGAAGTTCGAACTGTTTTAAGATGAAGTTGAAGTCGTATACTGTGTGCCAATTTATTGTTTGTTTTTCGGCGTGTACGTAATTAAGACGGAATGTTTGCAGTTGCAGCAACACAGAAATAGAAAGGGGAGCCCTTTCTAGTTCTGTGCTGCATGCAGCTGCCTCGAACCAATGGCACAGATCTACCAATGGTATGCAGAGTTATTTTTAGTACTGATGCGATTAGAAAAACGCCAGTTTGTCATTTAGAAGTGCGCGTATTGTTTACTTTGTTTCTGCACGGAATCGTTCGATAAGTTTATGGGCAGCCGTTATTATCACTCGTCAAGAAAACTGAAGAATGGCTAGCAGGACATCCACAAAAGGGGCTCCAATCTGCCTCAGGCTCCCGTCAAACCGACAAATTCTGTTGAAATTTTTCTCTACCATCACAAAGGTCGACAAACTGACCGTCCATGAAAGTTCCAGGGTTACTAAGTTGGCTGCACTGTGAATATTGAAATAACGCAAAAGACAGAATGACCTACTACCCCGACTGTATGCATGCCATGAAGAAGCTACAGAAATTGTACACAGAGTACCAAAATCTAAAGAAGAGTAGGAATCGAGAATCAGAGACACAGAACATGAAAAGAAGTGTGTTTTCAACTAACTTGGACGAAATTATTTGACATCGCTCATTCCAAAGCTGATTCCATAATATCGAACGAAGAAGAAAAGAGTTTTTGATGTTGCAAAGAGAAGATCTACAGAGCTCAAGTTTTTGGGTGGTGTTGATAAAACCTTGCTGAAAAAGAAGAGCGTGCTAGAAAACGAGAAAATGCGAAAGCTAGGTATGCTCAGAGAATGCTGTCAAGAGATGATGAGTCAACAAGTATCACGGAGGTAGATGGATGTTACATTGAGGGTGGCCAAGATGACTATTCCGATGAAGTGCAATCTGATGGTGAAGTCACAACAACGAAAAACATCCTTCAAAAATAACTGGCAATTACTCAACAGGCCTAGATGTATCCGAAATAATTGAAGCAAAAGTGAGAAACAGGGTATCCGATCGTGCAACTCCCGCCATCGTAAATGCAACTCTTCGAACGGTTGGATCCCCTATCGTGATAGATGAGTCAATGATTCGGAGAGGTTTAAGAAAAAATATGGATGAAATGGATGATACCATTGACTTCAGTGGCTGTCTTGGATATGACGGGAAGAAGGATATTACAGTGAAAGACATAAAGATTGGAGAGAAGAATCACAGACGTGAAGTTAGAGAAGAACACTTACTCGCTAGTATCCATTCCTGAGGATACATGGGACATGTGGTACCAGATTCCGGCACTTCCAAAAGCATCGCTGAGTCCATTTTGCACTTCGCCAAAGAAAAAAGTATAGATAATTCTATATCCGCAGGTGAGTTCCAGACTTGTTTAATGACTTTTTTAGATAAAGAAAATGATCTGGTGCTGCACCACAAATTCTTTCGTACCGGTTAAGATACCTGTACTTTGTATATGATTGTTTACTAAGCTACTTTTTAAGCCCATATCTGCCTGTTTCTTGTTTATCTGTGTATATAGCAATTCAATACTTACATATAAATGTTTTTATGCTTTGATGTTTTTTGTGTTTCTAACAGTTTGACTAAGCAGCATAAACTTTAAGATTGTAAGCAAAATTTCCGTTTTAATAAAAACGGTAGCTATGTATTCAGGACAATCAGAAATATTGAAATCAAACAAACATAATTTGTTTTCAAACACAATGAAAATTGTGCAAATGCACAAAACAGAAGGAGAATAATGATGAATAAGTACATTTGGGTTTATTACAAAGTGTGCATGTATTATGGTTAGTCCCCTGCATAATGTGATATCCAAATGTGATTACAGGCTTATGTAAAAAGAGCTACAGGATGATCCTCTACATGTAACTGATACGTACTATACATCTTTTTTACTCATGCATTCATTTCTTTGAAGTTTGCTGTGATGGGACTAATACGAATGTTGGAGCTGTGGGTGGAATTAACAGACTCTTGGAGATGAAGCTAAATCCATTGCCATGGTGTGTCTGTGTCCTTCATCTGAATGAGCTCCCATTGCGTCACTTGATAACAAATGGATGGTATAATGTTGAGTGGCAATCAATTCTCTGGGCCGATCGGTAAAGTACTGCCAAACCTTGAAAACATGAGGATTTGTACATTTGAGACTTTTGACAATGTTCCACGAATGCAGGAATTACCAACCGAGACTGTCGATGACTTATCTTCTGATCAAAGATACCTTTACAAAATAGTGATGTCCTTGATTGAAGTGTTGAGGAGGATTTGGCAAATAGGAAGATTGGACCTTGTTGCCATAGCCGTTGGCTAACAACAGCTTCACACATCTGTAGACTGTATGCTGCAACATCTAATCCATCAACAAGTTTGAAGACCATTACAAGGTATATCGTTGAAGTATGCGTTCCAATGTGGTTCCTTGTGAAACAAAACAACACTGCAATTGATGGTCCCAAGAATCTGTTCTTTCTCGTGAAGTCTTCCGAAAAATTCCAGTGTACTGAAGCAAAGCAAAATTGTTCAGAGGATTATTCAAAGAAACGGATTTTTTGCTCATACAGAAAACATCCTCCTTGCAATGTTGTCCGATTCTGATAGAGGAATAAGAAGAGATGCAGTTGAAACAATCCTCAGTTCCCGGAAACATCATCAGAAGTATCCACAAGGTGAAGTGAGGAAGTTTCAAGTGCCACAATTGAATTTTAAAGCCAAGTCATGGGTCAATATGATTGACTGGGAATTGACAGACGTGCACGAGCCTCCGCTTACACCAAGCCTTAGCAACGATGAACTGAAAGTTTTTCAGGGGGTTCAATACCGCGGGCAAGGTTCCGTGTTTCCCTGCCATTCGCAGATGGTAGAGAGGATGGTGCAAGAAGTAACTAAAGCAAGCTGTACAGTTGTCGGCTCAGATACTCGAGACTTCGTCGTTAAATCAACACTGAGCCATCGCACAAAACACAGAAAACAGGAAAGCAAAAAGGATTTTATTTCGTAAGAACTGCTCAAGCAAGGATTTTTTGTGCTTCCACTTCTTCATTTTTGTTCTATATGGTAATACACCGGCAATTTAAAAATCGATAATGCTAAAATGGCTATTTTTGATATTATTGAAATAAAGCTGTATTTTTGCGGAACCTCTAAATCTAGTCCAAATGAGCTCAAATTTCACATGTGAATAATTATGTACCTAGAAAGCAAGGGCATCATACATTCTGGTCGAAATTCGAACTTTTAGAAAATCGAACAACCCTAATGTACATATACATATGGCATAGTGTTATGGAAAGTCTCATTCAAAAAACAGTATTTGAAATCCTGAATTCAATTACTGATTATATTGTCCGGTTTTTGATATTTATCAAACTGTTGATCGTTAAACACTCATTAGACTGCCGCGCAAGAGTCTGCTTAATAACCTAACATATGCTACTGAATCATGTGTTTTATACTCGTTGTACTCATCTGTCAGATAGAATTCCTGAATCAGCGTGATACCCATGAATCATTCATGTGCTCGTACGCGTTTTAGCTGACGTCATGATGGATATTTTCTTGGAAATATTGGTTCTTGGGAATAACACCGGTTGGCTGCCTGATTGGCCGACTAATGGCTAATCGAAAATGTTAGGATTCACACGGGAATCTGGAAATGCTTTTTTCTCGGAAATATCATAGATGAAAATGGCGGGTAGAAAAGCTGATCCTATTTGGGCATTTTAAGACAAAATTCCGTCTACAACACCAACTGGATGTCGGGCGCGATGTAAATCTTGGGTTAATGATCATTTCCAAAAGAGCCAAAAATGATCCAAAAAAGCCAAAATCACAAAAGAGCCAAAAAAGCCACAGAATTCCGCCGATTACCCAAAGAAGCCAAACTTAAGCTCACAACACCAGTCTACATCCACACTATCAGTTTCCTTACCATAGCTATCGATGCCACTCCTCCACAGCTATTCAAATCCACAAAATCAGTCCACATTTCGATACTCAAATCCAAAAAAGCCAAAATATTCTGCGCTACTACACCGATTGCCCAAAAAAGCCAAACTTAAGCTCACAACACCAGTCTACATCCACACTATCAGTTTCATTACCATAGCTATCGATGCCACTCCTCCACAGCTATTCAAATCCACAAAATCAGTCCACATTTCGATACTCAAATCCAAAAAAGCCAAAATATTCTGCGCTACTACACCGATTACCCAAAAAAGCCAAACTTAAGCTCACAACACCAGTCTACATCCACACTATCAGTTTCATTACCATAGCTATCGATGCCACTCCTCCACAGCTATTCAAATCCACAAAATCAGTCCACATTTCGATACTCAAATCCAAAAAAGCCAAAATCTTCTGCGCTACTGCACCGATTACCCAAAAAAGCCAAACTTAAGCTCACAACACCAGTCTACATCCACACTATCAGTTTCACTACCATAGCTATCGATGCCACTCTCCACAGCTATTCAAATCCACAAAATCAGTCCACATTTCGATACTCAAATCCAAAAAAGCCAAAATATTCTGCGCTACTACACCGATTACCCAAAAAAGCCAAACTTAAGCTCACAACACCAGTCTACATCCACACTATCAGTTTCATTACCATAGCTATCGATGCCACTCCTCCACAGCTATTCAAATCCACAAAATCAGTCCACATTTCGATACTCAAATCCAAAAAAGCCGATATTCAACCATTTGTCAACAGATGTTTAGCGATTATTTATGTAGTTTTTCTATATATCGTCAATTCCAATTTCATGTGCAGTACCGGAACATCTTAATAGCCTACTCATATACTTAAATAATTTATTGGTACTTCTATTCCCCCCCCCACATTTTCCAGCTTTTCCAAATTCATCAAATTTCGTCAAACTTAGTCACATTGGAATTAGAATGGACTTCATCTGTCACTGAGTAACAGTACAGCACCACTGAGAAGTCTTACTTGAACCATGGGATGAAGGATTGGTCCCTTGCATACTCAGTCAGAATACAAGGTACAGCTGTGATAATGAACGATCTTAGGATTGTTGTCTGCAAACAATAGCGAGCAGATGTCTACTTCTGAGGCTGTAAATGTTCTACAAGTTCATTTTACACACTCATCGCTTTTGCGACAGTAGTGAGACTGCCCTTAGGAGCAAGAGGAGATCGTGCATCGAGAGACGATGCAAAACTCTCGGGTGTCAACAACAAAAATGTGGGGGATGGAAAGAATAGAAGTACCAATTTATTTATTATTTGTAATTGTAAGTTATAGGCAAGTTGCCTTTTATGACTTTGAGATCATCAAATCGCTGTCTTTCCGGGTTTCATAGTCACATCAACAGAAGTTCGAAACATGTGATAATGAGAAAACAAATGCTTTTTTCAATAAATCTATAAAATTCATTAACGTCTATGCGCACGTTAGAGAGACTTCGTGCGGACTTCCCTAAAGCCGCTATCTCGCATGTTGACTGCATGTTGGGTGCAACGTGACGCCTGAGAAAGAGAAATCCATTCATCTGTATGGCAGAAAATGTCTGTGAATCATACAGCGGGCTTCATTTTCATGTGACGTGGTGGTAGAATAAGGCATACACACACGAATTGGACACACACTTAATCATTGATACTCGCATGTCAGAAATAGCCTTGAAGTTGCATGTTGAACAGATGTGTCACAATTCACACAAAAATATCTCTATTATGTCATTCTGTTGTTGCTAGTCACAAGCGTGTAATTCTTAATTTCAATCCCGGGATTGTAATCCCGATGATTTTGGTTTAATCCCGGGATTGCAATCCCTAGTCAGTGGTCCATAGGCAGTTGTGCTGCCGTTGCCGATCGTTTTTTGATCTCTTACTTATGAGCGTCGTCTTTCATAGACAATATCTCACTTATCTACCACTTCTCCGATGTTTCCATCGTCCTTTTCACTTGTCTAAGAAAACTGAAGCAGGATATAAAACATACCGTATATCTTTTTCATGATCTTTAAAGAATTAAGTAATGTTCAGTATCTTTGAAATGATTGTAGGGCCTATGATATGGTTGACCACTCGATAAGCGATCATTTTGATGTAGCCTAATGTAAAGACAAAGAAACTCTCCAAAACTTTTAGTCGAGCATTATTTTCATTAAAAATTCACTTAACAAGACGGGGTTTCGACGTTAAACATGTTTTCTCAGTGTGTTTTGAACAATTTGTTTCAAACACTACCTATCCTGCGTTTTGTGCTTATTTTCAGGATCGAGCAGATGTGTATATGCGCTACGCGTCGTCGTGGGCGCGGGCTGTTGCTGGTGTGGATGAGGCCTGGCAGCAACGACAGGAGCACATGAACCGCACGCTAAAAGGCATGCGAGAAAAGTTCATCCGAAGATCTCCTGTCGATCTTCTGCATGAAATTCAGGGCATCGTAAAAATGCAATGCAGGAATGAGGAATCTGCAGTGTATGGTGATGGCCCATACAAACTTTTAGAAACTGCCCAGAACTTTGGCATGACGAAAAGGGCTTGGGATGCCCTATCTAAGAAGGACAAAAACGGGCATCTTTCAGCCCTCCGAAAGTACTCGAGGGATAAACGACCAAATCCCTTCCGACAAAAGGGGGACCGTAAGGGACGGAAGAGAAACTCCCGACTTGGTCGGCGTCATGTAACTTTTAACCCAGTAAACACGGTAGCATATCTGTAGGCACGTGAAAAATTATTTTCATACTGAATTAAGTCCCATGTTGCCATCGAATTGAAGAAAATATTTTGATCCCTTCTGTTCTCCGGCGGGGATTTTCAAAATTTGAAAATGAGTCTACTTCATATCGATGGCAATTTTAAACATTAATTATGTAATAAAAGGCCCAAATATCTTCCGCGTTTAATGGGTTATACGTAGCTTGACATGTCCGCCTACACTTGCTTTTGTTCCCTTTTCTCTGCATTTATGATTTAAGAAAACATGGTACTTGTTTTAAGAGATTGTTACATTTTCGCTTTTACAGAATATCAATTTTGTTATTGGCCTGTAATCATCTATTATTCTTTTCAGAGCTGTTCTCTCGTGTGATCGTAATTTTTAAACAACAGACATTTCAATATCATAATGAAAGATACACGAACAGAAAGCAAATCATTTTGTTGCATTGTCCATACATCCATGGAAATCAGTGGATTATGAAATAATTTGAGATCAGCATTGTCAGGAAAGCATCATGTTAGATAAGGAACAAAATGTCATCCATTACATTATCTCTGTTAACAGAAAAAATCCTCACTTCTTCAACTCCTAGTGTTTGATAGCAGTGTTTGATCCCATTAGAATTCTAACGACGTAAGCAGCAAAAATATGCAACTTATATTAAAAAAATAAAATCTGATAAGTAATTTTTATTCTGAACTAATTCGAGCAATTTTCTCAGGCACCTCTTCATATCAAATTCTTGCGGCCTTTACGGATAATGACAATAAGTCGACAATCGAGATATAGATTCGAGACATTTGAATCTGCCTACGTTGAGTGGTTGACCTTGCTTTGTTCAATGAATAATGGCGATTCTTGGTATTAGGAAAATTGCTCGAATGAACAGTAGAAGTTAATAGTTGAAGGGATTTCGTTTAACATTACATATTGCGGTACTTCTGTTCTCCCGCCCCCCCCACCCACATTTTTCTTGTTGACACCCTCGAGTGTTGCATCTTCAGCGATCTTCTTTTGCTCCTAAGTACAGTTTCACTACCTTCGCAAAAGCGTTGAGTGCGTAAAATTCCCCTGGTTTGTAGAAAATTCACAGCACTTGCTTTGCCGTAAACTGTAGCTGCAGTGTAGACAACAATCCCATGAAGTTCATGATCACAGCACAGCTGTATCTTGGTTAACCTGTATTGTAAAAGAAAATGTAGGCCGATAATATTTTATTGATGCGCGACATGTTTCGCCCTATCTCATCTGGCACATACTTAGGGTGACAAATCGTAAATAAAAGCAGCTTTTATATGACATAAGAACAGATGAATGAGTTGAGTTTAAAAGCAAGTCAGTTGTGGACAAATTAAATGAGTCACGTGTGTAGAATGAGGTTACCATGGCAGCATCAGACCGATGATTGTCTCCTTTTGTTGACATAATGCTGGCTTGAGCCTATCAATCAGCAGCGCTTCCACCACACACAGCTGGCCTTTGTTGGAGCACCTTCTTAAAATTGAAAATCTGCTTCGGGCCCCAGATTGTAGAAGGGGGCAGGACATAAGATGTTTGGTAATACTGCTGTCAGGTTCAGTGTTTGATCGAGGTCTCGTACGGTTTCCTTTGTTCAGCCAGTCGGGAATATGTTGCCGTTGTCTCTTTGAGGCTTGGAATTGGGTCCTTCCGACGTAACTGCATCCACAGAAACATTTGAATTCATATATCACCATGGAGGGGTCCTTTTCCTTTGTTGCCTCGTATCCATCTTGAGCATAACACTTCCTTGTTGTGAAGACGATGACCGGGTTGACGTTGGGAAATTCTGCCATCGTCACTTTTCTTAGTTGATTGGAAGCAACTTGTGTCGGTATTTCGCCTTTGTATAGACCAATCGAACTTCTTTCCTTTTGGGGCCGATCATCTTTTCTCGTGCTTTATTGTATCTCTGGATGAACCACTGTGGATAGCCATTATCTTGTAATGTTTTCATTAAGATATTTTCTTCTTTCTCTAGGTGAATTGGGCTGCAAATTTTCCGGGCTCTGTTGAACAAGCAGGCAACTAAGTTACGCTTGTATGAGGTCGGGGCGAAGCTGTAGAAGGATAGATACAGCCCTGTCCATGTTTTCTTTCGGTAAGTCCTCGTTGTTACTTGTCCATTGGTCTCACGTTGCACGAGCACATCCAAAAAGGCAATAGACCCATTCTCTTCGTTTGCGATTGTGAATACTAGGTTTGGGTGCACATTGTTGAGGGATGCCTGCAAGTTTCGAATTTCTTCATCTCTTTTGTACAGTACAATTGTGTCATCCACGTATCTTCTGTACCACACCATGTCCCTGATTGTATCTTTGGTTTTGTTTTCCATCAGTCCCATGAAGATATTGGCCAATCTTGGTCCCAAAGGACTGCCCATAGCACATCCATCTTTCTGTATGTAGACTTCACCTTCGAATAGGAAACGTGAGTTCATTGTACATAGCTTTAGAAGTGTCTCAAGCTTGTCTACTGGCACAGGAATTTCTAGATTGCTGTCTTGAATTACTTGGAGAATGCCTTGAATTGTGTCTTCCAGTGGTATGTTTGTAAATAGTGAAACCTCATCTAGTGACGCCATTATTGTTCCACTCATTTGTAACTGGGACACCTTCTCCACGAATTCAAAACTGTCTTTGATTGAGTATTCACATAACTGTTTTTCCACAGGCTCTAGGATGTCATTTAACCATCTTGATACTTGGTGAGCTGGGGAATTCTGTGTGTTAATGATTGGTCTCAGTGGGCATCCATGTTTGTGTATCTTTGGTGCTCCTCTCATGCGTGGCATTCTAGAACCACCACTTCTGAGTTGTTGATAGCGACTGGACGTTAGACGACCGTGACTTTTCAAATTCTTCAGAATATCGTTCAGTTTCTTCTCCAATCCAGTCATGTCGTCACTTTGATTGCAGTCTGCTTCAAACTTTTCTTTGTCGGATAGGATGGTCTTCATTCGATTGATGTAATCTTCATTTGACATTACTACGACACCACAACCCTTATCAGGCTTCAGTATTCGGATGTTCTTGTTAGATTTGAGTTCTTTCAGTGCTGACTTGTGTTCGTGTGGGAAAGGACATTTTGTTGGTCTTGACGCTGAATAATTCTTTGAGATTGTTACTAGTCCGGCTTTCAATCGTGGAATATCTGCTTCATTGCGTGGGGTTGTTTGACACAAGTTTTTGAAGAACTGTTCAAATTCTGCATCGACAAGGACATCATCAGTCTTTGAAGGGGCTATGCTGAAATCCAATCCTCTTGATAAAGCTTTCTTCTGGATTCTTGTTAGTGGTGCGCCTGATACATTGTGTATGTGTTTGTCAACGTCCTGGGGAAAGATATCTTTGAACCATGAGACACATTCTGCTAATTCTGTATTTGAAAGCACCGTATTCTTTGATCTCACACGTTCCAGAATACTTGATGTGTACTTCTGATACCGAATTCTGTCGATCAGTGATAGCTGCGGCAGACTTGATTTGATTCTAGATATCTGTTCCTCTAGCTTGACAATATGATTCTTGATTTCTTCACATTGAGACTCGATGACCAATTGCAATTGCTTCGGGTTGACATGGAGACCATTGTATAGCACTTTGTTTACAAGCTTGATAGGACATAAGAAATTCTTCAAGCACGTTTCCAACGTGCGCAGTTTGATTCGTTGATTAACGAGACGACAGCGTGTTGTCAATAACTTGTCCAAATTCTTGGCGCACTGTGATTGGAGATGGCCACGTAAAATTGTAAAACAAGATTTCTCCTTTATCGTATTGTAAAAGAAAATGTAGGCCGATAATATTTTATTGATGCGCGACATGTTTCGCCCTATCTCATCTGGCACATACTTAGGGTGACAAATCGTAAATAAAAGCAGCTTTTATATGACATAAGAACAGATGAATGAGTTGAGTTTAAAAGCAAGTCAGTTGTGGACAAATTAAATGAGTCACGTGTGTAGAATGAGGTTACCATGGCAGCATCAGACCGATGATTGTCTCCTTTTGTTGACATAATGCTGGCTTGAGCCTATCAATCAGCAGCGCTTCCACCACACACAGCTGGCCTTTGTTGGAGCACCTTCTTAAAATTGAAAATCTGCTTCGGGCCCCAGATTGTAGAAGGGGGCAGGACATAAGATGTTTGGTAATACTGCTGTCAGGTTCAGTGTTTGATCGAGGTCTCGTACGGTTTCCTTTGTTCAGCCAGTCGGGAATATGTTGCCGTTGTCTCTTTGAGGCTTGGAATTGGGTCCTTCCGACGTAACTGCATCCACAGAAACATTTGAATTCATATATCACCATGGAGGGGTCCTTTTCCTTTGTTGCCTCGTATCCATCTTGAGCATAACACTTCCTTGTTGTGAAGACGATGACCGGGTTGACGTTGGGAAATTCTGCCATCGTCACTTTTCTTAGTTGATTGGAAGCAACTTGTGTCGGTATTTCGCCTTTGTATAGACCAATCGAACTTCTTTCCTTTTGGGGCCGATCATCTTTTCTCGTGCTTTATTGTATCTCTGGATGAACCACTGTGGATAGCCATTATCTTGTAATGTTTTCATTAAGATATTTTCTTCTTTCTCTAGGTGAATTGGGCTGCAAATTTTCCGGGCTCTGTTGAACAAGCAGGCAACTAAGTTACGCTTGTATGAGGTCGGGGCGAAGCTGTAGAAGGATAGATACAGCCCTGTCCATGTTTTCTTTCGGTAAGTCCTCGTTGTTACTTGTCCATTGGTCTCACGTTGCACGAGCACATCCAAAAAGGCAATAGACCCATTCTCTTCGTTTGCGATTGTGAATACTAGGTTTGGGTGCACAATGTTGAGGGATGCCTGCAAGTTTCGAATTTCTTCATCTCTTTTGTACAGTACAATTGTGTCATCCACGTATCTTCTGTACCACACCATGTCCTTGATTGTATCTTTGGTTTTGTTTTCCATCAATCCCATGAAGACATTGGCCAATCTTGGTCCCAAAGGACTGCCCATAGCACATCCATCTTTCTGTATGTAGACTTCACCTTCGAATAGGAAACGTGAGTTCATTGTACATAGCTTTAGAAGTGTCTCAAGCTTGTCTACTGGCACAGGAATTTCTAGATTGCTGTCTTGAATTACTTGGAGAATGCCTTGAATTGTGTCTTCCAGTGGTATGTTTGTAAATAGTGAAACCTCATCTAGTGACGCCATTATTGTTCCACTCATTTGTAACTGGGACACCTTCTCCACGAATTCAAAACTGTCTTTGATTGAGTATTCACATAACTGTTTTTCCACAGGCTCTAGGATGTCATTTAACCATCTGATACTTGGTGAGCTGGGGAATTCTGTGTGTTAATGATTGGTCTCAGTGGGCATCCATGTTTGTGTATCTTTGGTGCTCCTCTCATGCGTGGCATTCTAGAACCACCACTTCTGAGTTGTTGATAGCGACTGGACGTTAGACGACCGTGACTTTTCAAATTCTTCAGAATATCGTTCAGTTTCTTCTCCAATCCAGTCATGTCGTCACTTTGATTGCAGTCTGCTTCAAACTTTTCTTTGTCGGATAGGATGGTCTTCATTCGATTGATGTAATCTTCATTTGACATTACTAAGACACCACAACCCTTATCAGGCTTCAGTATTCGGATGTTCTTGTTAGATTTGAGTTCTTTCAGTGCTGACTTGTGTTCGTGTGGGAGAGGACATTTTGTTGGTCTTGACGCTGAATAATTCTTTGAGATTGTTACTAGTCCGGCTTTCAATCGTGGAATATCTGCTTCATTGCGTGGGGTTGTTTGACACAAGTTTTTGAAGAACTGTTCAAATTCTGCATCGACAAGGACATCATCAGTCTTTGAAGGGGCTATGCTGAAATCCAATCCTCTTGATAAAGCTTTCTTCTGGATTCTTGTTAGTGGTGCGCCTGATACATTGTGTATGTGTTTGTCAACGTCCTGGGGAAAGATATCTTTGAACCATGAGACACATTCTGCTAATTCTGTATTTGAAAGCACCGTATTCTTTGATCTCACACGTTCCAGAATACTTGATGTGTACTTCTGATACCGAATTCTGTCGATCAGTGATAGCTGCGGCAGACTTGATTTGATTCTAGGTATCTGTTCCTCTAGCTTGACAATATGATTCTTGATTTCTTCACATTGAGACTCGATGACTAATTGCAATTGCTTCGGGTTGACATGGAGACCATTGTATAGCACTTTGTTTACAAGCTTGATAGGACATAAGAAATTCTTCAAGCACGTTTCCAACGTGCGCAGTTTGATTCGTTGATTAACGAGACGACAGCGTGTTGTCAATAACTTGTCCAAATTCTTGGCGCACTGTGATTGGAGATGGCCACGTAAAATTGTAAAACAAGATTTCTCCTTTATCGTACACTCTAAAAAAATTGGTTTTCAATTGGTTTTCCAGAAAACCAGGTGGATTTCTGGAAAACCAGAAGGTTTTCTGGAAAACCAAATTGGTTTTTGGGAAAGTCAATTGGTTTTCTACAAAACCAAATTGGTTTTTAAGGAAGTCAATTGGTTTTCTGGAAAACCAAATTAGTTTTTAAGGAAGCCAATTGGTTTTCTGGAAAACCGATTTGGTTTTTTAAACGTCCAAAACTGACAATTCTTCCCATAAAAGCTAGAATGCAGCAAGAGTGATTTTACTAATTTCAAACCGCACTGATCTGAAAAATGATCAGTGTCTTATTATATTGTTGTCACTAAATTATGTGTTGATTATCATGTTCTGAAACATCTCAATGATCTAGTGTATCGAATGACTTGTTCATTTGTTGTTCTATAATTAAGATTTTACATTAAATTTCAATAGATTTCATGACTGGTTCACGTTTTGTTGTAGAATATTAGCTTAATTTTCCTCAGAATTTTAACCAACGATACACAAGTTTGTATACTATGTAGATAATTGGGGTTAGCCTAATTGGGCAAATTGTATTTCAATTGCATACATTAATTGATGAAATAAAATTGTATTAAATTAATAACTTAAATTGTGATTTAGGTAGTGCCAAGTAAAAGTCCGTGGGCTTCTGTGTGGAAAATACGGCAATAATAGACAATAATAATAACAGACAGCATCAGAAGCTGTTGGACACTGTCTAGTGTTAGTACTTGCTACTTCATATTATTTCATTCTATAAATTAAACAAGTTGGAAACCCACAGGAGTAAGAAACGGATGAGAATGAGATAAGAACTCGAGGAAAGAAAAGAACATTACATCATCTAATGGCACCGCACAGGTGAAATACTAAGTTCGGCGAGAGTAACAGCGATTATAAGCACTGATTGAACTCCACACATCCTTGGATAAGAATCATGAATGAATCATGTGGACAACATGCTGTGCGGAAACATCATGGCATATATTCAGACTGGGAAATAACATCACTCGCCGCTCGCATTGAGAAACACATGTGACCTGCTGAACTTCTTCTTCCCTGACCCTTGAACTTTGAGGGAAATATTTCCCAGTTCAGTTGGGGAGGAATGACGTCATCCGTTTTGAATTTGAAGAAAACAACAATTGAAATTAGTTTTTACATCAAAAAAGGTACAAACTATTTCAATTACTTACAAAGTTCTAAATACGTTGCAACTCAATCACTAGTTTCTATCAGTGAAGATTGTTCCAGGATCTACAATGAAATGACGTCGTATTCCCCATGCCGTACGAGAGGTAAGTTTCATTTTCACTTTTATTTCATTCACAGTTGGTCTCCGCTGAAAGTGTTGTCGTGTACATTTGCGGATTATTACAGTGTTTCTATCTCTTATCGTCGTACAGACATAAAATTATTTTACAGAAGAGTATACTTTATTATTTCAATACTTTTACATAGAAAATTTCATCATATCAAAATTAACAATTTAATCAAATTGCTTGTTATCAGTGGTGCATCATTTTGAGATTCACTGAATTCTTGTGAAGAGTTACCAAAGATTAGCCTAGATTTACGGAATGATTCTATCATCAGAATAATAAATTATATGTTGTTATATGTTAGCAATTTTTGAAATTTTCTGGAATTTTTCTGGGGGAATTTTTTGGAAATTTTCTGAATATATATTGTCAATCGGTCGTTATCGTTCCGGAGCATTAATAACATCAATGTAAACTTGTATGTATCTGATAAGCGTGTTACCTTAGGTCTTGGACTTTCTCATATTTATTTCAAAATAAATTCGATCAAAACAGTATAGTACTTTGCGATGGATATCTTGAATAACTGATATACATGTAGTACCTTAACGGTCAGTCTGAAGAGTCAAATATGATAATCATTTAAGAGTCACAGGTATTATTGGGCATTCCATGTTGATAATATATCATTGGTTTATAATCTGATATAATATGATAATATATAATATATGTAATATTATACAATTTAATAATAAGTAATATTTCTATCAAAGTTCTGTCTTGTGTTATTTAACAGATCTGGTTGGATAACCTGTGAAGTTGTTAAGAATATTTTGATTGTCTAGCGTTATCAATTCAGTATTCGGTTTTGATTAATTGATATTTGTTGGCCTAATGTATGCCTAATGATATTCTAATACAATACAAATAATATTTAATTCAAAACTAGTGAATGCGCTTGTATACATCATGCGATGATTGTTCATGGGGAAAGTTCATATGATTTTGCGTAAATGTTTGATTTTCGAATGAAAATGATCAATGATATCTAATTGCTGTATGCTCATTATCGAATGCATGTAATGAATATTGGAAAGAACATATGCATGTAAATGATAACATCGATTGTTAGTAAATAGGATTAAAATAATATAGTGTTTCAGTCAGGTATCATTAGATATCGTTAGATATAGTGAATAAGACTACATATCCTAATGCTTAGTAACTTTAGGATTGATTGCACATGAGTTTGAAATGATATGTAATATATTCTGCGAGTCATACGTGTATGTTGAACCCAAAAACTTTGTGGATCATCTCAGGAAATCATGACAAGCTGATGTACACCTGTTGTGGAATGAATTTAGAAACGGACTATTTTCAAGCCAACTTAAGTTTTCTATGCTCATATAGAAATGAAATTCAGTTGGATTAGTTTTCGGACTTATGACTGTCATTCAATGGTTTTCGTTGGATGAAAAGACAGAAAGATGAGTCGCGTATTTTTTTAGCTACAGCTACGCAACGGCCTTTCGCTCATATCAGCTCGTTATGACGCTCAGAATTTAGCAGTGACTGCTTTCTGTCTGATTTTGAAAACTAAACATTGGTCGTAAGTTCTATAGTACTGCAGATAGTGGCACTAAATCGCATTCTTGTTGAATTCTAAATTCTCAAATGTGCAACATTCCTTATTCTGGTATATGCTCTGCGTACCACGAGTATAATTTTTTGTACCTCGCGTAATGTACAACATAAACTGGTATGGAAATGTTCGATGCATATTTAAAGATAGTTCCCATTCTTACACAATCAGACTATCCATATCGAGACCTTAAACCTTAATGATCACGTCAAAAAATCAGGAATATAAATTTATCTACGTGTACATGTAGATGAAGCTTCACTAAACACATAATTCACTGATAATCCGGCCGCCAGCACAAGTTTCTGCATCGAACGAGGCGAAGTTGAGACTTTCACAGAATGTTGTACATCCCATGACTATTACGAGACGGCTTGTCTGCTGAGTTCTATCGAGTTCCTTTGGTCTACAGATAGGATCAAAGTAAAATGCATGTAAATCCAATGGAAGAAAATTGACGTTTCCGACCAAAATGACAGCATTGTGTGTTTACTTCGATTGTGCGAGATAATTAACTCTAAAGCCTTAATTTTTGGCATGATATGAGTTCATGTCGTCTTCTATTTAAGTGTTAAATACAACTTTCATTGTGATGATATTGCCAACATTATGTTTAGTTTGTGTAAGTAAAGGTGTTGTCTAAGATCCTGTCTGTAGACCAAAGAAACTCGATAGAACTCGGCAGACGCGCAGTTTCGTAATAGTCATAGGATGTACAACATTCTTTGAAAGTCTCAACTTCGGTCTCGTTCGATGCAGAGACTCGTGCTGGCGGCCGCACTATGAAAGAGAAAATAGTTGGATAACGATAATGACAATAATAAAATGAAATTTGCAGACGAAGACATCGATGGTCCAACACTACTGCAAATCGATGATTTCATGCTGAAGGAACTGATTCCTGGAATCAAACACAGAATTGTGTTCAAGACAGAGTTGACCAATTTGGCAGCCCAGACGTCTCTAAACCATCCACATCCGGTTGATGAAGTTCCTGTGCCCTTGATGAGCAGTTCCCACGTTAGCGAATCTCCAGGACCAGTGAATGAATACGCGTAAGTGAAAATGGTTTAGCGCCGTTATATATTCTAACATTAGTTGAAAAATTTACTTCACAAGTTTTTC
Organism: Prostheceraeus crozeri; assembly: GCA_907163375.1. Taxonomy (NCBI): domain Eukaryota; kingdom Metazoa; phylum Platyhelminthes; order Polycladida; family Euryleptidae; genus Prostheceraeus; species Prostheceraeus crozeri. The sequence continues at coordinate 283,670 of CAJQUW010001284.1, read as the reverse complement.
TAAATGTGTATTTGTCTGACTAAGTAAATCTTAAATAACTATTCGACCATCATATTCATCATGAATGATACATAAAAGTATGTAAGTAATTTAATGCAGGCCTAATTGAATAATTGTTATAAAATTCATCTTCACCAGGATCTCAGCCTCTGGCCAATTGGTACTTCCACCAATGCTGCATGCAGCTGTCGAACGAGGAGAAATCGATTTTGACATACCAAAAAGGACAACATTAAAAATATTTCTAATTGATCATTTGTTTGAACATATCAAGAATCGATACGGCTGGTAAGTTATCATAATGTGTACTGATGTGTAAATACTACGACATCACTATCTTTTAATTTTCCAGGTATCCTTCCAGAGGACATTTTTATGATACCGCTCATGAGCTCCTTTTGCGCTACCCAAAGCTGAAGGCAAAACATTGTAATGCGTCGGTAAGTGTTACATACGCGTACAATGTACATACTAAGTTTAATCTTCAATCCAATCCTGTATTAAAACATAATGTTTTTACAATGAAATTAATTAAAGATCTTAATTAATTACGAAATAAATTGCATACGTGATTTTGTTCGGATCCACATAGCTGGAAGTATGCATTAAAGTTAGCAATACCTCTCGACAAAATATGAACTGACGATATATTATCTTCATGCAGGAGTACCTTGTTGGGACAATAAAATCGAAGTTTAAAAGAGAAAGAAGACCGCTGGTGGATTTGGAACAAGTGAAATTATTCAAGGAGAAGCATGCGAGAGCAAACAGTGGCAGAAAATCCAATGCATATCATCTCAGCAAATCTTTAGAGCCATCAGATCACGCGAATAGAGAGTGCCACAGAACATCTCAGGTAAGTAATCTCACGACTGTAGTCACTATAAACGCATTCTTTTTGACAATCTAAACTAATTTCTAAATCTATTTATTCTTAAAGTAGGTCTCTCATTACTCAAATGAGCTTCATATAGTTCCATTGACTAAGTACTTCTCTAGGCCTACATGCATATCCATAGACCTGTAGGCAAATAAAATGAGGTCAAGTTAATTCTGGCCGCACACCCATTTACGTCGTACACTGTAGATATTGGTATATTATTAAAGCGATTTGCCTGTTTTTCTTCATTCTAGGATACAATGGACCAAGACGTGCTGACTGACCTAATACAGGAAAGGAAGGATGAATGCACTAAGTTGCGACCGGATAAAAGTTTTCTGTGTAATAACATAGAGCTCTGCATAAACGCAGTGAAAAATGTTTCACACACGCAGAAAACAGGAATGGTACTGGAGATGTTTCCTTCTTTGCAGTTTCATACAGTGGTAAGCATACAGCGCACACACATTTTGGTACCTGTATTCGATACGTTCCACGTTATCAGATCGCTGGAGATTATATAAAGTTAGTGTTATAACATGGTGTAGTATGTCGTGTACAGACATGTATTATGATAATTTAAAATCAAATGATTTAATATCATGGGATTAGAGTAATAAGAGCTAATGAGAAACCATTTAATTAGAGTAAATAAGTATGAAATAAATCAATAGTAATTTTCGAATTACTATATCATTATCTGCTTTGAATACAAAAGAGTTAGACTAATTTGACAGTATATTTAGGAAATTTCTTAGAATGATAGTGACTAAGTGTAGAATTAAATCAGACAATGAACAATTCATGCTCAAGTAAATGTACACATATCAAAATGAATGTGCATGTTATGTAAACATTCTGTATATGAGAAATCTTAAAATAAGATTAAGTTTTATGTTATGCTCTGTTCTATCATTTCAATGATGTTGGATGTATATTTCCCGTATTATTTTTTACAGTTTCTCGCTGCTGCTAAGTCAATAACCGGCGTAGATATCGACGCAAAAGTTTCATTGATACTACAGAAGATGCAGCATAAAGTGGTGGAATTGATTGAACTGAAGAGACCTTTACAGCGTCAGTTTGAGGAATATATGAGCAAGATTCCCTCAGATATCGAACAAACTGAAGGTCAGTGTTTTACTTTTTTAATGTTATCAATAATGGAAAAATTGAAATAGGATTATACTTCATAATAATTCAATTGTGATTTCATGAAATGAACCTCCTCGTACTCGTGCTCGTACTAATTTCAGTCGTTTTTAGGATTCTCTCAATGAAGGATTTTACGGACTGGAAATTAAATTCTTAAAAACTTGACTGGCCTTCGTTGTCCTACGCCTTCTGAGGTTACAATGACGTTAAAGACAAGTAGGAGAGGAGTCCGTAAAAATCTTTGTCGCGCAAGTCACGATGAATTTTGAACTTCAATATTTCAAAATTATCAAATGTCAACCAAAAATATTATCAAATGTCAACCATTATATCCTAACAATGTTTGATGAGATAATTATTTATAAAGTCAGATCATCATTACCATTATTTTGAGGTTCATGGTTGTGCATATATATGCTTAAGTTCATGATCAATATATATTATTCAATTCAGCACTTGGATATTTCATTCACGGACTCCATTTGACGTTTACTCATGTGTATGTAGATCTTTCTATCAGAATACTAGCTCGTACTAACAATGAATCATTTTTTTTCAGATATGAAACGAAACATCAGATTGGTAATGCTTCCACTCATATTTAATGAGTCAGTGGATCTCATGTTCGTTTTCAATAAGGTAAGATAAACTGACACATGCGATTATAAATGTGCAGACCATACGTTTTTGGACCTTATATCAACGATATTAATTCGGGAGATAACTGGGTGATAATCGTATGTTCACACACTCTTTCAATGAGAACTTGTAGAATATCATTTAAAGACACAACTAATTCAATATACAACACTATTCCTATACAACAATCGCTAAACAGTAATAGAGCAGGCGTTTCCCAATCATAACACAATACATCAGGAAGTCTTTTATTATAAAATCAAGCGACTTTCATATACTCGTATATGAAAGCAACATCTTCGTTTTTATACAAGTAGGTGCATGTGCAAAATCAATATTCCGCATTTGACATCAATACCATGTACTGTACTGGTAGATTACTCTTACCGTAACATTATTTTTACATCTTTCAGATACCGACAAACCCGACACCGACTATTTCGATACTGGGATCTCCTCCCATGCCTCAGCAGGTAAAGCTGTACGTGGATGGCATGGTTATCAGTAATGTGCCAGACCTATCCAGCGGCGTATCGTTGATAGTGGCCGCTTACTTTCTTTTTGACATTTGCTACCCCAAAAAACTAAACAATCTCTTAAGCCTTCTTGAAAATTTCGTCATTCGCCAACCAAATTGTCCCCTGCAACTGCAAAATTATCCCATTTCCTAAATTTGTTTTGAGCTGCACCCTATTGTAAATTGCCTAAATGTTTTTTTATCATCAAAGAGAATGATTGTATTCTACCATTCTGTTAAAAAAATAATGCTGTCGATATTGCTTAGAAATGACTTTTGCATTCACTCATAATGCGTAACTACTAACCTTATGTGTAGGTCAAAGCTATAAGCTTAAATATTTCTTAAAAATCTGAAAAGCAAATTGAATGGTGTAATGTCTCAGTAAATACGTCTACGCGTAATTTTCATCAGCCATTGGGATAACTAAAACGGATAAAGATGTACGATTACATGAGAAAGCTAATACAATTCAGCAAATGTATTATATGAATGTTTATTGAAAACTGTTATCAATATTATTTGATAGACGAATTATACTCTTAATGTACGCGCGGTATACTAGACAGGGATAGAAAATCAATGTAGCTAGGTTTTTGAAAAACCGAATTGGGTTCAATCGTATAATGGAAAAGATGGGAAACCAAACTAGATTTTCTGAAAAACCAAACTAGGTTCCCAATAAGGTAGAGTAATGAAATACGGGCAACCAATTTAGATTTCCTGAAAAACCGAATTGGGTTCTTCAATGAAGTATGCCGTTTTGAGTTGAGAAACCATTTTTGGTTTTTCAGTCATGTTTTGGTTTTCTGGACAACCAACTTGATTTGGATGTCTGGAAAACCAAATTTTTTTGGTTTTCCGGAAAACCGAAATCGGTTCCCCTCTGTGGACAAGCTGAAAAACCAAATTTGGTTTTTGGGAGCACCGATTTTTTTTAGAGTGTATTGTAAAAGAAAATGTAGGCCGATAATATTTTATTGATGCGCAACGTGTTTCGCCCTATCTCATCTGGCACATACTTAGGGTGACAAATCGTAAATAAAAGCAGCTTTTATATGACATAAGAACAGATGAATGAGTTGAGTTTAAAAGCAAGTCAGTTGTGGACAAATTAAATGAGACAAATACAGGACAAATATTTAACCTGTATCTTGTATTCTAACTGAGTATCCAAGTGACCAATCCCTCATCTCATGGGTCAAGTAAGACTTCTCTGTGGTGTTGTGCTATCACTCAGTGACAGATCAAGTCTATTCTAATTCCTATGTGACTATGTTTGACGAAATTCGATGAATTTGGAAACATTGGAAAATGTGGGGGATGGGAGAGAATAGAAGCACCCATACTGCTGTTCGCAAGGATTCTGACGAGACCAAACAATGCCATATCCAGCTAAAAAGCAAGGACTTTCAGTTTTCAGAGAAAATGTTCGATATGATTAAATGTGTATTCTCAAGAGTCCCAAATTTGTGATTTATCAATGATTTCTCAGTTTGTATCGTAGTCGAATGATGTCCATGACCAATAGTGTTCAGCCTTACTTCATTAAACGTATATCTACTCAATTTCTGAGCGACCTAACTTTGACGGAGACGATTTTATATCAAATTCCTTTTATTATGTGCATGAAGAGCAGCATCTACGTACTCTCTTTGGAAACTTCCACATTAGAGATTCATTTATTATTTTCTGATGAACATTCCAATTATCCTAGGATTATTGACAAAGATAACTTGCAACTGAATTATCACATCCTCTGTAATATCACGATAAAGACACGAAGTTGACGTTGTGACGACACACGGAAAACTTGAAAAAAACTCAGGAGAACTACATCGAAGACTGAAACTATTCAAATCAGTCCATAGCTCATTTTCAGGTCGGTTATGTGATAATTCAATCATGTCTCGGTAACTCACACTATTATATGTAACCTTTGTTTTCCTGATCATCCTGAACTTTTATGGAGATTTTGACGTTTTTTATTACTATTTTGATAAAGGCACGACATTTTCCATCACCAGAATTTATCGCTTTTACTTATACTTTTACTTTCAGAAAATTAAGGCTATAAAGTGATGTAATGAGGTTAAGTTTGGCTTTTTTGGTGATCGGTACAGTAGCGCAGAATACATGGATGTAGACTGGTGTGATGAGCTTAAGTTTGGTTTTTTTCGGCAATCGGCTTCATTCTGTGGCTTTTTTGGTTCTTCTGTGATTTTGGCTCATTTGGAAATTATCATTAACCTACATTGGTTTTTAATTCTGGTAAATATATTTTCGAAAAAACATTGGTTGTTGTAGTATCGAAATTATATTCCATATTGCATTGCCTCTTGAAAATCTCATGCTTATTAGATGCAAAATTAGACGGACCTCAGTGGCCAACTGGCCATTGCTCATACTCATCAAAAATTCTAATTTGGGCCTCTACAAAAATGTTTGGGAACCCCTGCTAATTAACCCATATTATCCCGCTGTCAGTTTAAACTGACACTTATTGTTTTGGCCCTAACATGTATATCATAATATTTTTTTCTCCAATTAAGGCTCAAAGTGCTTTCTTACTATGTGAATTTTAATGTGGTAAGTGTCGTTTCAATTATTTTTTTGTTTAAGTCACTTTTATTTTCAAAAGTTGTCACTGAGTTTCGATTTTCAGAAAAATTTCAACATGGCGGCAAGATCGCGTAGAAAGTAAGTGAAAATGAACATTTTGCTGGAGTTTTTAAGCATAATCCTGAAGATTGGAATGCAGTCGTACATTTCATTTGATTCAAATAGCAGATACTTGTTTTTATGTTATTTTCTCATAAGAAATGTGCCCGTCGGTTTAAACTGACAGCGGGCGTTAGGGGTATGTTTTTTATCGTGATTTCCATCTCATACGCCAATGAGAAGTTACTCGCGTCCAAACGTTTCCTAGACATTTATATAGAGATAATTTATGTTATATAAAATACAATCAATAGAAAACTTTCGGTAATAGTGCATTTTAGCGTCGGAAAAAATATTTTAAAAAATCGTTCCAAATTGTTAATTGTATTAAGGCAAAATAAAAAAGGGTTAAAAAAGCATTATAAAACATAATAGTCGCGAATGGTGTTAATTAAATGGCCAAACGTATTGTCTTTGAATTTGTTTCTCCAGATGAATTTACCCGAGTGATCATTTTCTAGAGATTTTACGATTTTCTACTGCCTTTCAAAATCGCTACAGATATTTGATTTGTCAGTAAGCTTTTTATGGTTTTTAGAGACATTTGTATGAGCTAATAATGCCTACTGCAATTCTAGAGAATTCTTACTCGCATTCATGGCATCCATAGAATGTTTAGCAGGCAAATATATCTGTAAATGTTTGCTGGAGACACGTGTCTTTAAACATTTATCGACGACAGACATAACCTCTGCAAAAACGTTGAACTCAAACATTTTTGTATAATACAGCAATTCTTTTGCTGTAATATACAAAAGAAAGATATTTGTACATAAATCTCGTATTATTATCATCTAATGTATTCATAGGAATATATACATGTAATACAATTTTATACGCAATTACAAAATTCTATCTTATCAAATATATTGTTATGTTTATATATTTGATATATTGATATTATGTCTACATCACAGTTAATACTTATTATATTAAATATCACATGAATAAATGAATGTGATATATAAATGTGCATGTACAGTCCGTTTCATAAAAAGTGGATCATCCTAAAATTTGACTAAATAAAACATAAGTATGATACAGAAAGCATTTTTCATGTTATTTCATGTCCCTAATATATTTAAATGTCCTTATATAATCTGATAAGCTATGATACAGTAACGGTTCTTAAGAAGCTAATATTTTGTGGCCCAACCCTTATTGTCAATGACATTACCAATTCGTTTAGGCATTGATTCGATGATATCGTTGATTTTTGACTGATCTAACTTTCTCCACTATCTTTTTAACAGTGACTTAAGTTGTGATACGCCATCTGTAGGTAGCAGTGAACGACGAACGTTACGTTTTAGAATACTCCATACATTTTCTATGGGATTCAGATCAGGAGAACGAGCTGGCCAAGATAATGTCCTAAGCCCTAATTGAGACTTGCATAAGTTGACTCTACTACTCCTGTGACACGTAGCATTATCATCCATAAATAACCAAGTCGATGGATCACCAAGTTGATCTGTCATTTGGCCAATGTTCATTCGTAAAACATTCACATAGCGTTCAGAATTCATGGTTCCTTGCTGTATGTGAAGTTAAGAGCGGCCATTGATCCAAATGCCAGCCCAAATCAGTAGATTCGCACCACCTTGTACCCGGGGACGATGTAAATGTCTCGGAATTTCCTGATCAGATTTTATCCATAATCTCAATCGACCATCACTATCCTTCAGACGGACTGATGCCTCATCAGACCAGACAACCCGATCCCATTGATTTCGCCAGTGACAATGACTCATTGCCCATCTGAGACGTCTTTTTGTATGCTGATCTGATAATTCGATCTGAGAGGGCCTCTTACAGCTCTTGAAATTCGACTCAATAAGTCTTCTACGAATAGTGGACTTAGAAATAGACGAGTCTAGTGCAGCCATCTCAGTTAACGAGAGACTTGGATCAACTTTAACAAATCTCAAAATTAGGCGGTCTCTACGTTTGGATGTTTTGCGTGGACGGCCAGAGCCCTCTTTACGACAGAGTCGAAAATCATCATTACGCCATCGATGCACATTTGTGTCAGGGACATTTAGTCGCTTTCTTGTAGCTCGCAAAGAAAACCCTAGTTCTAGCAAGGCTGACACTTTGCCTTTTGTGAATGCGATCTCGTTATTGTTCATTTGTGCTTTGTATCGTTTTCAACCGGTAAGAGATAGATTTCTAGCTGAAAGCAATCAGGAGTGCTGCCAACACCACCGCAACGAAGTCAGGAAGCTATGGAACATGAAGTCCAGTTAATCACATGTAGCAGTTACATTATTGTTGATGAATAATGGTGCTATACTACCTCTGATTGACCGATTTTCTTTATTTTTGTTTTGCTTGACAGCTTTTGGCTTGTAGAACAACATATTACATAACAAAGGAAACAAATGTAATTTTATAAGAGTGAGGTATGATTTTGTGTAACATTGCTAAATGAAGATCAAATTATCTACTACTTTTTTATCTATAACAGGAAAACAACTCAATATTCATGCTTGAAATTTCCAACAATGATATTAGTAAGCACAACTGACATATCTTCCAAATTTCAGAGAAATTCGTTCAAGTTTGGCGGAGTTAGACAAAGTTGAAGTTAAGACGATGTTTAAGGGTGATCCATTTTTTATGAAACAATCTGTATTATATTCATTTATTACTTGCTTTACACTTGTAAAAAGAACATTTCGTTTTATACATGCGTCCCTTCTCTTGCTACTTTGTCTCCTCTAAATGCTTCGCTTTTGATGGAGTGTCACAATGCACGAGGCACAGAACTAAGTCCTTCTAGTCTCTTCTTATCTCTCTCTCTCTCTCTCTCTCCGGAAACTCCGCAGTCTCCTCGAACTGTTTGTTTTTGATCGGGGCCATAGTGCGCGAAGCACAGGGGAACAAGCTTCCTCTTTTTCTCTCTCTCTCTCTCTCTCTCTCTCTCTCTCTCTCACACACACACACACACTCTCCTTATCTCCATCTCTCCATTCAAATTCTTTTATTTTCTTTTCTCCATTTGAAAGCTGATTTTCTGATTTTAAATGTATCTTAGCTGGAATATTCAAGGTCACAATATGCGGATCAGTTGTTCCCCTATTTGCAAGACTATGATGGCTAAAGGACGTAATGTATATACCGGTATCCGTCACAATTTTCCTCTGCACACATCTCTCCCTACTGTGGAATAAACAAGTCGTCGATCGCCTGCCTGTTAATGACTAATGAATGCCCTCATAACGACCTTCGGTCCATGAGTCACATGACAAAGAGGATGCGAGCGGACAGACTGTGTATGCTATATCAACCAGGCGTCATCAATTGCAGAGTCATTCCTCTCAGTGCATCGTGCATGTTTCAGTCATCCCAGCAGCGTCAATGCATGTCGTTCTACGGTCTTATACTTGTGGATTCACAAAACTTTTAACTACGCCTCAAGTCAGTCATTTGTGTTTTGGACACTCAGAGGATTCTGTCGTACAATTCGACTTTCACAACCATTTTCAGGATTACGCCGACGCATCTTTTCATTCTGGAAATAATTCCCGATCTTCTCTTTTCCTGACATTGTACTAAAACCAAGCGGGTCACTCCTTTGTATTTGCCTTTGAGGTTATGCACAAGATAGAAAATCAAAAGGTAAAACCACAGCGCTTCGTGTCACAGACACATCAAGGGGTGGAACCTTGCAGTGCGAATGTTTACTGCACGGTCCCACCTGACACGAAGCGCTGTGGTTTTACCTTGTTGGATTTCTATCTTGCACATAACCTCAAATAAAAGGCAAATACAAACGAGAGACCAGCTTGTTTTTAGCACAAAATTGAACTACCTCCTGTTCCTAACCTTCAACATCATCTTCATCTACACGTTTTGATTCGCATCATTCTGACTCAACTACCTAATATCTTTTCACTTTCGCTGAAAACCATTAAACAAGTGATTGATTATATTGCTGAAAAGTCATTTGAAGTGAAATTATATTGTAATCAAATATTCGATCCACACACCGCTACAGTCGAACAAATAATCGAATAATACAAGTTGAATCTCTGAAGGAGGATTGGAGAAAATGGAAAATATAATGTGAGTTTTATTATTATTTTTAGGTACTGTTCAATACCTCAAATTCGGTAGTTTTGAATCCTGGTGGATGATTTAATGTATCCACAGGACTTAAAATTACGCTTGCTTGAGGTTCGATCGGCATTTATATTATTCCTAATTAATCGCAAAATATCGTGAAAATTGTTGCTTGTCTGAATGCGTTTATAAATTGATGTCTGTAGGCCTTTTTGGCAGTAGACGATTGATGTCTGTAGGTCTTTTTGGCAGTAGAAAATTAATGCTTTTTGCAGTAGACAATGCGCGATAATTCTACTGCGAAATTTTATGGGATTTCCATAGAAAATGATCACTAGGGTATTTCCATTTTATGTAAAAACGTTTCAGTTAATTAGATTACAATTCTTTATTCAAAAAAAAAGTTTCTTCCGAGATTCGATCTCTCTTCTTACATGTCACAGTCTGCCGCTCTACCCCTTGGGCATTGAACCACTAATCAAAATTGTTTAAAACAATAAGTAAACAATTACAGTATCTACTTAAGTAATTGTTAAGTAGAGTGATGTATATTAATTTTTTTTTTCAGAATGAATGTCGAAGAAGCCTTCCGATATTTGGAAGAATTAGAAGCAGAGGACTCGGAATCAACAGACGTGATATCCGCAAGCATATGCATTACACCCCCCATCAACGAGCCGGGTGACAGAAGTGATGAAGATTCCGCAGACGAAGACGATGTTTTTGTTCATAATCTCGGGAGCAGGCAGATGCGAGCGGAAGCTTCCATTGTGATTGAAGGTAGAAATGATACAGGGAGAGTGAGTGAAGACGAAGATGTGATTGAAGGTAGAAATGATACAGGGAGAGTGAGTGAAGACGAAGATGAAGAATCACCGACAGAAAGTTGGCATCCAAAATGGGTGAAAGGAGATTTGAATAAAAGGACTGCTATGAGGAATTTTCCGTGGAACTTACCTACTCCTGCGCTTGATTCAAATGATAGTCCCTGTACTTTGTTTGAAAAATTTTTCACGGCTGAGCTGTTGAATTACATCTGCAATGAAACGAATAAGTACGCTGCTGCAAATGGAAAAGACTCATTCAAGCTTGAAACCTCGGAGCTGAAAGTTTTTTTAGCAATCCTTTTGGCCAGCGGTTATGTTAAGTTTCCACGAAAACGAATGTTCTGGGAAACGTCAGAAGATGTCTCCATTGAAGGAATCTCAGCTGCAATGGGAAGGAACAGATTCGAAGAAATTCTTCGATATCTACATCTGGCTGATAATTCAACTCTTGATAAATGCAATCAATAAGCAGTGCAAATCGAATTTTATTACTGAGCAGCATATTAGCATTGATGAATCAATGGTCCCCTACCATGGCAGACACGGGGCCAAACAATATCTGCATGGCAAACCAATCAAGTTTGGATATAAGGTGTGGGTTGCAGCAACGCGTTTGGGATATGTGGTCGCTTTTGATCCATATCAAGGCAAAGGCTCAATAGCTCGCGCGACTGAGACCAACTATCTTGGTCTCGGAGGGTCTGTTGTTTGCCAATTGGTCAAAGAATTGCCAAATAACGAAACTCTTCACTATCACATTGTGTTTGACAATTTTTTACCTCGCCTAAGCTTTTGAACCATCTTCAAGGTATGGGCATTGCAGCAACGGGTACGCTCAGAGCCAATAGAGACGGAAAGGCACCTTTGAAAGCTATAAAGGAAATGGAAAAGCAACCCAGAGGAACCTACGATTCTGTGGTTGACAAGACATCGAACGTGTGTCTGACAAGATGGAAGGACAACAAAGTGGTGACCGTTGCCTCCACGTTTACAGGCTCAAATCCCGTTGGAAGCACAAGACGATTTGTACGAGCAGCACGTGAGCGGAAAAACATTCCCATACCAAAGTCCGTCCAAACATACAATAAAATGATGGGGGGTGTCGATCGTTTTGATCAAAATGTGGCCTACTACATGATAAACATCCGCTCAAAAAAGTGGTGGTGGCCCATATTTCGATTTCTGCTGGATTTGGCAATGCAAAATGCCTACCAACTGTATCGCCTCCAGTCCGATGTCGAGCAGTTGGACTTGCGGCCTTTCGGCGGTCAGTGGTCGTCACATACTTAAGAAAGTAAGATTCCTTGAATGAATGATACAAAGAGTCTTCAAATGTAAATACGCTTGTTATTCCTTTGCAGATACACAGCTGACTGTCACTCTCGGCGGCAAAGAATCAACCAACCAGCCGACAAACGCGTGGGCAAGGACATTCGCTACGACGGAGAAAATCACTGGCCTGCAATCGGCAAGCAGGGGCGATGTGCAGTGAAGGAGTGCCCAGGCACCTCACTTTACTACTGCGAAAAGTGCAAGGTCTCCCTGCATCCCCAATGCTTCAAACAATTTCACACGTAAAAAGTTCAGTGTCATAAACTCAATAAAGTAGTTTTTGTTTTCTGATTTTTTTATTACATGCAATTGTTATAATGATTAAAAAATAAATCGTAACTTTATAATTACACATGGACTTGTTCGAATATGTTTCCTATGCCTATTCAATAGATAATCTACGAAATATGCGGCGAATGTGCAAGGTGTCAGTTTAAACTGACAGCGGGCACATGGGGGCATTTCCATATCGCAAGAGCCCGCTGTCAGTTTAAACTGACAGCGTGAAAAAAGTGTCTGAAACAGTGAAAAACAAAATTTCCCCCAAAATAACTACAGAATAGGTGTTATGAGCACTAAAGCAATCATGCATATCATTTTCGCAAAAAAACTCGTACTTGGGATAATATGGGTTAAGGAAATTTGTTTCGGAATCCCGTAATCATAATTTTTCGTGGTCCCGAAATTCTGGGAATGAATGTTATAATTCCGAAACCCGGGGTTTGGAAAAGTCCCCGGGATTGAAACTCCCAAGCAAAAGTTCTCTTGAATCTTGATCAATCAATTCTATCATGCAGCGTGTGTGATTGTGCGTGAAATTCTGTGGTTTGACTTTTTCTTCCCATTGGCTGCGAAATCTTTTCAATCCATTTATCGGACAATCTTCATAGCGCCAGCCAGCGCATCTGACAAGGCAAGACGGTGTGAATAAAAAACTTTTCTTTGTCAACAGGTGCTGAGTCTGCCGACAATCCCTCGTCGGCTGATCACTAACTAGGATTTGAATCCTGATCACTAACTGGGGCCAGCAATCATTGCTATCATTTCCTTTGGGTAGCACTAGGCATGGATAGCTAGATGTAAGGGGATCTGGATTGGAAGCAGAGAAATTCTCATTTCCTCTTCTATACATTGTGAGTGCTGCAGTTACCACTTGGACATTTTACGCTCACATTTTGTACATTTTTACTTCTAAAATCTGAACCAAGCATCGAATCGCTTTCATTTTTGAGATTCAAAGGGTTTAGATGATGGGGATCATTTCATCTATTCATGTCATCGATCAAATATTTAAAATAAAAAAGTTAGCAGGTGTGTCAAATCTAGTTCATCAGTAAAAAAGTGATGAAATTTATAGCTGAACCAAATTTGACACGCCTGCTAACTTTTCTGTTTCTAATATTTGATCGATGGCATGAATAGATGAAATGATCGCCATGATCTGAACCCTCTGAATCTTAAAAATTAAAGCGATTGGATGCTTGGTTCAGATTTCAGAAGTAAAAATATGCGAAATCCTAGCGTATTATCCATTACACGAAATGAGAGCGAGACGGATAACACATAAAGACTGGTAGCTATCGATCCATGAGGAAATAATGTTAGACTTGACGCTGCCTTTAATGTTGACTATGCACATTTATTCCCATTCATTCTCATCGCAATGCCACGAACATGTGCTGCCTACGGCTGTAAGTCAGGTTACAGAACAAATGCCGAAAAAGCTCAATCGTTTACATTTCCTAAAAGAGAGAAATCTCCTGAGAGAAGACGTGCGTGGATTAGTGCATGTAAGAGAGACAATACGTTTGATCCTGGCCCAAACGCCAGCTTGTGTATGAAGCATTTTTCTGACGAATGCTTTTCCACAGAATCTGTCGATTCGAATAAATATCGGAGAACAAAAATGTTAACAACATTTTAATCATATTAAATGTTTATTAAAAATTTAATTAAAATAAGTTGCGTAAACTACGCAAGTGGGACTGTGATATTCAAGCCCGTCCAAGTTGTTTTTGCCACAATTTTTGAAAGTTAGCGTTTGCTCGGTATGATGCTGTCTGTATGTTAGTCCTGTTTTTGACTGGTATGGAGTGCTTTCACGTTTACTGTTTGGTAAATGTAATTAATTACGCTTTTCTGATTGGTATTTTTGGTTTTGTTGGATTGTGTAAGAAAAGAGTCTTCTTTTGTCTGATATAAAGAATTTCAAATATATGTTATTGCTTGAATAATGTCTGGAATATTATGTTACCAAAATGAATGAGACTGTCTGATAGTTAGCGTTTGTATGCAGCTAATGAGGGATGTTTAAGCTTCAACTTGTTTTGAGATTCAAATTCACTGTCTGGATTTAGATTTTGCTCATCAATAATTATTCCTGAAATTTTTTTTTGTATCTTTAAATGAAGCTATGTATCTTTTCTATTCCTTACAACATAATTTTGTATTTAGTCCTTTCAATTTGAGTCGTCCAGATATCATCGCTTTTCTTGTTGATGATTGTGAGCGAAAGCAGCGCAAGTGGGACTGAGACATTCAATCACGTCCATGTTGATTTTATTATTTAATTATATTTAATAATATATTAATATATATATAATATTATATATAATATATATATAATATATATAATATATATATAATATAATATATATAATATAATAATATATTAAATCATTTTAATCAGCATCATCTTCCGGCTCTCACTATGATAATGAGAATTTAATTTAGAATGGACTAAATTTATAAGTTGGGGTCTGTAACACTCTTCTCAGTGAACGAAAAATATTAGGTGCTTCTATTCTTTGCCACCTCCCACATTTCCCAATTTTTCCAAATTCATCAAACTTCGTCAAGCTTACTCACATTGGATTTAAAATAGACTTGTCACTCAGTGAACAAAACTGAGAAGTCTTACTTTAGCCCTGGGATGAAGGATTGATCCTTGGACACTGTCAGAATACAACTTATACAAGATACAGCTTTGCTGATGACCTACGCAATAGCGGGACTGCAAGTGAACGACAAAGCAAGTGCTGTAAAATATCTACAAACCAGAGGAATTTTACACACTCAACGCGTTACTTCTATTCTTCCTCCTTCACATTAGTGTTGCTAATACTAGGGTTTACAATCCCGGGATCTCGACCCTATTTCCGAGATTAAAAAATCCCGGGATTACGTCTTCGAGATCTCGAGGTATTTCGAGATACTTGAAAGATTGGCCCTGAGTTCCTTCTAAGTGACATAGTTAAGAGAGTCAATGGCTTTTTTGAAAATGCATCTAAATTTTTTATGTTCCAAGTTTGATAAATTGCCAATGTGCTGTATTTGCCGAGCCAGCTGGTTAAGCCTCGTTCACACGATGACACTAGTATCGTGACATTAGTGCCGAGGAGCAGCGCGAAATCTGGGATAAATCAATGCCGTGACACAAACCGTTCAGACGCTTAATAAACAGTGTTGTGACACTGCTACTAGTATTGCTTCTGTAAACTGAAAATACTTCGTAAATTGATAGCTGAAAGACAAATCACAACGATTTAAAATAACGACTAAAGGCCCGTTAAAGGCTCGTTCAGACAGAGCTAGGTTTGCGGTTTGCGGTCTTTGAGGGAAAAACCGTCGAAGAAACCGTCATTCAACCCAGTGAGTCTCCCGAATTCGCTCTATTGACAGGTCACCGGACTGCTACTGCAGGTGCGCTGTGTTGGTTTTCACACATCGACAACGAATTGCGTCTCGGTGATTAATTGATGGTGAAAGACAATTTGAAAAAATCATCAGTTATCGACAAAATGACATTGCAGTTGTATACATCTTGTTGTTGTGATGAAGACAACGTTTCGTTCATCAAAATCGACCCAGTGGTTCAGAAGTTATGTCAAAAAATGCATTTGTTCTCTAAGTGAATGTATGCTCACAAACAAGTGAATGAAACAAGTCCTGGAATCGATGCCTCCAACATCGGTAGAATCCGAAAGGGCATTCTCGGCGGCCGGTTTGTTCTAAACGAAATTACGGTCGAGAATTAGTGATAACACAATTCAGTGTCTTACCTTACTTCGCCAATATTTTTTACGGGTTGACTAGTTTTACCTACTGTAGATGTTTGTCTAGTTCACGTTGAAAGATATACATTTTACAAGCACGTATCGTCTTTTGAAATATTTCTTGAAACTTATGATTAAAAACATATACAGTATATAGAAATCTCGATCGAGATCCCGGGATTGCGATTAGCCAGTCTCGAAAATCCCGGGATTGAGAAAACGGCTCGAGATTGTAAACCCTAGCTGATACCCACTAATGTTCCATCGTCAACAATCTTCTTGCTCTTGAAAAAAAAGAAAATGTAGGGGGGATGGAAGAATACAAGTACAATTATACATAGAAGTATCATACAATATCGGGTATTATAGAAGTATTATACAATATAACGTCAAAGTCGAGGGACATACATACCGATCAAAAAATCTCATGCCAGGTTAAGGTGAGACATCGAGAATTGTGTACCATGACCATATCTACTTGTAGTTATAGGCTATGTCTGCATGGGAAATAAGGCATCTCACATCAAAAAATGCATTGAACAGTGCAACTTTCAAAACACTCGTCGGAGATTTTTTAAACAGCGCCTGGATTTCTTCAACCATCGATAGATATGGTAATGAAACTGATAGCATGGATGTAGACTGGTGTTGTGAGCTTAAGTTTGGCTTTTTTGGGTAATCGGTGCAGTAGCGCAGAATATTTTGGCTTTTTTGGATTTGAGTATCGAAATGTTGACTGATTTTGTGGATTTGAATAGCTGTGGAGGAGTGGCATCGATAGCTATGGTAATGAAACTGATAGTGTGGATGTAGACTGGTGTTGTGAGCTTAAGTTTGGCTTTTTTGGGTAATCGGTGCAGTAGCGCAGAATATTTTGGCTTTTTGGATTTGAGTGTCGAAATGTGGACTGATTTTGTGGATTTGAATAGCTGTGGAGGAGTGGCATCGATAGCTATGGTAATGAAACTGATAGTGTGGATGTAGACTGGTGTTGTGAGCTTAAGTTTGGCTTTTTTGGGTAATCGGCGGAATTCTGTGGCTTTTTTGGCTCTTTTGTGATTTTGGCTTTTTTGGATCATTTTTGGCTCTTTTGGAAATGATCATTAACAAAATCTTGCAAATATGAGTTACAAGGATTGGTTGCACGTTTACGAACGCATCAACTTAAGTGCTCTACTTCAAATTCGACCGAGAAAGAAGTAGAAATCGTCGAACCTAATACTACAAGTGAGTGTCAATCGAACAACAGTGTAGATCTAAAACTTAAAGTATCGGTATAGCTGCATTAAATATTTATTGAACAGTACAGTGTGTATTTACAGCAAAAGACTTAGCTACTTGTTACTGTACTATACCAAAAAAGCCTTATCTGGTTCTAAAGATTTTTATCGTTATTGTACTTTTACTAAACCAATTCAAAATAATAAGAGGCTGTGGGTTTTAAAATGTTATTTACTTAAGTTATAGGTATATGAATAAAAATGGTCTAATTGTTGATTAGTAAATAAGGTCAAATTCTAAAAAATTGAACAGCATCGGGTCGCTCGACCTAGGCCCGCATAATTCGCCTGTATTGGCGGCTGGTGGGAACAAGGAAGAGACATTGATATAGCTGAAGCCGATATAGGCTAACCCTACCGTAAACTAATGAATTATAGGTAAAACGCAATATTGTGTTATATGTATAAACACACAATTTTACATAATTACCATTTCATAAAAGTACAATTTTTAATTTCATACTGCACTAAACAATTGCCCTAATTATCAGTAGTAGTGTACAATTGGTTTTTGAATGATCAAAGATGCAGATAAAGCCTCTTTCTCTAACTTAGTATATTGTTATAAGCTGTGTCCTGCTATGTATATATTGTTATAAGCTGTGTCCTGCTATGTAAAGACAAACTGAACTTTTTGTCAGATAATAATTTCTTTGTTAAATTTTATGGTTTCATACCGTATATAGTTCGCTGGCAGTGATTTAGTATCACCACGCTAGCCGCCGTCCCGGTAATCTTGTCTCATCTTGGTAATTAATTGTGCTAATTAATTGCCTTACTTACTCCGGGTTTAAGCTACTGTTCAGAACCTACTTATTATACAGTAGTTAGTGGACTGCATACATTGAACTAATAAGATTCTTAATTTTACCTTCTTCTTTTCAGGTAAACCAAATGGTCCTCCATCTACGGAAGCTGGAGCTAGTAGCAGAACGACAGAGGAGAGTCTGGCAAACGTGAATTCTGTCTCAACTGCGGGGGTCTTCAACAAAAGCTCCGTCTGTCAGAAAAGTACTACTAGTGCCTCCGTTAGGTCCTCAGGCAAAAGTGCGATTGATAAATTCATCGTCAGAACACCTGCATCTCTATCAAACGAAATTGATTCGCAAATTGCAAGATCCGTTTTTTCTACTAATTCATCCTTTCGTTCTGTTGAGAATCCTCACTTTATCAAAATGATAAAAATGTTACGACCTGGTTACCATCCTCCAAGTAGGAAAGACATTTCTGGCAAACTGTTGGATAAAATTCACGATGAAGAGTGGCAGAAATGTGGGGATAACTTGATGGATAAAGTTGTATGTTCAGGATTTGATGGATGGTCAAATGTTCATTATGAGTCTATTGTCAGTTCTACAGTTACTACAGAGGATGGACTTGTTTATCTGTTTGATTCAGTAGACACAGCCGACTAATCTCACACGGCAGAGTACCTGGCTGAGATCTCGGGATCAATGATTCGGAGACTCGAAACCGAATGCAGCTGCAAGGTAGGCAGCGTAGTTACAGATAATGCGGCCAATGTAGCTCTGATGAGGAAGAAAGTGGAAGAAACATGCCGAAACGATATATTGACTTACGGTTGCTCAGCACATTACTTAAATTTGCTTGCACAAGATCTTTCAATTTCTGATGCGCATGAACACGTAGTGCAAGTCATAAAATTCTTTAGGAACAACCACTTCGCAGCTGCAAAATATCGTCAAGAGAATGGGACAAAGTTGATCATGCCGCAAGACGTCAGATGGAACAGTATGTGTGACAGCTTGAAATCATACATTGACAACTGGTCCAAGCTTATCAAGATCTGCGAAGATCACCGAGATAAAATTGACAATGTTATTCGCAACAAAGTCAACAACATGGTCTTGAAGCGTTCAGTGGAAGAGCTGAAGGACAGGCTGGCGCCAGTCGCTGAGGCTCTGGATCATATTCAAGGAGACAATACTAGGTTAGCTGAGGCTGTTGAAATATGGAAAGAGCTGGGTGAAAAGTTCCAGACCCTGAAGAATCGTGAAATCATGAAAATATTCCAGAAACGATACGAACAGGCAGTCACACCTGTACATCTATTATCTAACTTCTTGCATCCCAGATATACAGGGAAGTCCTTGACTGAAAAAGAAAGAAATGAAGCAATGTCATTTGCAAATGAAAAGTGTCCAAAGATCATTCCTTTCTTAATGAAATTCCAATCAAAATCATCGCCTTTTATGCCGTGCACATTCGAAGAAAACGTGGTAAAATCGATGAATGCATGTGATTGGTGGATGTTCCACAAAAATTCCCTAGATGAGACCATCACTATATTTTTGCGTTGTTTGTTCTCCGCTGTAGCAAGCTCAGCTAACGTCGAGAGAATGTTCAGTTCCTATGGACTTGTCCAGTCGAAACTACGAAATCGACTCGGCAATGAGAAGGCCAAGAAACTCGTATTTTTGTTCAATGCTTTGAACTAAAGGAATAAATGATACCTTTGATCTTCTTAAATAGCTTAGACTTTGAGTAAAGATTCTTGTTGTTTCGTTAATCTTTTGCATTCCATATAATTACAATTTTGGGTGTTAGAACAAACTTAATAGATGGATAAAAAGGTCATTTGGATAAAAGTAATTCATCTTAACTACATGGATAACAGATAAGTTATCTAATTTATCTTATATGTACTGTACACGCTACCCCAGAGTATTATGGCACAGTGTATATTTGCAATAAACCTACATTTGTACATTCATATGATTGATTGTATTTAAATGAACTTTTAACCTTTTGTACGGCATTTCACAGAATTGATAAAAAGTAAGTTAACTAAAATTGAACGTTGAGTCGGTAATAAAGCTTTCAAATGAAAGTAATTTTACAATTGAATAAAGCATTACTATTTTTAAGTGAAGTAAGTTAATAGATACATACCTAGATGGATCTAAGTAAATGGTTTTATAAAAAATAACAGTATAATTAAATTTACAATCAGTTAATATAGCCTATACAAGGTAATACATGTGTTCGCAAAGGTGCCCATAAGTATGAAAATATTCACAGATCAACTTTGAGTATTTTAAAGATCAAATCAGTCGGTGGTAGATACCGGTAATTAGAATCAATGTGAATTCAGTAATGATTGAAAATTACAGACATGTTATGGATTAAATGATGTAAATAATTGCTTGTGAAAACTCCATTGCATACTTTATTCATTTTATTTTCACCTTGATAGAATAAAGTAAGGTAATCATTAAAAAATCAAAAAAATCTGATTTAATTAAAAAAAATCCGATTTTTTTGATTTTTTTTAAAAAATCGTGATTTTTCCAACCCTCGGCTCAGTTAGGAAAGTCTTACACAGCTCATAGTATCCGACCGACAGTTATCTCCGAACTATCCCAAGCCGGTTATAAATTGACGGATATTTGCAAAATAACTGGTCATAAGCAGACGAAGACTGTAGAGAGATATCTGCAATATGGATGTCGACGAAAGTCAGAAATGAATAGAATGAGCCAAAGTTTGAAAAGAAGTTTGCATCAAGAGAAATCGGAAGAATAAGATAAAGAGGAAGAGAAACAAGTCAGTGTGATGGTCAAAAGAGCAAAAGATGTGCAAAGTTCACAAGACGTGATCATATGTGAATCGGAAGAAATAGTGCAAAAGACTGTTGAAAGAATGCCGACTGCCGTTCTTGAAAAGAATAGTGCCAGGCTAATGTTTTTCTTTAGACATTTCTGTGTTTTTTGCACAGATGGTGTAATTTGATGTCATCATGTGTTTTTATGGCATTTTTGAAAAATAAAAAAAGCGTGCGGACAATGATTGTCTGCACGCCTTTTGGCATTGTCAGAACTATGACTTTTGCCATTTCTATTGAACAACATCTATTACATTCCTCTATAGTGTAGATTATCTGAAATATTCAAATGTATTGATTCGTTGATGCTATTAATGACAAACTCATCTCATTGCACTCTTATTCAAAATGGCTCACGCACGACGTCCTATGCCTCATGATGAAAATCGCTACAAAGTGTGTATCATTTGCTTTGAGAAGGGTTCCTATCAAATCGCCGCCACTTTTCTTCCGCGGATTAAAGATTACTTCATCGAAAATTATGAAATCGACGACGAATGTTTACCTGCCGTTGTTTGTGGAAAATGTAGAGCAACATTAACAGACATCAGTTCGGGTAAGAAGGATCGCTCTGTTCTTCCACAAGTGTATGACTTTTCAAAAATTCTACCAGAATACTCCAGGTCAACACGCTCTTCTCCTAATCCAATTTGTAACTGCGATATTTGTAAAGTTGCCAGGGAAACCATACACGCACCTAAAGCAAGAAAAGGTCGCCCTCCTCTGACTCCTGGATCTAGCAAAACGCCGAAACTCGTCGCAAAAGTATGCATTCATTGTAAAACACCTGTTGGAAGAGGATTACCGCATAAAGGCAACGTGAGTACCTTACGTCGAAATCTAATCGAAACTTGTGACAACTCTGACGAAAGAACAAAAGAAATTGTGGCAAGCAAGACAATAAAAGATAGATGTGATGCTTCTTCTTCAAGATCGATATGTTTACAGACTAGAGGTCCAAAACAGTTACCTGTAAACGTCATCTCATCAGGCGACAAGGCATCACAATTCACTTCTCCGCAGATGAGCTCTCTCCAGTTGGCAATGGGGATCTCGAATACGCAGATGAGGTTAACTCTTATTCCATTCCTTCGAAGTGTGATGGGCAGAGAAGTTGTGCAACCGTATACAGATACATTTCTACAAGATCGGGACAAAAAATTGGAAGACTTTTTTGTACACTCTCAGATAGATTTCGAAACTGTAACAAAGGAAGTTGTGTACTGTGTCGACGTTCCTGCTCTGATACAACACGTCTGCCAACTACGTGGTCTTGACCTGCACAGTCATGACCTAAATATCAAACTAGGCATTGACAGTGGAGGAATGTTTATGAAGTTTTGCCTTAACATCTTCATGACTGATGAGGAGGAATCAAAATCATTTCAAAATAGTTCTGTAAGGAAGACTATCATCATCGCAATTATTCCGGATGTCAAGGAGACACATTTTAATGTTAAAAAAGTCATGGACTTATTGGAATTCAAGAACTTAGATATTACTTTTACTTATGCAATGGACTTCAAGCTGGCTAACATCGTTGCTGGTATCCAAGCTCACGGCTGTAGTTACCCATGCTTATGGTGTGAATGCCCTAAAACCGACTTCTCCTCACCACGACGTGCAAGACAGTATCCGTTGAGAACGATAGGTGATGTCCGCTCGAAGTCCTCTCGATTCCGTTCCGATCATAATGTCGGAGCGAAAGACGTGCAGAACTGTGTTAATGATCCTCTCATACTGGCTCCAGATAATGACATTTTCCTACGACACATTCCTCCACCAGAGCTTCACATGCTATTGCGCATTACGAATAAGATGTTCAAGGAAATGGAAAAGTCAGAAGTTGGAAAAATTGTTTCCGATGTTTGGGTACACAAACTTGGAATATCACGTCCAGCGTACCACTCTCATGATTTCAATGGGAATATGTGCAAACAGATCTTAACAAATGTCGATATTTTGTATCGAATTATTATGGAGAATAATGTCCATGAGCTCATGCCATATTTGTCTGCATTTAAGAGCTTCGATGATGTGAGGATTTCCTGCTTTGGGAAGGATCTCTTACCTGATTTTGAGAAACGAATTGCGATATTTCAAGGTACCATCTTTTGAATATAAGTACCACTCCAGCAGTTCATGTTTTATCATGTCACGTTGTGCAATTCTGCAAATTTTTTAAATCTGCTTTAGGAAAATTTTCAGAACAAGCATCAGAAAGTGTCCATCATGACTTTTACAATATGTGGAACTCATCAGGAAAGGTGGACAAGTCAAATGTTAATTATGGAACTAACTTACATAAAGCAGTACTACGCTATAACGGACGACACCTTGGTGAATATATAACGCTTAGGTACTCATGAATGTTCTTAAGCAAGCCGTATAAAGAAATATATACGTAACTATGTTTGATTTATTCGTTTTTTGAAAAAAACATCTTTGACTATGAAACATCTATGATAGAGTATCATGATGTATTCTAATACCTTTGCTTAGAACATTATAAGTGATTCAAAAAATATCTTTTCATCTCCCTATACAACAGGAGCACGCAGTATCGTTTTCTAGACAAAACTCATAGAAACTAAAGAAAATTTAGTCCAAAAAAGAAGCCTTAGACCTACCTACTTAGTATTTCATTTATGAGTAGTATAAGCTATATATAGGTCGACCTAGAGAAGGCGCAGGACGCCGAAGGCCCGTTCAATCTTCTATTTACTCTTATCAAATTTATAAATTCGACCATAACATTGGGGAGTTTTTCTACACATGTATCTTAACAAATAAAAAATTACTACTTATACGTATTTAAGTTATGAGTAGTATAAGCTATATATAGGTGTATCTATGACACTAAACAGCAGATATGATGTATTATATCATGCCTTTGGAATTTCCGGATGGTATTTTATGCGGAGAAGAAAAATTGTATAGCTCTTGACAGATTCATTACTTGCAAATTGGGTTTTTATAGTTTTTGGCGGCCATTTTGAAAAATCACCTATTACACACAATGAGCCCGATAAATATTTTAATAACTTTTATGTATGAAATGCACATGTTATATAATATCCAAAAAATGAATGTTTAGAGGTGTCGTTTTTTTTGTCCCTTAACTGGTCTTCCCGTCAACCGTGGATATAACAGACTGATTAAAGCACCCAGAAACAGCAATATAGAATAACTATAAAATTTTGCTAATCAGAGTAAAACATCTCTACAACTACTAACAAAAGTCTGTGACCACGCTCATTCACCAGATGGAGTTTCTAAGTTATTTAGACTGCGTATGATTCGGACGTATCAAATTACAAAAACCGTAAAACATAGAAGGACCTTGTGAAAAAGGGAAACAATATAGCAAACTATCTAAAGTATACAAAAAAACAATAGAAAAAGGGAAGTAGAGTAAAATTAGTACTATATTAGTACATAAACGCATGTATACGAAAGTGCGTAGGTCTTGTAAATGTATTAATTAATTAATTAACACCTAGAGTCATGGTCCGAGAAAATAATTAGTTACCAAATTTCAGAGCTGACCGGCAAAAGTGAATCAATAGGCCATCCCTCTTTTCGGAGTGAATTCAACAAATCAATTTCTCTTGTATTCAAATTTCATTAAATCAATCGATCGCGAAAGGTTATTCAACATGTGCATGTAGGGATCAGCTGACAACGACAGATCGTGACCGCTTCCTCAGCCTTGACTTTTTTGATTATTATTATTATTGTTAATTATTCCGTCATGCTTTATAACTTCGCGTTAAGATAAATAGCCTATCTGTCTTTATGAATACTAAATGGATCTTCATTTTTAGATACCGAAATCGAATCAACCAGCTCGAGTGATGCTGAGCCGAGGAAAAGAGGTGCCAGGAAGATGACAATTGAACATTTTGTGAGAGGTGAGTGTATGATGCTGTTTATGAAAAAAAAAGGAGGTCACTAGCTACATGCAGCATTAGGCGGAATCTGAGAGGTGGTTCTATTTAGTTATGTGCACCACTCATGAAACAAGCGAATTATATCAGGTAAACTTTATATTTCAACTTTTCCGTTCCACAGACAGTGCCAGTAGATATACGGAAGAAGAACAGCGTGTGGCATTGCTGAAGAAGAGGATTGGGACGACTGGTGAGTAGCAGTGCTGTCATATTTTGCGTCTGCAGAGCTATGAATGCGCCCATGATTCTCGGCTATGACTTAAATTCGCTTGTCCACCTAATCACATTTAAATTAGATCCTTCTGAGTGTGACCGATTACTTAAGTGTAGATTCACAGTCAATTCTTTATCGCTGAATGCGTGGACCAAATAATATAAACAATGTCAGTTTAGTTTCATAGATCAATTAATTGTATGCTATTTATTGCACATCAGATTGAGGGCAGGAATATTGCGAGGCGATGTAAACATTCGCAGCAACAGTATAATTGTGAATATTATAAATAAATCGTTTTGAAATTTGAAAAAAACTCGGATGTGTTCGATTTTCTGGGTTAATTGTGGAAGAAAAATTTTATGGTTAATTTTGTAAGAATCTGCAACAATTTCTCCCTACTTTGTGCTATAGAAATGGATGTCCCAGTACAGTCAACGCCGGTGTATGCAAGCCATGATCAGTCTTTTGATTGTGGTGATGGATTTTCCAAATCTGGTCAAAGTAAGTTCAAATGTGCTTTCATGTCTTAAGTATATATGACGCTCTTATCTTGAGTATCCGGTTTAGCGGATTTGTTTTTACGGCAGTTTGGAGATCGTATTGAACGATCACACCGTGCATTACTCATGCTGCATCTGTTTTTTTTTTACGGATTTTACGTCACTTTTTACCCCTACTGGGGCCTTGGACGGTGCTGACTTAAGTCAGACTTTGTTTGGAGCGTTGTGGTGCTTTGTAGTCCGGATGCCCTTCCTGCCGACTTCCAATGACACTTTCCGGGTTCGACCTCTGGACCATGAGATCGCTAGTCCAAGTACGCAACCACTGTGCCACGGACACCACCAATCAATCTGTAATCAGTGCAATTTCGTCATCATGCTAGTGATGGTACTTAGCCAGTTGAACTAGACAGACTCGAAGCACGTCATCCTCGGATCTATTTTTAGGCTCGCTTAAATAACAAACTGTACAGCTTATCAGTTACCAATTGACGTAATTGAAGTTTCGGTCCCCTGTTTTTATTGTATTTTGTCCCTTGTGAAGTCGTAAAACCCTTGTTATTCATAATCACGAAGATATCATCAAGTTTTTTTATCTGCTATAAGGTCAATTGAATGTTTTCTGTCAACTGACTGATTCTTCTATGTCAACACGCTTAAATGCTAATTAATTTTTTTTCCAGCACCTCCAAGGACATGCGAATTAACATCAGCCAATACGACCAGCGAAGTTATCGAGGCAATAGGTAGGTCAATTGAAAACGGGCTCAGTAGGTGACATTCATTCATGAGTGCTTATGTGCTTTGCTTGTCGACAATCACTATCGTCAAGTAATTTAATTTACAAAGCTTAATAATCATGAGTGTAAATGATCGCAAACTAGAATAGTTAATTGATTGCAATGGTATATTGTGGACTTGTAGTATATATGACTTAAACATATAGTAATTGTGTCCCTATTGAAATTATGTCTTGAAGATATACTGAGACATACATGTAGCAAGTATTGTACATATAAATACTGAAATACCTCTCAACGCGCTGAAATTTCAGGTGCTGCAAAGGATGAAATCCTCAAGAAGATGGACCTGATGGAACGTAGAATTTACTACAAAATTAATAAGCTCTGCCCTCCAAAGGCAAAACAACTTAAGTCGGGTTAGTTTCGGTTTCCATGTTTCAACGCAGTTTTTTGGGGCTTGTTGTCATACATCTCCCATATAAATTTTAAAGCCCAACTCTCAATAGAAAAGAAGCTAGAGCAATTTGAAATTTGAATGGTCGCAAAGGTCAAATATTTTCAGCAGTTTTCCAAAGGCAAAACAACTTATCTTCGACTTCCAAAGGCAAAACCACTTAAGTCGACACATAAGTTGTTTTGCCTTTAGGATGTCGGATGCACTGAAACATGAAATTCTGATAGACAGCTTAACTATACACATAAGTTCTTTTGCTTTTGGGATGTCGTTATGTATTGAAACAGGAAATTCTGACATACCTCTTAACTGGACACATAAGTTGTTTTGCCTTTGGGATGTCGTATTCATTGTCACACGAAGAGCGTATGGCAGGGTGGTCAGACTTCTGGAAAATGAACCATGCAGGTCGTACTCAATGGGTGCAATCCAAAGTTGAACGTGTGGCTCCGAAAAATTCCAAAAAAAGACGATTTGTATACCATTTCCATCTGCCATTCGCAGCTGTCGCGGAAGATAGGAGAGAACAAGTCGAAGTGTGTCAAGCAATGTTTCTGAAGACTCTAGGTTTCCATGCAAGCAATAATCAACTCCTGAAAAGATCTCTGTCTGCGGAAATTGGACAAACAGCCGATGGAGTCGATAGGAGAGGACGGCATGAACCAGCGAACAATATCAACGACGAAGTTCTTTCACAAATATGTGAACACATCGAAAGCCATTCGCCATGTCTTCCGCATTACAGAAGAGCACATGCACATAATCGGCGCTACCTTCCGTCCTCGCTAAATATTACGCAAATGGCGAAGGATTTCAACGAGACCCATGAGACAGCAGTTTCAGACGAGAGTTACCGGAAGAAAGTCAAAGAAATGAATATTGCCTTCACAAAATTGAGTGGAGAAGAATGTGAAGTTTGCGAGTTATACTTTCATCACAAACCAGCCACCTCCCACGACTGTTCCACGTGTGAAGTTTGTCAACGTTATACGCGGCACAAGAACCGGTACACCCGTGCGAGAGAGGAATACCAGAGAGACAGGGAAAACCAAGACATCAACCACATGGTTGTGTCAACTGACCTGATGAAGGTGACAATGCTGCTACAAATGCCACACAAGGTGTGTATATTCACACCAAGAGTGATAGCCTTCAACCAAACATTCTCACCTGTGGGAGCCACTAAAAAAAGGGGGCTGGCATTCGTGTGGGACGAGTCAACAGCTGGAAGGAACAAAGAGGATATCGCCAGCTGCTTCCTGCAATTCATCCATCACTTCCGCGACGTAATGGAGTTCACAATCTACATGGACAACTACGCGGTGCAGAATAAAAACTGGTTCCTGTATGGAATCTGCCTGCAATGTGTGCAGCA
Source organism: Prostheceraeus crozeri (assembly GCA_907163375.1). Classification (NCBI taxonomy): domain Eukaryota; kingdom Metazoa; phylum Platyhelminthes; order Polycladida; family Euryleptidae; genus Prostheceraeus; species Prostheceraeus crozeri. The sequence continues at coordinate 255,329 of CAJQUW010001284.1, read as the reverse complement.
ACCGAATGTCGCGATTCAGACATTGCGCCTGAAGTACCTAGAGACTGGCCATACCTTCATGGAAGCGGACTGTGACCATTCCAGAATAGAGAAAAACCTCAAGGTAATGAAGACCGTGTTGGACATCGAGGACTTCGCAGCTTGCTGCCAGACCAACAGAGTTGGTAGCAAGAAAATGGTCTCCTCGGACTTCGTCACTGAGAAGGACCACGATTATATCTCTCAGTATCGGTTGAACAATCTGACGACTTAAACGAATCCCCCAAAACCGATGCTGACTGATGTCGTGGTGGCTGAATTTCGGCGCAGTTCAGCGGCAATGTACCTCAAGACGTCATTCGACCAAGTCGAATTCACCAAGTACAAGGTGGAAGATTTGGTGAAGAAGAGGTACCGGTCTCCTGACCTGAAACCTTCTCTCTGCCCTTCGTCCGCCGGGAATCAGCAGAGGCATCAACACCTGCAAAAAGCGGGACATCATCGGGAAGTTGGTGCCTCTGATGCCGCAACACCGGCGAAGCTACTGGACTGATATGCCGGAATCCAGTTTGAGTGTAGACTTGATAAACTCCGATGAATGACAGTTTTTTTGTAGAGTCTTTTGTAAGAGTTCAATACAGGCATTTGTGATACAAAATCAATTTCTTTTTTGAGTCTAGGTTATTTTCTGTGGGTTTTGATTAAGAATACCTTGTAAATTATAGAAGAATGCAATTAAGACTATCGGCAATTAATAAACAGTATGTGATACGTTTATCAAAGAGATGGCAAAACAACTTAAGTCCATATGCATGGGAATGCCTGTTCCCAAAGGCAAAACAACTTAAATCATACATGACCTTGATGACGTCATCACTTTTAGCTCAACTTTCAAGTCAGAATGAGTTACCACATAGTCTTTACTCAAGTGAAGTTTCAATTTGAAATTCGCAAAATTAGTGAATTGGGAGAACATTTCAGAAAAATGGCTCTCCTGTAAAATTTGGAAAACACGACTTAAGTTGTTTTGCCTTTGGAGGGCAGAACTGGTCCAAGCTTATCAAGATCTGCGAAGATCACCGAGATAAAATTGACAATGTTATTCGCAACAAAGTCAACAACATGGTCTTGAAGCGTTCAGTGGAAGAGCTGAAGGACAGGCTGGCGCCAGTCGCTGAGGCTCTGGATCATATTCAAGGAGACAATACTAAGTTAGCTGAGGCTGTTGAAATATGGAAAGAGCTGGGTGAAAAGTTCCAGACCCTGAAGAATCGTGAAATCATGAAAATATTCCAGAAACGATACGAACAGGCAGTCACACCTGTACATCTATTATCTAACTTCTTGCATCCCAGATATAGGGGAAAGTTCGCAATAACGAGCCGCAAAGATATAACGAGCCACCTCGTTTTCTGAGAATTCAGCACTTTCCAAGAACAACCAATTAGCCGTTAGTGTTCTCTGACTGAGTCGTGTGTCGGATCACGTGAGCTTTCACTCTCATTCGTTTAAGGTCGAGCGTCAGACAGGAAAAGTAATTTCCCACCATCTTGGTTGTGAAAGTAAGTCATCACGCAATGTGTGTTTGCTTACGTATCAGTGTATGTAGACCGAAGTAAAGCATTTATATACCAAATATAGGGCTCTAGTAGTCATGTAATTGTTCATACCTCTAATGAAATGTGTAATTCACCAACACTAGGAGGCATTTTTCAAATTGTACCGCAAATGATCATAACGAGCCAGGTGGCTTATTATATCATGCCCATCATATCAGGCGTGGCTCATTATATCATACCAGTGCAAAGTTTATACATGTTCAAAGTTTATACATAGTACTTTATGAGACTCGTAGGCCTGCATGCAATTATTAGACAGAAAAATAGTTCCTGTTCACGTACAGGTAATACTGTGGCATCATACATGAAAGTACTATACCGTATTTCTTCTAATAATCGCCCACCCTCAAATAATCGCCCAACCTCCAATAAGCGCCCCTGTAAATAGCGTCGTATTCGATAATCGCCCAGTTTCTAATAACCACTCATTTCAGTCTGCCAACTGATATTAGTTGCGCCTATGCGATAGCTATGGAACCTACGTCTTATGTATGAGCCAGGTAGCCTAGTTTCTTCATATATCGAACTCGCACAACTTTACTGGGATTGTTCTGTATCCAGCCATGGACGTCACTTATAGTATGTCACTGATCGAGCAGACACCGCAGCAGTGATTGGTCGATATCATTGTTCCCCTCCTTATTGATTTGATAAGATAGCGAATAGATGCCCAAGACTTTGCAACGCAGAATATTTCATGGCAGTCTAGTTATCACGTCGAGATGGTCAAGTACAAGGTTTACTCACTAAAGTACAAGGCAGCTGCTATTGATTATTTGAAACACCATACGATATCTGACACCGCTAAAGTGTTTAATGTTGATAGGAAACGCATCCGTGAATGGAGGGACAATGAAGAAAACATCAAAGAACAACTACAGAGTGGGAACACAGATCGCAAACGCGTTGCTGGTGGTGGAGCTAAGAAGAGATCCGAAGAGCTTGAAGAACGACTTCGAAATCGAATTCTCCAACATCGTGAAAGGAGGATGCATGTTTCCCGTAGGCGTGTGCAGCTGTGGGCCAAGGAAATGACCAATCATCCAGAATTCAAAGCTAGCAATGGATGGCTTGATAAATTCCTGAAGAGAAACGGATTCTCACAACGTAAAAGGACAACTGTTGGTCAACAAACCCCCAAGGAATGCATTCAGAAATTGGTATCTTACATATGTCATCTCGGGGATGTAAGAAAACGTGGAAAGTACATTGATGACAATATCTACGTCATTGATGAACTATCTCTTTGGATGGAGCCAGTTTCTGAAACTACTGTCAATTTGAAAGGTGAGAAATCAGTTCCTATCTTGTCAAGTGGGAAGGAGAAGATGAGACTGACAGTAATATTGACGGCCAGAGCAAGTGGCAAGAAAGTGACACTGTTCGTCATCATTCCCAGGAAGCGACCCATAAAGGAGTTAGAGGCGATGACAGATCTTCACTTTGGTTATTCCAGTAAGTCTTGGATGAATGACGGAATGACTGAGAAATATTTGAAAAGTGTCATTGGTTCATTTGCATTCGCTCGACGCTGTATCATCTGGGATTCCTTCTCCTGCCACAAATCAAGTGCTACCAAGAAAGTATTGAAGCAGATGCGAATGGACGCCATAATTGTACCATCTGGTTGTACCGGATTGATACAGGCTCCCGACGTATCATGGAACAAATCCTTCAAAGCTAGCGTACGAAAGGAATATGAGAATTTCATATCCGTCAACGGTGACAATATCCCGAAGCCCTCTTTCTCTACCGTTGCTGGCTGGATTTCTCAAAGTTGGGATTCAATCCCCGAAGAGCAGATTGCAAGATCAATGAAACAATGCGGAATCACATTGGAGCCAGATGGATCCGAAGACGAAGTCTTACATTGCTTATGTTCTAGGCAACGAAAAAGGATTGCAGATTCTTCAAAAGAAACGAAGTGAGTGCACCTCATGTGATCTTGATGCTACTTGTGATCTCGATGCTTCTAGCACTTACCTCAGTGATGATTCTATTTCCTATTGTGATTCGGATGAATCTAATTAAGTGAAACAAGAATTCATTTTTGGAATGTCTCGTTTTTTCTTTCTGAGTGAGGGGCTTTTTATGATTAAATGTCTAGTGTTTACACGCGGTTTCTTTCTATCTAATATACATGTAGGCCTACATAGGTAGGCCTGTATGAGAATATCTTAGCCTGTTTGCATGTAAATATTTGATTTCACATGAATTGGCATTTTTGGTGTTATTGATATGCAGCTCGACAGAGTAATCGCCCACCCTCTAATAATCGCCCAACCTCTATTAATCGCCCATGTACATAGCGTCGAATTCGATAATCGCCCTGGGCGATTATTAGAAGAAATACGGTATATTAGGCCTCAGGTTAACAACTTATCGTAACTTGTAAAATAACCATCGTGTTGTCCAAAGTTTTTACCGAAGGCCTACATCCTTGTAGGACAACTAGGTATTGTGTAGAAATCTACATGTACTTAACCTATAGGCCTAGACTATATACATCTTGACTCAACATTATGATATATTTATGTATTACATATTATGAGGGCTATAAATATCCTATTTCATTCACATAGGTCTAAACTACGTTCACCCTATACATTTTTAAATCAGAATTGATGTAGGCCTAATGTTTATTTGTTAGTTAATCTAATTGTTTTGAAATGGTTTCAGAGTTAGCGTATTCACTTTTGATTCATGCATTTCATTTTCTTTGACCGAACCCAAAGCATTCAAATGTTTTTCAGATGACTGGAAAGCGTTGGAAAAGAAAAACCAACCGATTAAGCTGGACGACTGAGGATATGCGCCTTGCCATTGAAGATGTGGAGAAAGGAACTTCCATCAGACAAGCTGCTAAAAACCGAAGTGTTCCTAGAGCCACATTGCAGAGAAGAATCAGAGGATTAAATACCGTTGCAACGGGATATAAAAAGGTGGGATTATACCGTATAAGTGCTTATGTTGGGATCCTGAAATTATGGGGCAACCCAAGGTTGAGCTTTTGGGACTGAATCATTTTTGACACTTTATACGGATCACTCGTAAAGCAGTAAAGTTAAAGTATTTTCTGTTAGGCCTATTCAGGTGTGTGCACTGTACACTACATGTATATATACATGTAGGCTATGTATTTTTATTAGGCGCATCAGTAAAATGAAAATTTCTCTTTCAGCAATTCGTTGGTGGATTTGTGCCGGTTTTCTCTGAATGTCAGGAGAAGGAGCTTGTTGATTTGATTTTGGACATGGAAGCCAAATTGTACGGATTGACCAGCCGTGATATTCGTAGTATTGCGTTTCAGTTAGCAGAAAGGAATAACATTGCTCATGAATTTAATAGAGAGAATCAACTTGCCGGAAAACAGTGGCTTTATAATTTTCTTGAACGTCATCCGGAATTATCACTGCGTTCTCCTGAACCAACTTCAGCAGCAAGAGCAGCTGGTTTCAATAAGGCGGCTGTAACAAAGTTTTATTCTTTACTTGATTCTTTACCTCATTTTAATCCTTGTCGTATATTTAATTGAGATGAGACAGGACTCACAACCACTGGTAAAAAACCCTCTAAAATCATCGCAGCAAAAGGCAAAAAGCAAGTGGGCATTTTCAGTTCGGCTGAACGTGGTCAACTGGCAACAGTTGTAGTGTGTATGTCTGCTGCTGGGTATTTTGTTCCACCATTTATTATCTTTCCTCGTGCTCGTATGAAACCGGAACTGACTGACGGTGCTCCACCGGGCACTGGGTTTGCTTGCCATCCTTCAGGATGGATGCAATCTGACATTTTTGTTGAATGGTTTCAGCATTTTTGTTTACATGTTAAGCCAAGCGCATCAGACCCTGTGCTACTGATCCTCGATGGGCATCACACCCATACTAAAAATCTGATGTTTTTGCAAAAAGCTGTGGAAAATAATGTTACAGTTTTGACGATTCCACCACATTGTAGTCATAGGCTTCAGCCTTTAGATGTTTCTTTCATGAAGCCCCTGTCAACTTATTACACTAGATGTATGGAACTGTTCCTTAGGAACAACCCAGGACGTGTTGTGACTATGTATCAGCTTTCCAGATTGTTTGCAGACGCATATTTTCAATCTGCTACCCCTGCGATAGCTTTAAGTGGTTTTCGAAAAACAGGAATATTTCCTCGTAGTGACATCGTTTTTCAAGAACATGTCCTTGCAGAACAGACAGAAGAGTACCCAGCTGAACATGATGCACAAGCTGCGGATCAACCAGCAGAGGCGGCGCTAGATCAACCAGCAGAGGCGGTGCAGGATCAACCAGCAGAGGCGGTGCAGGATCAACCAGCAGAGGCGGCGCAGGATCTATCAGCGGAGACGGAATCTTCAGGACCGAAAACGTCACTGATACTGATACAAGGGGTCTCTCATAGTATCGTTGATCTTACACCTGTGATCAATTTCAGCTCAGCATCGCCACGTGATATCTTAAATGAATCTGTGGAACTGACGAGTGCTCCGCGAAAGAAACGCTGTGTAGCAAATAGAGTAGGAACGTCTGTTTTAACTACATCATTGTATGTCAATCAATTGAAAGATTCAACTCCAAAAAATTCAAAACCCAGAGAACAAAGAAAAAAGAAAACGCGTTGCAAGAAAATCCGAAATTTTCCGATCGACGTTGACGAGAATACTGATCGTCCACAGACCTCAGCAACTGCTGCAGTTGCAGTTGACGCAGAGTGTTTGTTCTGTGCTGAGCTATACTCGAATAGTGCACCCGGAGAAAAATGGATTGCATGCAGTGTATGCAAATTATGGGCACATGTTGACTGCACTGATGGAGCTAACGATGATTTCATTTGTGATCTGTGTCGTAAATCTTTCCATATTTTATTCTCAACTTTTTTTCAATTTTTATTTTTTCTCCTCTTGAGTCTGCAATTGGCATTACTTAAGAAGTTAATAATTTAGCATTTTCCCCAGATTATTCTCTCAGTTTGTTCCCTCTACTGTTAATAATCATTTTCAATAACTGTACGGCACTTCCATATTAAATGTCTATTTAAAATTCGTTAGTTTTCATTAATTGAACTGAATCTAAAGAATTTATGCGTTATATTGTCACATAAGTGTATATTCATCTGCTAAAAACACCGTCTAACAGTGTACTGTGCCTGTAAATAATTAAATTTAAAGGATAATTCATCTTTCATAGGATAATCATTGTTTAGTAAGCCTTATTAGATTATCTATTATTCATATATTAGATTAATGGCTAAATCAGCTGATATATCTCTAACTATTCATTACATATTATATTGCAGACGCAAATATCTACTAGAAATGAAATATATATAAATGGAAGGTGTTTGGGATCTATTATGATGATATGTAATATTATTCATCGAATAATGAATATAGTGGCTCATTATGTAATCATTATGTAGTCATAATGTCATCATGACTCATTATATCGGACGGGGTTGGCATAATGAGCCAAAGCATACTCTTTGCAAAATTCAATATCATTTCATGTTGGATGAATATAATTGAATATTAAAGCTGAAATTAGAAAATTGAAAGTGTAATTCATACACTGCATAAAATTTGTAGTTACTGTATTGAATTTACTAAGATTTTGTGACTCTAATCCTTAAGCGGCTCGTTATTGCGTACTTTCCCCTATTGCTTATCCCAATGCTAACATCTAAAAAATTCAAAACAGCCTCGTTATGGGACTTCTATCGTAAATTTTATGTCTGGTGACACCGAGTTGAATACGGTGTTGATAATGTTGATACTGTGAGCATCGCTCGTTTTAAATGGGCCCGTGATTATGTCGTCTATGTATCTACCGTAATATTGGGGAATGGCGAATGGTGGCGAGAATCGAGCTCCCATCGGGCAACCTTTTATTTGACGGTAGTTTACGTTATTGAATTTTATGTGATAATTATAAGAGATGAATTTCAGACAGTTATGTACGTCATCGTAAGTAAAGGAAAAAGTGTCGATTTTGTCCTAGTGTTTAAAACAATTGAACATAGCAGATAGCTGTAGCACGTTCATCTCTTTGGACGCTATTAATTTGTATCCTAGCATTCAAATAAAACACGGCATTCAAATTGTGTCAAACTTCCTAAAAGAACACTGGGACAAAATCGACACTTTTCCCCTTACTCATGATGACGTACATAACTGTCTGAAATTCATCTCTTATAATTATCACATAAAATTCAATAACGTAAACTACCGTCAAATAAAAGGTTGCCCGATGGGAGCTCGATTCTCGCCACCATTCGCCATTCCCCAATATTACGGTAGATACATAGACGACATAATCACGGGCCCATTTAAAACGAGCGATGCTCACAGTATCAACATTATCAACACCGTATTCAACTCGGTGTCACCAGACATAAAATTTACGATAGAAGTCCCTAACGAGGCTGTTTTGAATTTTTAAGATGTTAGCATTGGGATAAGCAATAATAGCATCGAATATAAATGGTGCGTAAAAAACATGCACTCCGGCGTATCTCTAAATAAAGACAGCTGGTTGCCTCACCATGTCAAAACCAACTATATTAAAAATAGCCAAAATGATGTCGCCAGGAAATGCTCCGACCAAAGCAAAAAAGACGAAGCTCTCTCAAAACTTAATCATAGATTCAAAAAGAACGGCTTCACTAATCGTGAGATAGCCACTAAATCGAGTAATAAAACTAAAATAAGTAACAATGACTTTGTTCCCTGTAAGATAAATTTTATAAGTGATACGTGTAATCGCAAACTAAATAAATTGATAAAACAGTGTGATCTACCGATCAAACTCATTAGTAAACCTGCTCCTACTCTTCAATCAGTTGTTAAAAATAAACAAGAAAAGAATAAGCATAGTGACTGTCGCCTCTGTTCGTTACTTCCGAATAATTTCGCTTGCTCGGACCGCTTCCTAGTCTATAGATTTAAATGTAATTTATGCAGCGATTTTTACATCGGTCAGACTAACCGTCCGTTTTATAAAAGGTACAACGAACACAGGCGTGATTTAGATAATAAGAATAAAAGAAATGCACTTTATGAACACGGTTTGAAGAATCACGATATCTGTGACATTAACATGTCTAATTTTGATCTTGATATTATTGACAGAAGTAAAAGTGCTATCGATTGCAGGTTGACTGAAGCTCGTCTCATAAAGACACTTCGACACCCATTAACCGTAAATATGAACTCCCACAGTTTTAACAGCATTCAAGAACTCCACTTCATTGCCATGTATTTAACACGCTGTGTCATACTGCCAATTTTAGTCTTGGCCCTTAAAAGTGTCCGTGGCACGAGGCGCCGGCCGTTTGCGAACGAGGATTGTAAATTATTTTATTTTATTTCGGTCATTAGAAAAGAAGGAGAGAAACTCAAAAATTACTTTCAACTAGATCACAAGAAGCCTGAACCTCGTGGAAGGAAGGTAATTATATATTCGAAAACACTCGTTCATCTTTATTTGTTACTTTGCTATTCCTTTGTTATTTTGTTAAGTATTCTTCTAATCAAAAGTTAAATTAGTACATCCATGCAAATACAGCAATAACAGGAGAATTCGCCACCATGTGGAAGCCAGACTAAATGATTAATATGCGTTTCGAAATTTTATATGCATTAAATGAAGCTGTAGTGTAAACTTGGGGTTCACTATCGGATGAAGATTGAATTGTATTCTATCGTGTGCTACCGAAATGCTGTTTCTTCACTTGAAGGCCAATGACAATGTTAACAACGATTTCCGCCATTGACCAAAGAAATAGGTATTAAAGAGGATGATAGGTCAATAAATCAGGTTTTATTTCTGGACTATATCATCGAAGAGGATGTGGAAATCACTGGAAAGAATATCGCGTTATTCCGAGCAGACAGATTCGTTTTCAGTTTCGGAATTCTAGGATTACTTCTCTTCGGTGTAAGATAACTCTTCTTCAATGGATTACTCAATCGTAATCCCAATCAATTAATCCCATTCCTAAGCGTGATAAATCGACATTCGTTTCAGAATTTCGGTCAATTTCTATTTTGTTGACTTCCTCCAAAGTGTTCGGCAGATTGATTTTCAAAAATCATATATATCCTTACGTTACTGATCAGTCATCAGTATTAACATAGTTATTAATAGGCTTCGGGAGTTTAGGTTTTTAACCTAAAACCTAGGTTTTCACCTAAAACAGAGAATTTTCAGAAATTAACCTTTTTTAGATTATTGTAATAAAACAGATTTTCATCGCAAAATTTGCTTTAGTCTCACACCCGTATGTACCAACGCGGAATAACTATTCCGAAGAATATCCCTATTCGAGGAATAGTTATTCGCTGATTCTATTCTAGCCTGTACCAAACGAAGTTATTCTCAGAATAACTAATCTTTCCTTTTATTCCGACCTTGCAACAAGAAGCAATCATGACGCTTCTATGACTTAGAATGACGTCAATCACTACCTACCAACGATGCCTTGATTGCATAACAGTAACGATTGGGTCGACAATTCATTTTGTTCATTTTATTCCATTGTTTCAACTTAGATCCGTGGCCTTACAGCATGAGTGCAAACAAGCGAAAACGAAGCAATAATTTTAGTGATGAGGAAATAAGCCTAATCTTGGAGTTAATGGAAAGCAAATGTTTTGTAATAGAAGATAAAAAACAGATGTGGAAACTATGGAGAAGAAGGAGGCAGCGTGGAATGACATTATTAAGGACTTTAAAGCAAGACTACCCAATGATCGTGATATTGAAAACATCAAAAATTTGTGGAAGCGCCTTAAACAAGAAAGCAAAAAGAAGAACGCGGTTGCTAAAAGAAATTTGAGACGGACCGGGGGAGGCCCTGGTCGGACAAGTACCGGTGGTGGATTGCTGTCACCGAAATCAGAAAAAATACTGTCTATGCTTCCAACTGAGCAGATTCATCCCCCTTTGGGGAATGAATATGATTCTGATGCATTACTCGATGGTCCAGGTGAAATGAGGTAAGTAATAAAATAACAATTGTTCAATTATTGCACTCATATGTCTACATAGTCGATAGCTTTCACCGATTCACGTTAAGATAATTTTCTATTAATTACCAGTACGCTAGTTGACACAATGCACAAGATGAATTGATACAGTATGTCTTAACACGAATATGGAATATGGACTCAATGGAACCCTTCTTGCTGACAATTTTCACTTGAGCATATCTGTGTTTACCATTTTAATGCTTAGGCATAATACGCATTAGATTTTCTATACCTGGCCGGAAAAAGGCGGAAAGTGATTCTCGCTGGGATGTTATATAGTATTTATCTATATATTAGTGCATATAAACATGTATGTTCATAGTCTGATAGATAATACTCGTATTTAAAATAATATATTTCATGATTCAAAAATAATTCTTTATGCTTTTTCATTTTACATCAAAGACGATAGAAAAGATTGATAGCATTGATATTTGCATAACATGTCAAGAATAATTGCGCGATGTAATTTACAGTAGTGATTAGTTACATTACGATTTACATTTAGTAATTGATATTACAGTAGAGTAAATTTAATTAATGATAAATATGCGGAGAAGTGACTTCACGTATCCGGGAATATATGTAAATAAAGAAAAAAAATCTTCGGAAAAGTTTCTTCTGAAGCTTCAAAACATGCATACGTGACCAAGCCTAAACGTCGTATGATTTTTAATACAAATTTCTTGATATCCGAAGAAACTTTTACTTATTTATAGATATAATTAAGTTGATCTTTATTATGTATCAATTATCAAGACTTTCCTATTTATATTTCCTATATGAAGTAGGCTATGATTTTTCACCGCTTCAATTCTGAAAGCAATAGCCATTCCCTGTAAATCTTGTTTTCCCACAGGCTGCCATAAATAACAATTTTTATTTTCTTTTTCAGTTACTTACAACTGCTACAAGAAGAAAGAACCAGCGAAGCTGAAGTCAGCGGTGAAGAAAATGTGGATCCGTCTACCTCAATGATCGACTCCATGGAACCACCCAAAAAGAAGCACAGAGGCAATGGAAAACGAATGTCTTATTACCAAAGCGAACTCCTAGAAATGGCTCGCGCTGAATTTTCACAATGGATGACAATCTTGCGGTTGAAAGAGAGATACTACCAGAAGAAGCTCGATGGACTTCAATGAGTATATTTTACCTGATCGATACATTTGTAACTTGTTCTTGTCTTCTAGTATGAGTTGAACATTGTTAAATAGAATTTATACCGATCGAGTTACACATGCATCTTCATTTTTTAAAATGAAAAATTTTGCAAACTATCATTAATTCCCATCCGTTAACCACATGACTATCAATAATAAATATTTTGCGTCTGTATAGTGATTATGCGGTATTAACCACAATTACGCTGTCTATAGTAAGATATATTTTGCTATTATTAGGATTACTTTACCATATAAAAATACAAATAAACAACAATTACACTAATAAATAGTTATCAAAGAACAATTTAAGGAGGATATGGGAGAATATTTGTTATAGGCCAAATTTAATTGTACGGCTATTTCCTACTCATATATATTATGCCTTGCTCACATGCCCCGGTAAGGCCTATTATTGGATTGGGTTAGTTCAAGTTCTAATGTATGTAGGCTAGCCTTAAGAGTGTCCTAAGATACGTAAGGGTATGCCTTTATAGACATAATTGTGTACTTCAATTGCTTGATACGCGTTTTCCAATTAAACTATCTACAAGTCAATTAATACCGAACATGTAAATCACCAACATCACCAATAGTCTTTAATCAACACTAAAACGTCTCACACAATTATCACGTATGCTGAAGTTACCTGTTACTGATATTGATAAAATCAATAATTCCAATAAGAACGCTTTTATTTCAACTTAATTTACATGAAAACCAATCAGTTATGGCGAAAATATCTCTCCACAATAATGCGACGTAAAGAACTACCATGGACATCAGAGTGAGCTTGTGGCAAAGTCAAATCCCCTTCAGTAGAACTCAAATCTTCCTCTCGATTTTCCGTAAGAAATTCTTGTTCTTTCAGCGAAATTGCGATGTTGTGTAAGACAGCACACGCCACAATTATCGGAGGGCAGTTCTCTACTTTGACACGTAGGCAATATTTCAAAATCGGAAAACGACGCTTCCAGATACCGAATCCTCTTTCAATGAGATTTCGCGTTTTCTTGTGAGCAAAGTTGTACTTTCTCTCTGCTGCGTTAGACGGACATAGAAAGGGCGTCAACAAAAACCGAAGGCAGGGATATCCAGAGTCACCCAATATCCATGATCCTCGAGATAAATTTTCAAGCTTGTCATACAGTAATGAGTTTTCTAATATCCTTGAATCATGTGCACTACCATACCAGCGGCAAACTAAATCGTTGATTCGAAACTGGGAATCCATCATCACTTGAGTATTGATTGAGAAGTAGGACTTTCGATTGCGATAGAGTTCTGAATGTGCCGTGCCGGGTTTTTCGATGCGCATGTGTGTTCCATCTATTAATCCAATGATGCCTGGAAATTGTGATATTTCGTAAAAACAGACCTTTTGTAATTCTTGTTCTGATTCTGTTGGAAAGCATATGAAGGTAGACGATAATTTAGCAATAGCTCGACTAATCTTATGCACAATTCGATTCACAGTTGATTGATCAACACCAAATATATCTCCATCAGTTAACTGAAACGATCCAGTAGCATAATAACGCAAAGTTATTAACAACTGAACTTTCGCCGGCACTGGTCTGTTCCTATTTGAAGTAATATGTTCGATGAAAGGCTGAATCAAACAGTAAATATAGTCAACACCAGGCTTAGAAAATCGATAGCGCTGACGAAATTCCTCGTCATTATAAATCTTCCAAGGATCCAAACGTGTACGTGGAATACCTCGATGTGCTCGAACCGATCCTATTGCTTCATATCGAAGATAATCTTCAAAAATCGCTATTCCATCCATTTCAAAGATAAAAGTTCTCGTGATTTCTTTACCACTTTGCTTTATATTCTCATGCTTAAACTTCCTATCTGGTAGGACTAAATTTCAGCGAATAAATACGCGTTTTATTCCATGCATCACGCTATTCGTCGTTGGTACAAAGAAAATCAATATTCCAGAATAGAGGAAAATGTCAGAATAAATATATTCGGAGATTAATTATTCCACGTTGATACAAGAGAAATTATTTATTCCGTCATTTATTCGTGGAATAGTACTTATTCCGCGTTGGTACATACGGGTGTCAGGTAATAATGATAGCTTATGACACGTAAATTGCTGATTCAGGACAGATGAATGCCTTGGCTACGCTATCGTTTACGTTCAAGGTGAAAGTATGGGGGATTTTCAACGCACGCTCACCCTACGCACACACACAGATCTGAAGCGCGTGCGTAATCTCTATTCAGCAGCTGTCAATACAGTGACGCAAATAGTTAACCAATATACACTGTGCCGGTTCTTGCCTCAGCCAATCGCAAAGTTCCATTAAAAAATCAGTCTATCCTTTCTGAGAAATTTCGATTGCTTACAAACACATCATCCTCGTAGATCAAGCTTCTGTAGGCTATCGACAATCACCTTCGGCAGGACTGCTCAGTTACGACAAATTATTTGATATTTAACGTCGATTGTGAACTTCTGCTGTAACACTATGTCGACGGCTACTGTAAGAGCCAAGTGGCTAAAAGAATTCAACATCAAAGACGACGATTCATACAAGTTTATGCCCGACAGCAAGACAGTCTTTTGTAAGACTTGCGAATCAACAGTCGCAGTGACCAAAAGATTCCAGCTTGAACAACACAACGACTCCGGAAAGCACCAGAAAAACACACTACTCAGGAGAAAGCGAACGTCGGCACAGGCCGTTAGAAGATATAGTCCAAACTAATCCTAAGGCTTCTCGATCCAATGTCATTGGAAAGCAGCTGACAGTTGCTGCTCTCTCTCTCTCTGCGAATATTCCATGGAATAAACTCCGACATCCTCAGGTACGTGGCTTTCTCGAATCCAACATCGGTTTCACTATTCCGGACGAGACAACGCTGAGGAAAGTGCACCTACCTGATTGCTACAATGATGCGGTCCGTGAGATTAGAGATGCATTGAAAGAATCGCCTCTCTGGTTGGGAATCGACGAGACAACAGATTCCGAAGGGCGGTATGTGGTCAACGTCATCGCCGGAAGACTGGATGCGACCGAATACCATTCGCCATTCCTTGTCGACTGTACATTCTTGGAAAAGACGGACGCAGCGCATATTGCGAGAGTTGTAATGGACTCTCTTCGCTTCATCAACCCAGCTTATAAAGCTGATCAATTCAGAGTCGTGCTTTCTGATGCTGCACCTTATATGATTCGTGCGGGAAAGGATTTGAAACCATTCTTCCCTAATTTGATTCACGTAACCTGCTTCGCGCATGGTCTACATCGTGTGTGTGAGATGGTAAGAGAACTCTTCAAAGATGTGAATGACTTGATCTCGACTGTGAAGAAAATCTTTATCAAGGCTCCATCTCGTGTGCTAGTTTGGAAAGATAATTCCAATCTACCTCTTCCTCCGGAGCCTGTACTAACGAGATGGGGTACTTGGCTGGAGACTGCAGTCTTCTACGCAAAGAATTACAAGACGGTTAGAGACATCGTAAACAAGTTGGACTCCGACGAAGCCATGTCCATCGAGAAGGGGAAAGAACTGTTCCAAAATAAATCTTTGGAGGCGGATTTGAGCTTTATTGCGGCCCATTTGTCTGTGCTTACTTCGCTTTTGACACAACTGGAAGAATCTGGCCTTTCACTCATTCAATCATTTGGTTTGATTGATCAGGCCCAATCCGTACTCTCTGACATTCCTGGAGACAAAGGTGAGAAATTGAGACTAAAGTTTCATAGCGTGTTGAGCAAAAATCCTGGTGCTGCCACCCTTCGATTAGCAATGAATGTGATCAGAGGAGAGAGTGATACTTCATCACTTCCGGACGGAATCGGACCTGATGAAGTGTCCCTGCTCAAGTTTTGTCCGGTTACAAGTGTCGATGTAGAGAGAAGTTTCTCCATGTACAAAAGTATATTGACTGATCAACGTCATCATCTTACTAAAGACAATCTGCGAAAGATAATTGTCACCAACTGCTTCTACAATCGTTGATTCGTTTTAATTGCGTTGTTTTTGCTCATGTAAGTATTTTGTTTAGTTGGTAAGAAGTAAAACTTAGCTAGTTAGATGTTTTGTAATACATTATTAAATAAAAGTCATTTTTGAAAATTGACCTATTTTGATATTCTGACTAACCTATTTTGGAAAATTTGTCACCTAAAAAGGTTCCTAAAATGACAAAATTCTTAACCTTTTTTCCCGAAGCCTACTGATGAGCTTTCTTGCACCTTTCAGGATGTCCACGATGAGAACCCTACTGAAAGTCCACCTACGTTCACAAGAAATATGAAGCGTCACCGCAATGATGTTGAAGATCAAGTAAGTATTCCTTGACTGCTTACTCGATTCGGTGAATGGAAGCAGTGGTAGGACCAGCTTAGCATCGGAAATTAGGTCGATAGACGCAATGGTACAGATAAATAGTATAGAATCTACAGGAGTCGAAACTGAGACACGTATTTCGTTATACTTGGCATAGGTAAATGTAGGTCAGAGCAATGAAATAGCTCTCAATATTCAGTTAAATGAATATAAATTTATTCAATGTGGCCTAGCAATCTAACTTTTAATATACAGCAGCTACAAGTTTTGAAGTTCATTATCATGTGATCGCTCCTAATAGTTGGTTTTGTATTGCCCTACTGGTGCTATCAAATGAGTACATGGAATTCAAATGATAAGTCAATTCAGTCACAGTTGCCACTCGAGGAAATTGGAAAAAGAGCGTAGGCAAAGGAAAATAGCGCAGCCACCATAATCTGTCGGTTAAATTAAGATAATCGACACCTAACCCAAATGAAATTTTACTTAAATTAAAGTATACAAGTATGTATATATACCTGTACGTTACAGTATGTTAGAAACATTGGTAGATAACCACAACTAACCTACAAAATAAAACTCATTAAACATACGGGCTTAATTTCAGGAATCTGTGCACATGCATGATAAACAGCTCATACATGTTGAAACTAAGAAACAAAATGTTAAAGAACAAATTATCTACTGAGTGACAAAAGAAGATGACAATCTGAATAACCTTCTCGTAAACAATCACTTCAATGAAATCTAATTTAAAGAATCACCATCCTTTGGTAAAAATTTCTGTAAAATAGCAACTATAGGTCAACCCTCAACCAAGTTGGACTGAAGCTTTCGATTAACTATCCCGAAGATTCGAAGCTTTCGATTAAGGACAAACAGGTGTGACATTCAATATTTGGTCTAGTGTACACTATTTTCGCTTATTCCATTATTCTTACTGCTAATTATATCAACTAAATGGTGTTGTGAAATACTTTCCCATGATGCATTGCAGATTATTTGCGGCACCTTTAAAGGACCATTGATGGAAGAAATTTACACATGCGTCGGTTGTGCAGAGACATCGCATTTCTCATGTCAAGGGAAGGATGAGTCGATATCTTCAGATGAGCTTTGTCGCCGCTGCTGCACAAATGTTGGTGGTCTTTTCTGTTATGACAGTTGCCTGGCACGTCTAGGATCTGCGTATGAGCACAGCAGATCTATATTCATGGAGCAAGTAGAAAAGGAGAAGAGACAGATAAGTCAGTATGGTGGTCCAAATGTCGAATGTGAAATAGGTTACTCAAGCGGGATGGAAATTGATGGCTTTGCCTGTGATATTTTGCGAAAAAGTAAATCGGAGTATTCTGGATTACTTCCAATGTCTGTAAGAGGAGATGGAAACTGCTTATTCAACGCTGTATCTTTCCTCAATGTCGGAGATGAACATCAATCCCGTGAACTGCGGTGCAAGGCGATAATTCAAATAGCTTCTAATGAAATTTTCTACGAGGAACAGCTTTTGACCTATTCGGATTATGATGACGCCAGCGTCTTCGGCAGCAGCTCCGTCATCGACAGAAGTACCCAGGATGAGAAAGAAGTCGGCATAGCCGAAGTGCTCGCATTAGCCAGTGTTACCGGTCGTCAAATAAATTTGATAATTTCGCTGGATCCTAATATCAGTGTGGTGGCCTTTCATCGAATGCAGCCAATATTGAGGAAGTATGAAACCGATTTTAACATTTTCTGGACGCAAGGTGGCATTGGGAATCCAAGTAATCTCCCAAATCATTTCGTGCCTCTGATTCAACCCAGCCCTATGCCATTGAAGGAGAATAACAGGTGGCGGCAAACGGATGTGAGTGCTTCCAACAATTCCCAATCATCCTCGGAAACAAGCATGGGTAAACATGATTCCACTGCTTCGTCTAAGGGAAACGTGAAATTTCGGTCATTGGCTGAATGCATCCAAATTTCCAAAACTGCACAGGTATGTCCACGTATGTCCAGGTATTGCGCTTGTCCACAGTTTCCGCAAAAAAGTCTTATGTTGACATTGGAATCTACATCAACATCAGATGGTTCGAGATGGAGCAATGAAGGTGGGAAGAAGTTCTTCAGTGAAGGAAATGGCGACTTAATCCATCAATCAAAGAATTCTTTCTTTAGGAAGTCGAGGATTCCAAAATCCAACAAGCGACGGATGGAAGACATAGATGACACCACCACCCCAATATTCACCATCTCATGTATGACCTACAGCCATTGCTGCAACAAACAGTTTCGTAAGCGCATTTATCAGATTGGCAAGGTTCGTCCAACTGATGGCGACACCGTCGTAACAGTGGAATATGCGCGGTCCACAACAGATCACTCCCCATTGACCAACATACCACACGGGAACGCCCACTCAGGGAAATCACTACACCCTATTAACAAAGAAGGACTCAAGGAAGCGGAGGAAATGTTGCAGGAAGGCCACACTTCCATCAGAGTGCGAGATAAGGTTCCCAGCATTTCACCACAGCAGATATATGACTAACGGAAAAGAATGAAGGGTGGAGGAAAAGATGGCTCATGTAGCTGCGATCCATGGCATGAAGTTATCTCACGTCATTTTTCTGAAAAGGCGTCAGAAAGCAAAGAAGGCTTCGTAAAAGCTTGCTATATTGAAGACGGTAACTTGGGGATCATCTGCTATAAGGATCTAGTGGACCTGAAGATGGTGGGTATAGGGAATCCAGCACATATAGATACGACATTTGGAGCAGCCGCATATCTTACCTTCATTGGCTTCGAAAACAAAAGGATCTGTCGTCGCGTGAATGGCAGGCATCCATTCATGCTAGGTCCATGCCTCATACATACAAAGGAGCGAGATTCTAACAGCATCCAGCACTTCCTTACCCACATTCGGCTACATGCAAACATGCAGCCTCATTTCATCTCGGATGAGTGTGTCATGCTCCGGAAGGCCATAAAGGATGTATGGCCAGAATCGATCAACGCACTGGGTAGGGAACATCTGATCGCGCAGTTCCGCAGAAGAGGAGAAGAGATGGCGGTCCCACCCACAACACTGGACACAATAAAAATGGACGTCTTCGGCCCAGGAGCAACGCCAGCACTCCTCGACGCTGAGACAGGGAAGAATTCGAGGACTGGCTCAATGTCCTTGCAGAAAAATGGTCGACAATGGAGTTGAGCGCTCGTCTCTTTACCAAGTGGCTCATGGTAATAATTGCTGCATACTATCCAATACCATTTCCTTTAATTGTCATATAGGCTATTTAATTGTGACATCAATCGATTTGTAGTTCATTAAAAAAAATTAGAACCTGGTACATGTAAAACATCTATTTGATTGGCAGCAAGAAAAGTTTTAGGCTAGTTGCTATGTGATGAGCAATGAATATGCTTATAGCAATCATTCTGGGAAGCAAGATGTACTTTCTTACATCAACTGTATGCAGATCAAGACAAATATGAAGAGAAGTCGTCCTGATAATAAGAAGAAGTTAGTACCTCGACCGATTTCACAGTGCTCGAATCTTTCGTCGCAATGTTAATCTTGCTTGTTGCGCTTCGTGCCCATACTTATATATGATGCATTTCGAAGAATGAGTAAAACAAGCAGGGTTGGCTTTTTGCCGGCTAAAACTGGTTTTGCCACTGTGGTAAAAACCAGGTAAAATCCGGCAAAAACTGGTAAAAACCGGCTAAAACTACAATTCCGAAAAATCAGTCTATTTCTTCACGAAATGATCGACAGCAAGTTGGGGTTTAAATATTGTATTACAGTGCATGCGGGTTTGCAGTTTGCAACTCATCTTCCAAAACATGACATTGATTCTGTGATGGAACCACATGATATGTTTTTATAACGAACGACAAACGATGTTGTCTTTCTTTACGATTGCTCTGCCCCTTTTCTTGTGATTTAAGAACAAATGTAGACTTCAGCACCATTTTGGCTCTTTGGTTCATGTAACAGAAGTTGTTAGATACTCGCAGAATTATCATCAAATGAATGAAAAAATGAAAATAAATATATGAATGTAACTGGTTTATACATAGAACTAAATTAAGCACACAACTTTCTTCATGTGGACGAGCTTCAATAATCCCACTGTCATTCTTCTGTGTTGAGTGTTCAGCAAGAATGTAGAGTGTATTTTAATAGTAGCTTAGATTTCATCAGATCTAGATTCGAACCCAGGTCTCATAGTAACAAGTGGTATCCTTCCAGCATGGACGTCTGTTGCATCTTACAATGAATGAAATTCGTAAAGCAACAAAATGCGTGCACACTTAGAAGAATAATGCACAACAACTTTATAACAATATTTTTTATACTAATTCATATTCTTACACCTATACTTGGAACATATTGTTGATTGAAATGCGATATTGATAGGTTTGAATTGTGAAAATACAGTCCTAAATGTTTATCGAATGATGAAAAGTAAAATGAATTTATTGCGACTAACGTTCGTCAATAAAGTAAGGAGTGACGATGATCCCTTAGTACCCCCTTAGCCCCCTTAGCCGAAACATGGTGACAAAAGCTGGTGGTTTTTACTTGGTTTTTACCAGGTGGTAAAAATCAGGGTGGTTTTTACCGGCCAACCCTGATTTATATAAGCAGCTGAAACGACGCTTCAGTAATGCATTGCAACGCTCGATGGCAGACCGCCATTTTGAATGCCGTTTGTGATATTCCTCCTCCTGTGGATTTCGTATTTGAGACAGAGGTGTCAAAAGCCAACGTTTAGGTGGATAACCGGAATCACGCAGTAACCAGCCATCAGCTCGCTTTCGCTTAACTTCTTCATTCAAAGAAGAGGTATTTAGAATAACTGAATCATGACAACCGCCTGGATAGCTGGTGGTTTTTACCGGCCAACCCTGAAAACAAGTATAGATAGGCGAAATTAAATATCGGGTATTTCATACCCGTTCCCTCTTTGACCGCTGATAGAAAAACACGGAGGACAACCGTTAATTGATGAATGTCACTGGACCGATGGGCAACTATCATCTTGAAACATGAGCATATACACCATAGGTCTACCTCACCAGAAGACAAAATCTGAGGAACTGGAAAATATAGTGGAGTTGAATGAAATATGGCTACGATATAGGTGGTAGAGACCTTTAGCAGAGGAAAATGATATGTGAGTACGCTGACGAAAAGGAAACTATTTATAAAAAAAAAAAACTGATGCAAATGCATGGGATGTAAAATGCACAAGAACTGAGCAGGAGCTAATAGCTGTCTAACTCGAAACGATAGAAACGGACAAATTGGGAAATGCAATATTAACTTCAAGATAAAACACTTTATAGAAATTACCGTAAAACCTCTATTTGAACGGCATGCTGCTCTATTCTATCCTGGATGGAAATCAGAGCAAAAATTGATTTCGGCCAAATTTTTGAAGAAGCCTGTCCCTCATGATACGAAGTATGAGTTGATCTAAAATTTTGGCCCTAAGAATGCTAATAAGTCCAATATGATTTGAGAATAGGATTAGAAAACTGTGGGTATGTGGTCAAAGCAGAACATTTCCAAACAACAGGAGTTCGTTTTTGACGAGAACCGGTTGCCAAATTCGATGATGTCTTTGATGTGTCCATGGATACTGATGTGTATACAAATTCGTCAAGCGAACATAACCACAGATAAGAAACATACAGTGGAGAGGGACTGGTGGAACGAGCATTCTAAATCCAAGCGGAGCAATTCACAAACCGCATCATTGGACGTAGGAAATTAAGTCTTCAGACATCGAAGAATCGAACACTTCGGTGATATATATGTGATTGCAATCGAACGATAATTGCCGCGGATCTTTTCTGTCACCCTACTTTGGATTAGAGGCCGTAGACATCTATAGAATATGCTTGACACATAACCATGAAACAGTGACATTATCAAATGAAACACGTAGCAAAACTGAACACTGATTTCAAAGTCGCTATGCCGACATATTTGAAATTGATCTACGTAAATTCTTCAGTTATGTTTCTTATAAAAGTGTTCATTAATATGTCACTTTACCCTCTCCACTAATACAGGGAATGTATTCAGTGTAATTAAGCATACTAAAGTGCAGTAGGCATGCACATCTTTTGATATTTGCATTTGCTTTTATGTGCAATCACGTGATGGTGATGATGTAATTGATTCTAATTCCATTTGTAGGATAATAAAATGAACACTTACCGCAAAGAGGTAACCAAAGAGCGTTGCAACGCTCTGGGGATATCGACCGCTGGGCAACAGAGCCAGGAACGGCTGAAAAGAGAGCTTAAAGCTTTGCGGGAAACAGGCCCAATGAGCGTCGTGAGCTTCATTTAAGAAGCGCAAAAGTTACTCTTACGTCAGCGACAGGAAGAACGACAAGCCCTGCATCAGAGGGGAGAAATGATGCCCCTGTGGTAAAGGCGACGTCGGGCCAACGTCGGTCAGCCAACTGGTCGGCCAAAAATATCGTGTTGGCTCATGGTTGGCAAATGGTCGGTTTACTGTCGGCCAAAATTTTATGTGGGTGGATTTTGGTCGAATTTTAGTTGGCCAAGGTCGGCCGAAAATGCTGTGTTGGCACATAGTCGGCCAATGTCGGCATATGATCGGCCAATTATCTATGGTTGGATTGTGTCCGTATTTCAATTGACCATGGTCGGACTAGAGTATTGTTGGCTTCCCAATGGCAAGATCTTAAGAGGGATATCGGACATTATCTGGAAATTCTTTCAGCATCAGAATTTTCTGCAGTGCTGAATCCTCGAATGCAGTTGTACCTGTCCTAGATTCCATAGCGAATCATGCATTGTAATGAAAAATACAACTGCGGTTTTATATGGGCTGAAGCTGGTTATCGAATGTAAAACCCATATTATGCTCATTGCGTATTTCCGATCTAAAAGCATGTTATTGATGATCTCTATTATTTTTTAAATCATCGGTAGTGTGGTTACAATAAGAAATGTACTCACTTTCAAACAATCAATCGACTACTATGTATATGGACCTACGCGGTTCTACTTAAGTTCTACTTCAATACAGTTGTGAAGATTCATTCATTTGTCAGAACAGTAGCGGTCGATAATTCCCCGCCGCGTCCTTGCAACAAACCGTCTATGCCTGTGACTCATAGTGTGCGTGGTCTGCCGTCTGGTGTTCCCTGCTTGTTTCATTGTCCTCGCCGTCAAGTGGAAAGCTGCGCAGTAGCTTGACTGCTCGTTCAGTCTCTTGCATGGTCTATCACAGCAAAGCGCACAACGAGCTCGGTGTTTTCATTGACAATTATTACCACTAAGCGTCGCCGTAGCAAAGGATATTTAAATACATATATGCGCCTTCTTTCTTCATCTATCGTCAGTTTCGTGATCGCACCTGTGCTTTTTTCATTTACTTACTTCATCCATCACAGTACATGGAATGTTACTTACGAGACTACCTCACCGAACTACAGCATTATTGACGTATCGAACTGATAGATAACTCTTTCAACGATACTGAATTATCATAATAACTCGAAAATTATGAACGCTCGTGTGCAGTCAGTTATCACGTATATGAGAGAATTTCCACGCAAGGAAGCAATCAAATTCCCTCTCAATTTATTTATGCAACAGGATTTAAACCATGCATCTCATGTTATTGTGCATCAAACTACATCGAAAGGGTAAGTTTCGAAATGCGAGCTCAGTTTTTACTTGCAAGTCAACATGTAGTCTGCATGCAGCAACTTATGGGTTATCATCACCCCACTTTTCAACCAATTGTCAAAAAACTTCGTCATGCCAACGTAGTTGGGTATATTTTGCACCCACAGAAAAAAAGATTTATGCAAATCGGACAAGTAGCCTACTTTTAAACTAGAGACAATGAAGTCAAATGTTCCAATATCAACATGCAGGTTCATCTGACTTCGTCTGTTCGATGCATTTTACATTCGTGTACTGTGTGCATTGTTCTCTCTCTGTTTTCGTTTCATCCACTGCTATTTTAAATCTTCCCACGACCACTATCCGACCACACTTTTTTAAGTTAAATATTTAAGTGTGCGGGATGTGGCTCTGGTTATAATTGTTACTTCACGAATATCTCAAATCTAATTCTATTGGCTCAGATGATGGAGTCAGAAGAAGTCAGATCAAGCTGTGACATCGCTACATTTCAAGTTATCTTCTTTCAATCAAAAAGTACTTGCGCAATTTGCACGAATTTTGGCATGCATGTAGAAAACATGCTCAACTAAGTTTACCGCAAGATTTGTGACGATTCATTCACTTTTGTTGATTTTACACACATTTCTAAACGTGGGTGAGGTATCAAGTACCGAAATGTTTTTTTGAAAACTCAAATCAACAAATTTGAATGTTATTTGGATTCATGGATCATGATCATGTATAGACCTTCCGCATCTGCTTCTGATTATCTATATCTGCTCTTGTAATTTCGTAATTGTGACTTTAAAATTTATGCTACTAATTAAGTATAGGCTTCATTCTTCTCAATTACTTCATTTTTGAAACTGATTGACGTGCCCTTTAAATTGTGCAATGTATTATCAGTGTAATCAATTAAGACTTACTTTTTGTTACAGACCTAGATTCTGTTACGCAATTTAGAAAAATAATTTTGATGTTTTATGATAACTAGAAAGTTTATTTACATGTTAACTCACTGCTACTCTTTCATCTCAAAAAGTGCTTTTTGATCTGAAATTATTATTGGTATTTTACTTAGGTCTAGGTACAGCTGGTGCATGTTTACTGAGTCACCATGAATTACATGTACATCAAAATATGTCATCACATAAGCGGTTGTCAAGTGGGTATTACATCTGCAGATTTCATTTCATTTTAATTAATAGATATATTAAAATGAAAGTATTGTTGAAATTTAACAAAATAAAGCAATAGTGAATTCATTTACTATTGCGCCTACGTACTGCCTCCACAAGCAAAGTTGGAATTATTTACTTTTACTATTGACTAATATGATAATATAATATATGATTAAATGTTTAATATGATTTAATATGTTTAACTTAACCTTCGAGCCTTATATTTGCAAACTGAATAGACTTGTAAGATATTCTTTGGCTATTCATTACACCCAGTTTCAGATCCTCCAAAATCTGCGAGATTTCTTTCCAAACAATTATATGTTTCTGTATTATTTCTGACAAATGTGTCTATTTGGTACAGTTGCCAATAATTGCTTTCGGAAAAATCAACATCAATTTCATGAATCCAGTCTTAGTAACGAAAGATGAATGTCATTCTCTAATTCTGGTGAGCTTTGAGCCTTTTATCCATCATGTGTCAACTTTAACGGATTTTCTTGTAATTGTAGAATAATTTATGAATGAATTTCACATACACCGAAAATGTGCTTGTTGAAATCAAGCAGCAAACAAAACCCATCGCGATGAAATCTCAAAACAACCATTTGGAGTCCATTTGGAGTTCGACTCCAGAACACATGACAATCATAACAAGGTAAGTGTATATTTCCTAACTTGGTAATTCTTATTTGTAGTCTGTGCCATGGGGTTTCACGAAGGCCAAGCCAATTGAGTCGGTGACCACCAATGTGTCGACGATCAATCCAAGTCAAGCATGTAGTTAGAACAACAATATGTAGTAAGTGTAATAAAAAGCTTTGGTAAAATGAAGGCAAATTTATGCAACTTTGGTAAAATATTATCAAAGAACAGATACTGCTCACCGTGTTTCACAAATATGGACGGATGCGCTAATGGTTTTTGAATTATATTTTGACAACATTTTTTCATGCGTCTCTGATAAAACTAACTATTAACCATTTGGAGACAAGGACGAAAGAAAGTTAGTTTCATCAGAAACTTCAGGCAAAATGATGATAAAAATGCCTCAACTTTAAATGCCTAAAAGAGAGTGTAATATTTCACTCAAGTTGCATGGATTTAACTCTATTCGGCCACGGCTTTTCATTACACTAACTAGTTATTGTTCCTCGAACCGCATGCTTGACTTCAGATTGATGGTCGGCAAACTGGTGGTCACCGACTCACTGGCCAACTATGAGCCAACGTTAGGTCGATGGTCGGCAAATTGGTGGTCACAGACATACTGACCAACTGTGAGCCGACGTCGGCTTTGGATCGCAATGCGACCATTCGCCAACCGTCGGCATATCAGCGGCCACCGACTCACTGGCCAACTGTCAACCAACGTCGGCAGAAAGTCGGTTTGGCCGATCGTGCGACCTCGAGCCGACGTCGCCTTTACCACAGGGGCTCGTGCTGTCTCCTCAACATTTTGAGGTTTAATGAAGGAGAATGGAAAGTGATGAACGCGAAAGTTTATACGCGACTTTCCGCACTGTAAAAACAGGTAAAACCTACTTGTCTCCTACTATTCAAATAATATTTGAGAATCAGCTTGTTTTGTAATCCGAGCAGATAACCTCCAATTCTACAGATGTAGAGGAGGCCACGCATTTTTCTTGTGCATTTGGTTGGCAGGTCCTTCAGCAGTGAGCTTATGATCACGAGATGGTTATGTAGTGTGGGTCCTTCTCGAAAAATCAATTCCACAGAATGTACTTCGAATTTTTTATGACTCTCCTTGCTTTCACAGATAAGGAATTGCATAAAAATAATCATAAGCGCATGTAAGCAATCAATATTTTGTTGCGTGTAAAAAGACACGGAGCTGCACGAATAGACAGTAATTTAGATTTAACGGAAACAGATGAAACGTTCACGCATACAAAATAAAGGAAGTTCACAAATTACTCGCGTGTAAAGAACAAGCAAAGTCATGATGATTTTCAAAGATTCATGAGAAGACAATTTCTCTATGGCATGAACCTCAAATTTTTAGAAAGACTCACTGACGGAATCACTTACGTTGAAATTTTGGAGGTGATTGTATGCGCAAGACTCTTCAGCTTGTATCTTCATTTGAGAGGCATGTTCATCAACAACCTCCATAGCTCCTTCACCCGCCTCACGCTTGATCCAATTCCTTTGATCAACAAGGTTTGTAGCTTCTGCAATCATATCTTTTTCACCGGCAGTAACACAGCGGCAGTGAACACAAATGGTA
Organism: Prostheceraeus crozeri; assembly: GCA_907163375.1. Lineage (NCBI taxonomy): Eukaryota > Metazoa > Platyhelminthes > Polycladida > Euryleptidae > Prostheceraeus > Prostheceraeus crozeri. The sequence goes on along the minus strand of CAJQUW010001284.1, from coordinate 228,120 downwards.
TGTATGTAACACAGCCATCTCTGCCTATATTCGCTTCGCAGCTGCGTCATTCCTGTACTGCCGGCTGGCTTTCTTTTTCACTTTTGAACATCAACAACTTCATGTGCGCATGGTATTCTGCTCTGGCTTTCAAACCACGGCATAGAATTTCATCACTGACTGGAAAAGATGCGGCACTAAGTCTGTGGGAGCTCATATATCAACCATCTCTGACTCAGTTTGGCTGTCTTACGCTCATATTAAAATTGGCGTAAAGTCGATAGGTTTTATATAATAGCGACTTGATTCAGAAGAAATTCACGAAAGATCAACAAAACCAAGCGAAACAAACAAAACGAAGGTCAGCTGGCATTGCAAGAAAATTTTCAAGATGAAAAAAAATCTGAATACCTGACTTCTTCAGTAGCTGTATCTCTGAAATCAAGGTCACACATCCTTGGGTATCGTCAGACATAGCGACCGAGAATCGAGCATACACAATTGTACTCAAGCAACTTCTCTCCACCAACCAACATCTCTCAGTAGGTAGCAGCAATTGTTTTCGACCCTTTAATTTGTGTGAATTCTACCCCCTTTCGAAAAAGTATGAGGCTTGTGAAAGTCAATGGTGTTGCATATTTTGACTGTGTGCACCATCATCCCTTTCAGCGACACTGACTTAATAATTTTTGATGAATGATAAGAATACGAATAAATGAAGTTTACAGCATTTGAAATTGTCAAATCCATCATGGGTCAAACTGGTTGGCAGTGGGTCAACGAAGTCTGACCCACGACCCACCTGACCCACCAACTTTTCGGAAAAACATGACCCACGACCCACGCGATTTTGTGACCCACTTGACCCATGACCCACGACCCACTTCCAACTCTGCCAATTACGAGACGATACATCGATAAATTTTAAAGTTAAGATAATATGTACACATTCGATATTCAAAGCAAAATATTCTCAGGGGTTGACGACCGCTCAAATCGCTTACTAAGTCAAAGAATTCTTGTACAATGTGCTCATGAATTAAAGCTTCTTTGTGTTTTACAAAAGGACATCTCATCATGTCCAGAAAATCGCAGTGTTGGAGGAAGCAATGTATGAAGAGCATGTTTGGCGTCGGACATGACCGAAAATAATCTTAGTGATTTTTTCTTCTTGAGGCGAGGGACGGAACTTCTCCGCAATCACAATGAACACCACATATTATGTGATGATATCGCATTTGAATCTTCTCTAATTGCTCAGAATTTTTGTTGATCAAATTCCAGTGAATAAAGGGTTACAGCATTCCAAGATTGGAAAGAAAAAACGTTTGTAAATGTAAACAGGATCTTCCTTTGTTAAAAGTCTCTTTCAGGTTCGTATGAAAAACAGATGTCTTGCGGCTTTCTTGCATTTTGTTCATATCACCGCCATTAAGATTTCGCGTTGGCTTTCCACCGGACATGGTGAGATTTTCGTGAAGCAAATGAGTGGCACATGCTGGCACACTCCATCTAGATCGATTCTGATCGTTGGTTTGACTGGCACATGCATTTTTCAAGATGGCGGTGCCAACTTCGCATCACCGCCAGCGCATTGAGCTTTCGGGGGCTAATTTCTCCGCAAGTACGGCGTCTTATGAGAAGAAACTTGCTGGCACAATGTTTTTGATGGTCATCTCTCAGTTGTACTTGTTTCGCGTGTTTTATTTGCGTAGTTTAAAAAAAGACTTCAGTGGCGGTGCTAACTTCACATCACCGCCATTTTGTGGTTTCGGGGACTAATTTCTCAGCAAGTACGGGGATTTCGGTGCTGAAACTTGCTGGCACAATGTTTTTCATGGCCTTCTATCTGTTGTGCGTGTTTCGTATGTTTTGATTGTGTATTTTGGAAAACAAATTTTAGTGGCGGTGCTAACTTCACATCACCGCCATGTCGAACTTTCGAGCAGCGATTTTTCCTAACCTAGGGGGAATTCTTTCAAAATAATGGGTGGCACATGTTGGCACAATCCATCCAAATCGATTCTGATCGTTGGTTTGACTGGCACATGCATTTTTCAAGATGGCGGTCCTGAGTGGCGGTGCTAACTTCAAACACGCATCTTGTCAAGATATTATTGTCATGAAATGATCCTGTATTTTATTATCTTCATGCATGTGTACCTTTTATTTAGTGAGCATGACTTCTCCAATTAGTTTAATACGAAACTTAATTTATTGACAGATTGATCGAGATTTGCTTAAAGAGGAAAATACGGCGACAAAGGAGGAGATTAATAAAATCTTTCAGAAAGCTGATGAAATCATGAATGCCGACGGCGGAGACGACCCAACAGCGTTCCGCAAGTACATTTCAAACAAGAACGATTAACATGGCACATTTTACAGCTTGTTTTTTGATTATAGATATTACTTAAATCTAGGGTCGCGATTGTTGAAATATAATGTATCAAGTAGATATTTTAAACATTGTTAAAAAACAATGTTTTTTAAAAAAATGTTTGTGTTGTTGTTTTCTGTAAAAGGCATTTTTTCGATGCATAATTCACAATTCTCAAGAAGATGTAATCCCTTCTGTTTATGTATAATTGCGCATTAAATTTCATCAAATCTTTTGACACTTTTCCGGTCCGGAAAAAAATTTAGTTCGAAAAAAATGCAATTCATTTCCGTTTGCACCATCGTGTAGAGCAGGTCGCGAGGACTTGAAAAAATATAGCATGCGAAATAATCCATCGAGCTAATCAGAAGTTATTGATACTTATTGATTTTTTATTGATTTTTTCTAATTTTTGCGAAATAAAACTGATTTGCTGCATTGTTAAAAAAATGCAATCAAATTTTTTTATATTAGCTTGTTTAGGACGCCAAGGACAACGCGGAAATCAAGTTTGCTGAAAAATTGATCGAGCTGATCAAAAGATATTTACATTTATTGATATTCTTTCATCGATTTTTGAGCTATTTTATGAAAAAAATTGATTTTAGTCACTGAAATCAAAATGCCATCCAATTTTATTCACACTAATTTGTCCAGTACGCTCTGGAGAATACAAAAGTCAAGTTTGCTGAAAAATTGATCGACCTAATCAAAAGTTAATTGCATTTATTGATCTTTTTCATCGATTTTTGAGCTATTTTATGATCTAGTTTACTATTCAGAATGCAGTAACTTGTTTTATTGGCAGCCATTCCCCCATGGGTGAACCGTTCGTGAAGTTGATGAATGTATCCCCTCATCATTTTCCATTGTTCTTGCTATCATCAACTTTACACGTGCTACGATGCCACCTGATTAGCATTAAGTCGCATATCTTAAAAACAGATCTCTGTATCAGTGTGTGTGTGATCTTCAACAATATCGAATACAATACTCCCGTATGCGGCGCTCATCGACAAGCGAAACTCGCAGTCCTTAACTGACGACAGCAAACTTTATTTGTTGTTATGTAATAACGGATGATCGTAATTGTTGCGTAATCACGGACGAATAAACATTGTAGACAGTGTTCATTGTAAACAATTTGCAAGTGCAGTCTATGTTACAATCAAGGGCGAAATCTCTGAACTTTTGATAATAATCTGCTTACCTCTTGCTAGAGCAACTATAATTTTTCCACTTAAACGATGAGTCACAGGGTCTCTGCTCCAACTCACGAAGAGGCACGATATTTAGTATGCCTGATCTGTGGAGAAAAGGGATCAGCTTAAATTTCTCCTAGTCTAATAGAAACCATTAGAGAAAAGCTCCTTCCTCGATATGATCCTTCCGATCCCTTTCTACCCTGTGCTGTTTGCTCCACTCATCAGAAAGCTCTCTATGAGATGAGACGTGGGAGCACTGATAGGAAATGCGAGCTCCAGGACCTCAACAAATACTACTCGAGTTCTGCGCACTGGACGCGAGGTTCCTGCGACACTAAGAGCTGCATCATCTGCTCTACTGCGAGGACCAATCCCGTTGGGAAAAGTGGCTCTACAACAGCAAATAGGAGAGGTAGACCACCAACAAAAGAAGATTACATTCCAACCAAGGTGTGCCCATCTTGCTTCGGGCCTCAAGCCAAGGGAATTGCTCACAGATGTTCCCGCACATCGAAATTGGAAAACACGCTGACAAGCTTTTCCCCAAAATCAAAGGAAAAGTTATGTAATACAATCCTCAAGGATCGCAGCAGGCAAGAAGGGTCACTGCACCGAATTCCCTTGGCAACAACAAGTGGCAAGAATCTTGAGGTGTCTTGTTCCGTGAGCCGTGGTCAGATGAAGAAGTCATGTCCTCCGAAGAATTATGCAGACTTCAAGTTGGCGCAAACCTATCAGGTAAGTTTCTCTCGGTTACAAATTTCATATGTAACAGATAAATTCATTTTCAATGAAAAAAAAATAAAGAAGCAAAGTAATAAGTCAAAGTAAAATCATTTCAGTTTTTTAAGTCAAATTTAAGTCATTTAAGTCAAAGTAAATCATTTCATTTTCATTTCAGGAAATCAAATTAGCGCCATCGCTTCGACAATACGCAGAAGATTTGGACGCAAGTCTGTTGAGTCATATTCGCGTGAGAAACTGGCGGAAATGGGTAGACAAATGGAGGACCATTTCCATGTAACAGATGGAGTATTTTTTGAGTCAACCGGCTCTAGTATGGTCAAAATAATCGAACGACCAATTGTCATAGCAAAAGACTGCAATAATGTTATTGATAAAATTCTTGCGGCAAGAGAGATAGATCCATCAGACTGCTTGATAAAAATTGGAGTCGATGGGGGTCAGGGCTTTTTTAAGATTTGTCTTTCGATATGTGATTCCACGGGAGAGGCAGAAACACAGTATGGAGCTGCGGCTGGTGGTGTAAAGGGTCTGATAATTCTCGCGATGATTCCTAACATAAGTGAGACCTATGCTAATGTGGCGACCGTATTTGAGGACATCAACATCCCATTCAACCACACCTTCTTGTGCACCGATCTCAAGTTGTCAAACTTGATCGTTGGGATCGGGGCACATAGCTCAACATATCCATGTTGTTATTGCGAAAGCTCTCCAAGGGACCAGTGGATCACAGCTCCATTGCGCACCTTCAGGAGAATTCGGGAGCTGGAATCTCGCAGAAATGCTATGGAGAAGGGAGGAGTCGGACCATCAGACCCTCGTTTTTTCAAGAGTGTGCAACATGAGCCACTCATTAATTGCAGTGACGACACTAAAGTCTTGGAGAGAGTACCACCTCCGGAGCTCCATCTATTAGTGGGAGTAGTCAATCATGTTTACAGACAAATGCACCAGGTACGTCTAATTATTATAGAACTGAAAACTTGATAATCATGTCTATTTATTTGTAGGTATGGAGTGATGTGGACAGGTGGCCAACCAGTCTGCACTTGAATAAAACTGGCTACCACGGTGGGGATTTCATTGGTGGTGACTGTATGAAACTCTTACACAACGTGGATATGTTGGCCAGCATGTGCTCACTGTCGATTGTACCCTTCGTGGAATCCCTTCGCAATTTTCATCAAGTTGTTGTGTCTTGCTTCGGCATGAAGCTACATCCCAATTTTCGTGAGCATCTGGCTAGGTTCGCAACCAGCTATCGTGACCTCGGCATCAGTGTTACTCCAAAAGTGCATATAGTAACTGCACATGTAGGTGATTTTTGTGAGCAAGTGAACTCTGGCTTGGGCCCTTCTTCGGAACAAGCTTCCGAAAGTGTGCACGCAGTTTTCCAGAATTTCTGGGCTAAGCGACTTGTCAAAAACATTGACAATCCTAAATATTCTGACTCATTAAAATCGGTGGTTGAGTTTAACAGCAAGCATATTTGAATCTTTCCGTTAACATTGTTCAGATATTGCAATTCGCTTTAAAAACTGATTTCTTGATTAACATTTCCTCAAACATTTTTGATATGCAGATGAGTGCTCTACTTTTCTTTGACTATATAGTCACTGGTTAACGATTCAAAGGTTTCAGTGTAAATACGACAAATTTGATTTGGTTCATGACATCAAAAATTTCTGTGAGATGAATAAATAGGCTATATTACTCAAGTAGCAATTTTTGATCGAATGATTCATAATAAATGGTTGAATATTAAAGAATATTTCATGCAAATACGCCTCACTTGAAAAAAACGGGCATGTATTGCTAGATATCATCGACTTATTACTATTGCTCCCAATATGGCTGCATTAAATCAAACATTTTCCAAAAGTTATAAGAAAGAACTTTTCAATAGTTGTCAATAACATCAGCTCGTCAAATACATTCCTACACTGACTTCTTTCCTGCTTATACTAAAAAACTTGACAACACGAATAAAATTGGATTGCATTTAACTTTAACAACTTACATCAAAAAAAGCTTAAAAAATGCAAAAAAAATCAATAAAAATCATTAATGTAATTAACTTTTGATTAGGTCGATCAATTTTTCAGCAAACTTGACTTTTGTATTCTCCAGAGCGTACTGGACAAATTAGTGTGAATAAAATTGGATGGCATTTTGATTTCAGTGACTTAAATCAATTTTTTTCATAAAATAGCTCAAAAATCGATGAAAGAATATCAATAAATGTAAATATCTTTTGATCAGCTCGATCAATTTTTCAGCAAACTTGATTTCCGCGTTGTCCTTGGCGTCCTAAACAAGCTAATATAAAAAAATTTGATTGCATTTTTTTAACAATGCAGCAAATCAGTTTTATTTCGCAAAAATTAGAAAAAATCAATAAAAAATCAATAAGTATCAATAACTTCTGATTAGCTCGATGGATTATTTCGCATGCTATATTTTTTCAAGTCCTCGCGACCTGCTCTACACGATGGTGCAAACGGAAATGAATTGCATTTTTTTCGAACTAAATTTTTTTCCGGACCGGGGTGAGCAGCAATAGCGAACGGCAATCTAACAAGGCCCACAGAGCATATCGAGGAACAATCGAACGAGCTTTTGGACAATGGAAGCAGCGCTTTCGTTGCCTGCAACAAGGACTGCGTCTGCAATTAGATGTTGCCCAAGATGCGATTGTTGTGTGTGCATGTCTTCACAACCTTGCAAAGAGGACAAATACCTTCAGTGAATTTGATGAGGATGAGACTTCTGAAGTCAATGTTGAAAACGAAGTAAATTTTTCAGAGACGATCACTGCAGGTGGTAGAGCTGTACGCAACAATATTGTTGCACAATATTTTTAATTTTTGGCAATTGAAGGATAAATAAAGACGTGCTTGTTTTCAGCTTTATACAAATGTTGGGTATTATGAAATTGAATCAAGATCTCTGCTTTAGGAAAGAAACAGGAGAAAGAAGCAGGAATTTAAAAGTCGTGTATGCTAGGCATTTATCTATATTTTCACTCAAAACAAAATACAAAGCAGCAGAAAAAAATCTTATACTATGTGAAATTCATTAAATGTCTCATACGCTTCACTAATTATGCTCAAGTTCTGAGAAACTTCATCCTTTATCAGAGCCAGTTGATGATCCTTGATATCCAGTTATTTTTTCTTTAGCTCGAGATCTTTTTCAAGACATTTCTTGCGCAAGCTATCTTCTTCCTCTTGTAATTCCATCTTCCTCTTCAACTTTCTAATCTTCAATCGATAAAATTGGACAAATTCGTCGGTTGCGAGATCCTTCTTCTTCACACATGGCTTTTTAGAAGTCGACTGAAATTCTTCATCAACTGTTTCTGAAGAGAAGTCTGATGAATCCTCAGCGTGGAATTCATTCGACAAAATCGGCAATGCTGTTGAGGATTCTGCAGGTCTCGCATCACTGTCGTTGCTGTTGGGCAGTGGCTCTATCTGATTCGGAACCATTGCAACTACTCGCTGGTCAAGTTCAGACAGAGGTTGCACTGACGTTGCACCACCACCCGTTTGAAACTGGCTCCTTCTTTCTGCTGCAGCTCTCTTCTTTGTACATTTCTTGGTATTGTTCCAGCATTGCTTCAATTGCGATCCAGTTCTTCTTCGGTGCGGGATCTCATTGCTGAACTCAACCGCCACTCTATCCCAAAACTCATCTTTCTGCTTCGTTGTTGTTTGATCCGTCTTTTTGTTCTCCAACACATTTTGATGCTTTGCAACCAAACCAAGTAACACATCCTTCTCCTCCAAAGTAAAGTTTTCGCTGCGCCTTTTCATCATTGCAATCAAGAAACTTGAATGTCACTGAAACTGATGCTTTCTGTACAGAAACACAGAAGAAGTAGGTCAGTGATCGCAACAAAATCAATTCTATGACGACATCATGACGTTTTCTGCGTCATTTGCATCATAGTTTATGTCGTCACAAAGATAACCTCTCCTTTGACTCGAGTTAGCTAACCTGAAGGCACTGGATACCGATTGCTGGTTAACTTCATTCGCTGGTTAGCTAACCTAAGGTTTAGTAACTCTCGACTTAACCTCGGGTTATCGCACAGGATTCCACCCTAATATATTGATTTGCGACTAATTTGTTAATATATTAATGTCTTCATTTATTGCTATTTTTCTACATTAGTTTGTTAATGCATGGACATTAACTTATTGATGTAATTGATAACAAATTTTAAATTGATTAAATGATTTACAAAGCACGAGTAGGACTATGTGCATCGTATGTTTCATACGCCCCAAGTAAAGTAAAACATTTGTCTTATCATATTTTTCTTAGTTAGCAACTTTTCAATGAGTGCATCTGAACAGTAAAGTACGAATTGTGACATACTGTTCAGTGTTTCATACTTACATATGTTCTTTGTTGTACTATCAAAGTATTTAATTTCAGGAGAGCACAAGACGTTCAACACGTATGGGAGCGCGTTGATAACTCTGGCTGTCCCGATGTGCGCGCTTTTGAAAAAACACGTGGCAAAGTTGAAGAGTAAATTTCGTGTTGGTGACGGTTCTGTAGAGCAGTATCTCTTCTGCAGAACCGATGGTGTTGCGTTGGACTCGATCGGCAACATCATCACTGGAACGTGTGAAGAAGTAAGACACTTTGTTAGAATTTATGTCTTAATTGTTTCGGGAAGCTAGTCAATTGACATTGATTGCACATGACTATTCTCTACCAAGTAATGTAGGATTGTATGAAACGTTTTCCTTCTCATGAATCCATTACATTATACTCATCATGAATATGCACACATGGTCAATTTGTTGGGAGCCGTAAGCCTATAATTTCAAACAATATTTGATGGGTGTTAATTCCTGACATCATACAAGTTTGGAAATTTCGGTTTATCGGTATGAGCGACTCCTCTTGCATTTTATATTTCAGATGCATGTAACTAGCTCACTAGCTTCTTTATTCCATGATTTTTCTTCAATTCTTGAAAATTGCATCCAGGTCTTCGCATATCATGCACAGTGAAAATTATTCCAGATCATCGGTCGCCCCCTAAAAGCCACGGATTTTCGACGTGCGAAAACCGTTCTGGGAAGGCAAGCAGGAATCTCGAAAGCGGCACTCTCTCGAGCGCTCATGCACTCTGAGAAGACTGCGGATGAGTTTTACGACGCAAAGCCAACAAAGAATGCGACATCGTTGAGTAAGTATTGATTCCATTAAAATCATGATTTTTTTCATTTGGACAATATTAAATTTTTCCTGACTCTCCCATATCAACAAAGTAGCGTAATCAGTGTTCATACATCTGAATGCATGTATCTTTCCGCGCTTTAGTGTATGTACATGTTTTTGAGCTCTGAATTGTCTATCACTTCATCAAATGTCATTAGAAATTATCACCCGATTTCTCAGGAACATGCCCATTTTTAATACTGAAGTATCACTAAATTGCTGTAAACATACTGAATTGATTTGCAGGGTCTCTGTCATTCCTGAAATCGTAGCAAAAGTTATAGGGAAAAGGCGTGCAAATCACTCAGTCTAGACAGGACCAGTATTTCTGACCTCATTTCTGAAAATTCAAATACTAACAGTTTCCTTCTAAAGTGTCAAAATGCAAATGAAATAATCAATGCCAACACGGTTTTTGAAAAAATTCAAAAATACATATACATAGTTAATTCAGATAAAGCATTTAAATGAATTTCAAATAAAAACACAATGAAGCATTCGCTCCAAGCCTGGCATAGATTGCTTACACTTTCCTGTTAATTCTTTGATTCTTTAAGGGCTTCTCTAAATCAATCTGCATGAAATTTTGCATGTAAACAGAAAATGTGAGTAATCTGTAGTAATGATCATTATTTTTGCTATAGTGTTGTGATCAGGGACCCTAGGATTCTGCGCTCGAAATTTCGAATTTCTGCGCCCGATTTTCGTAAATTCTGCGTTTTTCTGCGATCTAGCGTTTTGTACATTATTAGCCGTATTTCGCCGTACAATTTAGCCGTATTTCTTATAATTGCAACGAGTAAGGCTCGTATAATTCGCATTATTATATTATTAGGTAACTACATGTTGAAAAAGCTTGTTCTGAATAAAATTATGTTCCGATATAATAAGCCTATATCCCATCATATATACCGCATAGGTTCAATATTCCGTATGTACATAGCCTATGCCCGTGGTCCTATGATGCCTGGTACTACACTGTATGTGTACATATAAAAGTCGGAATTCCAAACGAATTTATAAAAGGCATGGATCAAATTTTCAGAGAGAAAGTCGAGGGTAACTTTCAGCATGTCTTTTAAGTTGTCGTCTTCAAGATTTTGTCTCCTACATGTATCTACATTACGAAACTACTAAAAGATCACTCAACATCAGCGCTATTAACAGGCAATTGAAGTCGAAGCAGCTAGATGTAGAACTCTGCTCCGAAATGATACCCAAAATTTCAAAATGTTTGATGGTGATGCTTCTTTTGCAAGCCCAACATAGATAGGTCACTCATCATCGCATGTGTCTGGCAATAGTAAACTTGCCTTCAGTGAAGCGTAATCCGCAGTAAGTGTAGATAATTTAATTAAATCCAAAATGCTGATCATGGGCACGTGATAATATAATGGAGATAAAGATCTGTAGTTGATATATATGCCATCATTCAATCGAAAACAGCATTAATAAAGAGGACTACGTACTTTTTATTCAAATTGTAGAAAATCTTCGTTTTTCTGCGATTTCCATCGTTTTCTGCATTTTCTGCAATTATCTGCGCTTCGCAGAATCCTAGGGTCCCTGGTTGTGATGCATAACCATCAGTTTCAATTGTGAATTAATAATGAGGAGTGCTGTTCGGCCTTATTGGTCGAAGGCTTGTTGACCAGACTTATAATGGTCAAATCAACTGAAAGAACAGTTAGGCTTTTCCTCAGTAAAGCTCGTCAATTGAAGAAGAAAGCCTCTCCTTTATGCAAAGTCTTCTTACATGAAGATCTTCCTGCTGAAGTAAACAAGAGATTGGCAGAATTTCGCAAAAGAGCCCATGATCACCGCGCGAATTTCCCTGAGGAAGATGCGTATGTCCGCAATCAGAAATTATACATAAATGGAGATGTTGTTGATGAGATAAAACAGGAATTTTAGAAACGGATTTTATATCTCAACATTCCAAGAGAGAGACTACCTTCTATCCTTTTAAGCAATCTGTGTTCGATCAATAATAAGTTTGATGATCTTAATAGCCAAGTCATCGCACTTAACCCCGACATTGTTATCTGCACCGAAACATGGCTCTCTTCCAAGAATCCAACGCAGAGCATTCAAATGACAGGATATGAGTGTCATCGCACCGATCGAAAGAATGATTCTGGACGAGGAGGAGTGGCAATCTGGACAAAGAAGTTTTTGCGCGCTACCCAGATATCCACGTCCACTTTTGATGAGGTTGCGGTTTGTTGCATCCAAATCCCTACTTCCAAAATAGTATTCACGGGAATGTATATTCCGCCTGGGATCGTCAATTCAAATTTCAAGAGGATTTGTGACACCCTCAGTGACTGTCTTGATCATCATCTCAGTAATCTTCCTCTTCATCGACTAATCGTGGCTGGTGACTTTAACCGATACAATCGCTCCTTCATTGAATCTGGATTCTCCTTGATTAATATTGTACATGGTGCGACTCGACAGACTGCCAACCTCGACCTCATTTTCGTGGACAAGAGCTTGTCAAATGACTATCTTCCCGAAAACGTCTCAATTGGTGCTCCAATAGCCGGCTCAGATCATGCTACTGTTCTTGCTAAGACAAAAGTATTGGTGAAGCAGCGTGTGGTGAAGAAACATATCTTCTATGACTTACGCTTGTCGAACATTCTTGCATTTGAAAGATTTTTCCTTGACAATGACTTTTCACGCTTGTATGCTCCGAATGATATCGACGTCAAATGTGATATTTTTTATGGATTCATGTATGATGCACTGAAGTTAATTCCGCAAACAACAGTCTTTTTGACTGACAATGATGCTCCATGGATCTCACCTCTTTTAAAGATCCTGATAAACCGCCGATGGGAGGCTTATCGTGCTCGAAACTGGCCGTTGTTCAATGGTTGTTCAACCGTTGTTCAATCGTTGTTCAACAAGAAATTCTGAAGGCCAAGCAGTACTACTTTCGCTCTAAATGCTCGGATTCCGCAAGGGGTCTATGGTCATTCGTCAACATAAAGAGGGGAAAATCTGGAAGAGATCCCAGTGATTGGCTCAGAAACTCCAGTAATCCATCCGAGGTGCTCAATACGATCAAAGACTATTACTGTAGCATTGCCAACAACTCCAGTTTTGACTTCGTCGACGGGTCTCCAGACGACTGCTGGTTACCTGAGTTAAGTGTTGAGGGCATCTGTAGCATTCTTTCACGACTCCCACCAAAGGCAACTGGAAGTGATTCTGTGCCTACTGCAGTTTAAAAGAAGTGCTCTCTGGTCCTCGCTGAGCCGATCCATCACCTCATCAGTGAATGCCTGCGCCAAAGACGTTTTCCACTGATCTGGAAAATTGGTGACATAATCCCGATCCCCAAAGCCTCGGAGAATGTAATAGAAAAATCCAGACCGATTAGCCTCTTGCCAATTCCAGCCAAGATTGCCGAGCGTGTCATCCTATCAAAGCATCCGTCCCCAGCTAACAGCTCACCTTGGTGCTAATCAATACGGGATTAGGAAGAAATCATCAACAACTCACACTGTCATCTATGCTCACGATGTCCTAACCAGATTTGCCGATGACCCACAGACGGGAGCCGGTATTCTGATCAGCTTTGATCTCTCCAAGGCCTTTGACAAAGTTTGTCACTCAAAGCTGCTTTCCAAGGTCAGTCAGATGAATCTTCCTGCGGGATTTCTGTTGTTATTGAAGAGCTACTTATCGGACAGGCAACAGAGAGTACGCATTGATGGACAGAAGAGTGAATTGATGAAGGTCACAGGAGGAGTGCCACAGGGGTCCCTCCTAGGACCTTATTTGTTCGGCATTTATATTTCATCGCTTCAGACTATTTTCCCCTCGAACCACATAATCAAGTATGTTGACGACATTTGTTTCTTATCAAGAGTCCGAAAGTCCAGCATTCCAAAGGATCTTGCTGAGATCGAATGTGATCTTGACAATATTTCAGATTGGGTTGCGTCAAATGAATTGACCTTGAATACGGAGAAAACCACTGGTCTAGTGAATTACCGCGGTGGATTCAAGAGCATTTGCAGTATCGAGGGTGCCATCTCAACTGTCAAGTTTCAAGACAGCATTCGGTTTCTTGGGGTTCATTTGGATGCGAACCTTGGATGGAGAGGCCATGTAAAGTTCATCGAGAAAAAGTGTGCTCAACGCATGTACATTCTGAGGCGGGTCAGATCTGTCACTAGTATTGATGACTTCACTACCATTTATCAAGCATTGGTTCGGTCGCTGATAGAGTACTGCTGCCCAGCGTTTGTGGGAGTCTCCTCAACAGACTCAAACCGACTGGAGAAGATTCAGAGGCGCTGTCTGAAAATCAAATCGCGTGATCTGAAGCTGGATGACATTGAAGCTAGAAGATGGTCGCAAGCTATCAACACCTTCAACAGCCTGGAAAGATTAGAGACTTCCATCAGAGAATTGTTCCCCAGTTATTTACCAAGTGGGCGTCTCGCCGTACCGTTCTGTAGAACTTTGCGTCGTCAAAATTCTTTTGTTCCACGCATTTGTAGCACCCTTTCAAGGTCATCTACGAGACACTAAATGCACGTGACTATTAGTTTTATACTTGCTTTTGTACGCGTATACGAATGTGTTCTTAGTTTCGACTAAACAAAACTGTCATTCTGCTACTTTTATCTGTGTATTTTATTTCTGATTTCTATTCGACGATACAATATAAACATTTCTCTCTCTCTCTCTCTTATCATAAGATAGAAGGGAATCTTCAGTTTAATTATCACGCTTTATTTTGTCATTACGCGAGCGGCTGGTCATTAATAAAACAAAATGCAAGGACAAAGGTAATGTCAGACATTTAATTAAACTGATTTTCTGGAATTTCATCACATTTCTTTCGGAAGAGCATGCACGGGCTGACGTTCGATAATTTTGACAGTTTTATTACCGTTAGTCTAGATCTGTATGTGTGATTATACGTATATGTCAGGCAATCCTTTTAGATAGAGTTCATGATCGCGTTTTTGTCTCATTTGTAGAATATTTCAACCACATCAAAGCAGAAAAACGGTCAGCTGAAACCGGTGGATCGTCGAAAATGTTATTGGATGATGTTGAGGACATGGAGGATGAAGAGGAAGAAGAAATTGCAGATGACGACGGAGAAGAAAAGGAGGAAGACAACATCATTGAAGATACGTCGAGCTCCGACAGTGACGCCCCACCTCCTTTGAGGCAGAGATTGATGAGGTCCCTCCGAGTGAAGGACATTTCGCTTTACAAAGTGTAGGACTCCAAACTTTCACAGTCACGAATTTCTTCATAGATTGCATTTTTTAGATTGCATTATAGATTATCAGTAGACAGATTGCCTTCACTTCTAAGACATTTCTTTTTGGAGAATATTGTAGAAATGTAATAAAGCATATTCTGTATTTGTATATTAGTATTTACAAATTGTTCTAAAGGTGATGTGGTCAAATATACTTATTTGAACATCGACGCAATGGTTTTGAAAACTTTTGACGCTATTGTAAGTCATAATCAAATGCAAGGTCCTTTTGAACATGCTTGCTTCAACTTTGACTTCCAAATATTTAAAAATGAATACGCTTTATGTTGTCAATTATTTCATCAAAATGTATTCTTATATAGAAGTAGTTTGCAATAGACAATAGCTCATCAGATGCAAATACCGGCTAATGATTTTATTAAATTACATTTTTTACAAAAAGTAGCTTGAAACATATAATATAGCTTATCAGATAAAAAGATTGCTTCATCAAATTGCTGTTTTTAACAACTTTGCCTGAAATATGCGATAACGAATCAGATAACAATACTGACCAATTGTTTAGTCAAAATGCATTTTATTTAATGTAGTTTGCAACATACAATATGGCTAGTCAGACAAGAACATTAATTGTTTCATCAAATTGCATTTTACAAAAAGTAGTTTGCAATATTCAATACAGAATATCAAATAAATATACCGGTTAATAGTTTCATCAAATTGCAGTTTTCAACAAAGGTTTCTTGCGATATGCAATAGCGAATCAGATAATAGTGCCGGCTAAATGTTTTATTAAATTGCTTTTTTTCACATAGAAGTGTTTTGCTATATGCAATAGCTTCTCAGATAATAATACCGGTTGCTTTCCGTGAGGATAGTATTAATTACCCGTATTATTACCCTGCAAATGCAGATTGAGGCGCAACCGTCAGATAATTACCTGGATTATTGATCATGAGGCGCAAACGTCAGATGTGAGGCGCATTCGACGGATATGAGGCGCAAACGTCAGATGTGAGGCGCATTCGACGGATATGAGGCACAAACGTCAGATAGTATTATCGAAGTTAGGCGCAAACGTCAGATGTGAGGCGCATCCGTCACTTAAGGTGAGGCGCACCCGTCGGATAATATAATAATAATATTTTCCAACAATCTCGCCTCACCTCCAGAAATGACCTTGAAAATCATGTTCTACGTCAGTCCAGTGACCTTCATCAATCAAGTTTCGCTCAGATATGGTAAATATAGATACTTAGGCTATATTTGGTAATAAACTTGTTTGGATTTGAGAGGCGTACTGGCAAAAAAATGAGAAAAAACGCTATATTACAAATTCAGGGCTTGATACTATCTGAAGCCGACTCCATGAACGAAACTGTGCATGGGTCTTCTTGGGCTTATAACACATCTATACATGTTTAAAAAGTTACAAATTAACCTTAAGAAAAAGATAATTATTACTGCAAAATAATAATTTTACGAAAAATTCGCTCGATGAGATGCAGTGGTAGTGTATTGAAAATTACTAGTCATTTGCAGAAAAGTGGCATCTTTGAGATTCGAGATGGGCGTAGTGATCAATTTTTTGTGAAAATCAGTTTTCTCAGGTAGTTTTGTACGTATTTTTCGAAAATGTTGTGGAAAAAATTCAAATTGGCTAGGAAGTAGTCTCATCAGTACTCTGACACACTGTAAAAAATTATTATTATGTAACACCCTCGCCTCATTCATGATTCATCAGAGTTTTTACTTTACTTGTTCTATGGGTCTACTTGGCTAATAATAATTTCCCTAACTATTTTTGAATATTTTAGTCCATATTTGAAAAGTAACAGACATCTGTAAAAAAACTGTTCATGATAGAACAGAACTAGTTCTCGTTGACATTCTACTTCTTCATTTCGCTGACCACTCGAAAATCTTTTTACATCACTTTATATACTTCCCTAAGTGAATCATACTGCGTCTTTCACAACGCTCATCAGTCATCAGTATTAACGTCGTTCCTGCAGATTGGTTAGAAGAAATTTAGACCATGTTAACACTAGAATGGTCATGGTATCAATTTTGATACCAACTGATTTTTATAGTCTCCTCTCCTGAGGTTTATCAATTCAAATCAATTGAAGTATATGCAACAATTATTATTTTTACAAATACTACCTTATGACCTATACGATGTATTAAAAATATTTGAGTAGTGCTCAAACATGAGTTCTACCCCTTAAATGGTCAGTGGTATCAATTTTGATACCACGCGCTGATCACACTCATTACTGGAATAGTCTGAAGTACAATGTCTACAAAACGATTCAAAGATGAATTGAATCCCGGCTCATTCGAAATCTATGAAAAGCGTCGATATCTATGGTAGTCATTGAGTGAAACAGACATTGAAATTGCAAGCACAAGTGAGGCTATTGTGTTCGATGCTATGACGTTTTCGGAAAATCAATACAGATTCATACAATGTCAGCACACAGTATATGAGTGTTCATGAGATCGTGATTGATATCATTGCGTCCGTCGACTTCAAAATGGCAAGGAAAAAGCTAACACCAGGGGCCTATTTCATAAAACACTGATAACTGATAAAATCAACTGATAAAGCAGTAACCTATTTCATAAAACAACGGAGGCAGTTCAGTATCTATGAACTGACAAAATCGTTGATATCATTCTGATAAAACCACAGAAATTGACAACAATAAAACCTCTAGAATGGAAATTAAGCTTCATGCAATGCACAATAATGGCACATAAATCGCACGCATTTTCACTTAGATGCACCTGCCAACGTCTGTATGATTGGGTCAGAATCAGTCACATGTGTAAATCGAAGCTTTTCATTGGTGGTTCATGCCCCAACTTAGTTCCCCCGGATGTGCCGCGACCTTGAGTCAATTTCCATTCTAGTCAACTTCAGATAAACAGTTTATTTCTATGGATAAAACCGAACTGATAGATCTCTCTTTCATAAACAATCACTGACAGAACGCTAAAATAGAATTCCCTGCGAAAGTAGGTCAGATCAAGAAACGGTACTGATAAATCACATGACTGTTGTGTTAATCTTCTATCAATTGATGAAAATGTCAATTTCATAAACATTGAATCGACTGACAACTGTTAAATTTCACTGATAAAAGCGAGTAGAATTTTGTCAGTCACAGACGCATGATAAAATGAATTTGCTTGATATTATTGGGGAGTTTGAAAACCGCAGGCCGAGAATATTTTTGAACAGAGAGCATTTTGACACTGACTTTGACTTTCATCAGCGTTTCAGAATGCAAGAGAGTACTTACGAAGCATTAGAGGAAGTTATCGGTCCTCTCCTCAAGCATGAGACAGAAAGGAACCATGCTCTTTCCCCAAAGGAACAAATCTTAAGCTGCATTCGATTTTTTGCGACCAACAGCTTTTATCATGTGTTAAGGGATGCACACGGACCGTCAGAGTCGACAATTTGTCGCTGCGTTCAGAGAGTCACGTCCGCTATAAACGACAATATGTTCAAAGAATATGTTCGATTCCCGTCGGACTGTAATAAGGTCAGACAGGACTTCTATGAAGTTGCAGGCATGCCTTCAGTCTGTGGAGTTGTTGATGGAACTCTGATCGACATTGAAAGACCGACGTTTCATGAGGAGCAGTTTGTGGATCGCCATGGAAATCACTCTCTCAATGTGATGCTAATCTGCGGCCCTAACAACGAATTTTTTTATTGCAATTGTTCTTGGCCGGGAAGCGTGAATGATGCCAGAGTTTTGCGCAATAGCAATATTTTCCGTGCATCAAATGAAAATTTTCGTTTTTTCCCTGGCAGTGTCATCCTTGGAGACTCTATATATCCCTGTCTTGACTGGCTAATTCCTCCCTTGCTGTGCAATCCCTCTGCAGATGTTGCCATTGAAAGCTTCAATCGCTCACATAGAAAGACCCGATGCATTATTGAGCGCAGCATCGGGATACTGAAGAATCGCTTCCCATGTTTGCGACAGAAGCTTCGTGTGAAGTCTGCTACGCTCGCTGCTGAGATTGTCAAGGCATGTGTAACATTGCACAATTTCTGTATCGCAAAAGGCGATTCAATGGATCCTACGGATGCCATCTCAGAGCAGACATCAACATCGACATCATTCATCAACAATAATTTTCTTGACCAAGCACTTCTTATAAAAGTCTGTTGTATCGCCAATCAGACAAAGGTTGCATAGCGACGATGCTGCATAATCAGACACAAATATAGGTCAAATGACGTGCAACAGACAGGCATTTTATCAGCTATCTGTTACTTCTATCACTCGTTTATGAAATTGACATTCTATCAGTTGATAACTTACAACTGATAACTGTCAACTGACAACTGATAGCTGATAAAAGTTTTATGAAATAGGCCCCAGATGAAATATATCGCAGAATTGAAGAATGGTATTCAGAGGAATCAGAATCGTCTGACGTCGAGTTTCATGTTTCTTCGGACAGTGAAAGTGACAGTGATATATCTGACCCGGTGTCTGTGACGTCACAAGGAGACATCGGATGCTTATTCGGAAAGGATGGAATAAAATGGCAGAAGCTCACGGCGAGTAAAGTTGGTGGAGTGGCTAAACAGAACGTGTTCAAAGCTAAACCAGGACCAAGATCAGCGAACGTAAGATCTGTATACGACGCATGGAAAATATTCATTGACGAGAAGATGGTGCGTCATGTCTTGGAGTGCACAAACAGATACGCCAATGAGTCCAGCTTTAGTGATGTATTTACAATCGAAGACATAGAATCGTTCATTTCTCTACAGTACGCGCGAGGAATTTATAATAAGACTATCAGCTGACTTTCTTTGGAATCGCAAGTATGGGCCGACGTTGTTTTCTTCAACGATGTCGAAGAAGAAATTCAAGAAGATTCTTCGCGGCTTCCGTTTTGACTGGAAAAAGACTAGAAGAAATCGTCACAATGATGACAAATTTGCTCATGTGCGAGAGGTTTTTGAATCCTTCAGATCCAACTGTGTTTCGGCATTTACTCCGTCAGTGAATCTAACCATTGATGAACAATTACTTCCAGTCAGGAGCCGATGCAAACTTATCACATTTATGCCGAATAAGCCCGACAAATACGGCATTAAGTTTTGGCTACTTGTTGACGTTGAGTCTAAGTATGTTAGCAACATCATACCTTATCTTGGAGCTGCAGATAAGAGTGCTCGTGGTAATCAACCATTGGCAGAGAATGTTGTTCTTCGATTTATAGAACCATTCAAGAACCGTGGATATCACGTACAGTATGTTGTGACAATTATTTTTCTTCACTCGCAGTGGCCAAGAAATTGAACTTGCTTTCAACCTCCATCCTTCGGACAATCCGGAAAAATCGTCGAGAACTGGCGACAGATATGATAAATGACAGGAAAGATATCTACGAATCGAGATTTTATTGGCAAGAAGATGCTGGAGTTTGTGCTGTTTCTTACCAGTGTAAGAAAAACAAATCTGTATGTCTCCTAAGTACATGTCACTCGTCTCCGTCAATTTCCACCGGCAGCCATAAAAAGAAACCGGTGATGATTGAGGCGTACAATGCCAACAAGGTCGGAGTTGATGTGGTGGACCAAATGTGCCGCTCATATACTACAAAATCTGCCTCTCGTCGATGGCCATTAGCTGTATGGTGCAACATGTTGGACATCGCTGCCATCAACGCTTGGATAGTGTATCAGAAAAGTACATCCCACAAAATATCTAGAAAAGACTTCATTCTGCAGCTTATTGAAGAGCTTTCTGCTTCGAATGAAAACTTACAAGAAATCTCCGTCAACACAACTACATCAAATTTGGATACAAGCATTTGCGCACTTCCGCCACTGAAGAAACGCCGAAAATGCCAGCAGGAGAAATGTCGCAATTGTTCATCTTCGTATTGCAAAGACTGTAAGAAGATCACCTGTGGGGCGTGCGCTGAAGACCAAGCGAGTAAGTTGATATTCGTTCGGTGCAAGGAGTGTTTCTCACATACTATGTAGATTTGCTTCATGTTCATCATTCGTGAACACTTTATTTATTCTTTTTTATTTTTTTTCACTTTATTTATTTATTTTCGTGAACACTTATGTTTATTAAAATTATATCAGTAATTATATCATTAAATTGTTTTGATTTATGATAGGCATATTCCGGGTTAATAATATTCCTTGATTGAATAATGCATAGGTCCTTTGCATATTTAGTGATAATTCATGAAATAGCGAATAAAATACCTAAACTTATAATATCATGTGACATAGAAACACATGCAGCATCGGTAAAAAGTATACAGTGAGATATCTATGTAGAATTATTAAAATACATATTTAAACAAATTTAATACTTATCAACAATTAATTGAGGAATGGGATAGCATTCTATTCGCATTTTCTTACTACATAGAGTATAAGTACCTAACAATATCGATGGTATCAATATTGATACCATGACCATTCTAGGGTGTAACTTTTGCCGACCATCCTAGTGTTAATGCATTAAGTGCGACCATCGGCATCTACTCAGAATAAGATCCAGAGAACTTGAAAATGTACATTTTTATACTTCAGAAGATCGTAAATTATACTTGGGACTTTTCCAATCAGCATTCAATTCCAAGAAAACCAATTTAGCAGGGTCATATCTTTATAATTGATTTGACCTTGAATTATCTTTTTCTGTGATATAAATTAAATTATATGAACTCTTTCTGTTTTACAAATTTTTCTTAGATCAGCTGATTGTTTACTGATTAGATACGCTCGTAACTACCCAGTGAATCGAAACTTATAAATCTTCCAAGAAACTTACAAGATCTTAGAAGATTTGCAAGATTGGACTGTTATCTTGGAAGATTTGTAAGATAGGTCTGTTGTCTTGGAAGATTAGCCTGAAAGATCTTAGAAGATATGTCTGGGAACTGAAACTTGGAAGATTTGTAAGGTTGGTCTGTTGTCTTGGAAGATTAGCCTGAAAAATCTTAGAAGATATGTCTGGGAACTGAAACTTGGAAGTTTGGTAATACCACAGAGCCAGAGGAAGGACCCCGCAGCACCCGCAGTTGCGGGAAGCGCAAAATAATTTCATTAAGTTGAAGTTTATGAATTACTTATAAAAAAATTATGGAGAACTTTCAATGTGATCTGTAAACTTGTATAGTGATCATCAAGGGCAACAACCGGCCCGCGCTGACTCAAGTTGCGAACTATAAGAATGCTTGCATGCATAGAATTGAGATAAGTTTTTAGTCAATTGGCATGGGCGCGGGAACCATGGGGGCAGCTGCCCCCACAATAAAACCTCTCTGGGGGCAAGCCATACATCCTGCCCCCACAATAAATAATTGAAGTAGTAAAATCTATAATAAACGCTAGGCGATCGTAGATTAAAAAGAACTTATTTCCCTTAAAAATCGGTTCATGGATTAAAATATCATATTAAAATCGTATTATCGTATTAATTATCGTATTTAAATATCGCAACGCCAATCTGCGGTTACTTCGCTCACTTGCAGGCTGCTCCGCGGTTGTGTATTAAGTTTCTACTGTGATAACGTGTCTTGTTATTTATTACTTTGCTGAGAGTTGCTCTTACGTTTCCAATTATTGACTCCAAATCGTCTTTTTATGATGTTGCGGGTATTGTGCAATTTTCAATCTTGGTAAGTTAACAATACTTGTGTGACACAATTTTTGTGAGAATTACATGTTGTATTAATAATTGATATGATTATTGTGATACATCGTCACAATTGCTTGCCAAAAATAGAAAAAAAACAAAGCATTTACTGCAGTCAACATACCGTGACATACGTAAGTTCGAAATGTTCATTGATTTACACACAGTAATCATCAATAAATGCAAATTTTAAGCTTACTTATAAATCATAGCATTCCGGACAAATAAAGTTAAATTCCTCTTCACTTCCATCAATTAAACCGAAACACTCCTCGTGTATCCAATGCTGACAGAGACTACACTGTCTCATATCTAACTTCTCTTCTGTTTCGCAAACTTTGCAATACCACGATTCATCAATTTTGACTTGTTTTGAGGTGCGTACGGGCTTATATTTTGTGTACCAATATGAGACAAACAAGACACCAGGAATGCATACTGAGACAAGTTAAGCCCCACCATACCTGGGCCCTATTACCCGACATACTATCGATTTTGAAAAAGTGTTGTCACAATAACATAAACACTAACTGTTCACAATAACTGTTTTTCTGTTTTTTTGTTAAGCATTTATCACTGAAATATTGGCAAGTAAAAAAATTAATCTGTGTTAATTAATTGGAGCAATATCTTGAATCAAATTAAAACTAAATTTTAGATCAAAAATAGAATATAAGGATTTTTTATTTCCGGTCATGGTTTTAAGCGAATCAGTAGATCAAATACAGAACAATTTTTGTTCATATCTTGAAATTAACTATATTTTCACAAAAATCAAGTAAAACAAGCATGCGATTAGTAGTTCAAATTCAGTTCAATTCAAATATGCACTATATTTAGAGTGGCATTATGCTACGAGGCTTCAAGGCCACTTTACAATTTACAATATAAGAAATAGAAATAAAAGAGATACAAAGGAGAGTCATTTATAAGTAAGATCGATAAGGTATTTCTTCACTTGTTTCTTGAAGGAACGCATATTGTCAATCGCTCGCAAGTTTATCAGATATTGCAAGTGGGCCTTATTACCCGAAGGTACCTTAATCAGGATCGATTACTTTATACGACCAATTAAATTGCATTACATTATTGACAATTCATGGGCCCAAGCAATCATATCTTTTCATGAAACATCATAAGTGATTCCTATAAAATCATAAATCCTAAAACCTCCACTCGCAAAATTTTTCTTGCAAGTAAAACTACAGTGTGTTTAAAATTTATTCAAACTGTTGTTGCAAACTATTTAGAATTTATTGTTTTTCTTTTAATTAGGGCCTGGCTCTTAAAAGTGCCGATGGTTCGTTCTCTAATACTTTGTAATTTCACCATTAAGGAGAAATTGTTTAAAATCGGTGTAAAATTAAACTGTTGTTAACTCTTTACGTCGGTCAAGTAATAAAACAGTTCGCTTTCAATTCATAAACTAATTGGCAACTGACAAGAAAACTAAAAATAATAGAACAATAAACCTTCGTTCACTCAATTAACATAAACTTACGCACGTGCAACGAAAGTCAGAAAGCAACATTCATCAAAAGTACAGAAATTCAATAGAAAGAAAAAAACGTAAATATTATTGATCTTTGAAGCGCAATTACTCAGCAAGTAATAAACAAAGCTTTATAATTTCTTTTTTAAATTAAAGAAGCTTTCAACGATTAAAATACATAGAAATTTCAATCAAATAAGCTTATCTTTGTTACTTTTTTGCAGGCACTTTAATTTTTTTTTCAATTTTATGTTTTAAATAGCCTGTGACGCATTCTCATTTCTCTCTCTCCCTTCAATTATCTGCTGCGTCATCACTTTTACATACCGCAACGAAGGTCAAGTGAAGTTTCCTCTCCATACTCCCGCGCGCGGAGCCTTGCCCATGCCGCAACGAAAGACACTGTGATGACATTGATTGTTCCCCTCTCAACTGACTTTAAAAGCGCCAGCCAAGAGCGCTCGTCGCCCAATATCTTGCGTATCGTGAGACGAGAACCGGCGTATTTCTCTTAGCGTGGCTGATCGAGCGGCAACGCCGACAAGCCGAGACGCACCAACACGCCTAAGCGCACGAACTGGCACTAGAGGACCGGCGCGCTCTCATTCTCTCTCCCGTTGTCTTAGTCAAGCCTGCTGCTGTCAAGTACCGAACTGTGTCGCTGCTATACGAACTGTCAACGCCTAACTTGCCCTTTTAAGGGCTGCTTTGTGTTATTGCTTGTACCACTGGACCCTGTCATCGGGGAACGTATGTTTTTGTCCTTTAATAAAGTACTGACAAGTTTACTGACAAGTTACAGTAAGTTTACTGACATAATTCCTACACTGAAATTAGATAATTCTATCATTCTGAGCGACTTAGATAATTATCTCTCCCATCTTGAAGATAATAAAAAAATGTAATATCATTTCATTGATAGAAAAATACAAAGACTTATTTAGTAACAGCCCTAAAGTCACGAATCTGATAATGCATGATGTCGAGACTAACAACGCGAAACCTATACGACAGCATCCTTACAGAGTAAATTTCGAGAAAATGAAATTAATGAAACAAGAGATCCAGTATATGAGTGAAAACGATATCATTGAGCCGAGTACAAGTGAGTGGTCTTCACCCTGTATACTTGTGCCCAAGAGTGATGGTTCGAGTCGCTACTGTACCGACTACCGTAAACTAAATGCTCTGACTGTACCTGATAACTTCCCTATGGCTAGAATAGACGACTGTATTGACATGATCGGTAATGCTCAATATATTTCAAAACTTGATTTAATGAAAGGTTTTTGGCAAGTACCGTTAACCGATAGAGCCAAGCGTTGTTCAGCCTTTGCCACTCCTGATGGTCTTTGGCAATACCGAGTAATGGCCTTTGGAATGCGAAATTCAGCTGCTACTTTCCAACGTCTTGTTAGCCAAATTATTAACGGCTTAGAAGGTTGTGCTGCTTACCTTGATGATTTAGTCATTTTCAGTTCCTCATGGGACAATCATGTTAATCAAATCGAAAATTTGATGATTAGACTAAATTCCTCCAACCTTACTATTAACTTGAAAAAGTGTGAGTTTGGAAAAGCACTAGTTCAATACCTCGGTCACGAAGTAGGATATGGTTCAGTTAAACCTATTGAATCAAAAGTTGAGTAACTTCACTCGTCCTACTACTAAACGAGAGTTAAGGCGTTTCTTAGGCATGGCTGGATTCTACAGACGTTTTTGTAGAAATTTTTCTCAAGTTGCTTCGCCACTTACTAACCTAACCAGTGATAAGGTTGAATTTCTATGGACTAACGAATGCGAAAAATCATTCCCGAATATTAAGATGTTATTAACGTCTCCTCCTGTATTAAAGTCTCCTGATATGAAAAAACCGTTTATCCTTACTGTATGTAGATGCAAGTGATTTAGGAGTTGGAGCCATCTTATCACAGAATCATAACGAGGTTGATCACCCAGTGTCTTACTTTTCAAAAAAATTTGATAGGCACCAAAAACGTTATTCAACTATAGAAAAGGAAGCATATGGCTTGATCTCAGCGCTAAAACACTTTTCTGTATACTTGAGTACTACTGCGTTTCGGACTGTCGTTCTTACCGATCATAACCCAATTGTGTTTATGGACAAAATGAAGGATAGGAATATGCGGATCCTCAGATGGAGTCTCAGTATTCAAGACTTTGACCTCGACATTAAGCACATACGAGGACGAAACAATGTGGTTGTCGACTGCCTTTCTCGCGCATGTCTTTGAAGGCAGGCATGGACTCAAGCTGCTGCTACCTCAAAACCTACAAACAACCAACGATCCCTTCAAGCCCTTCGATGTCCTACCAATCAATTCCAAATCTGCTATCCCTTCAAGCAATCCGATACCCTCAAGTTTGAAACCCAGCCTCTACGAGCCGTTGCTGCAGTGAAGTTTTGTGACTGATCACTGATTTGACTCTGAATAAAAATTCACGCTGAATTTTTATTCATTTAGAGCGTTGGAGGTGCGACGCATTCTCATTTCTCTCTCTCCCTTCAATTATCTGCTGCGTCATCACTTTTACATACCGCAACGAAGGTCAAGTGAAGTTTCCTCTCCATACTCCCGCGCGCGGAGCCTTGCCCATGCCGCAACGAAAGACACTGTGATGACATTGATTGTTCCCCTCTCAACTGACTTTAAAAGCGCCAGCCAAGAGCGCTCGTCGCCCAATATCTTGCGTATCGTGAGACGAGAACCGGCGTATTTCTCTTAGCGTGGCTGATCGAGCGGCAACGCCGACAAGCCGAGACGCACCAACACGCCTAAGCGCACGAACTGGCACTAGAGGACCGGCGCGCTCTCATTCTCTCTCCCGTTGTCTTAGTCAAGCCTGCTGCTGTCAAGTACCGAACTGTGTCGCTGCTATACGAACTGTCAACGCCTAACTTGCCCTTTTAAGGGCTGCTTTGTGTTATTGCTTGTACCACTGGACCCTGTCATCGAGGAACGTATGTTTTTGTCCTTTAATAAAGTATAAGTCATAACATAGCCTATCAGTATAAAAATGTCTTTATCTTTCAAAGTAATAACGTTTTGAAGTTATAAATTAAGTCAAATGAAGCCACGGGTGTATTTTAAATTATATTAAAAATTCAATGCATAAATACTAATATTAAAGTAATGAGAGTTAGTCAATTAAAGGAATGCTCGTTGAAAATAGCCATTTTTTAAACACACTGTAGTTCTTTGGAACAGATGAGTCATTCTTGTATTGTGGAGAGAAAGAAATTGTGCCGTTTTCAGCCTTTAGGCAATAGGATTAGGACCTACTGATTACGAAGACTTATCGATTTAGACATTTATGTACTATTTCTAATATGCCCAAAATTTAATGTAATATTGTTTTTTTTCAGAGGCATCAATTATGAGTGGCAAACCTCCAAACAAGCGCATCAGACAAGCTACTCTATCCTTTCCTGCTGCACCTTCAGCTGAAGTAGACGTGAACAGTCAACTTTTGTCGAAAAGTTCAACGGACAGTACAAGATTTAGCTCTGATAATTTAGCTGATGTGATTGCTTCAACTGATACAAGCAGTGAAAATCCAGGATCTGCTGTTAAACAGTCAGACACTGTACCGTCCGAGCTATTTCATCCGTCTTCAGATTACAAATTTCCTATACATGATTCTCGATCTTGTCACTTTGAATGGTTTTCCGAGTGGAAATGGCTGCATTATAATGTAGAAAAAGATGCAGTGTTCTGTTTTGTGTGCTTATCTACATTACATAAGAACTTAATACATGCAAAAGAATATAAATCTCAAATGTCCTTTGTGGAAACTGGGTTCAGTAATTGGAAGAAATGGCCCGAAAGATTTCGAATCCATGAATCGAGTGGTAATCACCAAAAAGCATCTGAGAAACTTACTAGTTCTTCTCGAACAGGCATAGATGTTATTCTCAATGATTGTACACAACAAAAAAAGGCATTACACAAAATGGGTCTGGACCTTATATTCTCTGCGGTGTTTTATCTCGGGCAAGAAGGCATGTCTTTTCGCGGTCATGATCATAAAGGTGGTCCATTTTATGACCTTGTAATTGAAATGGCAAGAAAGAATTCAGATTTACTTTCCTGGTTTCAGAAACGAGATAGTTTTCTATCAGATACCATCCAAAACGAGATTATAGAAATGGTGTCCCACGAAACTTTGCATGAAATTATGAAAGATGCCAACAGCAGTCATTTCTTCGGCATCACCGCGGATGGCATGACAGATTTGTCAGGTGCAGAACAATTTGCAACATGTATACAATACGTGGACAAGAAATTGGTGTCAAAAACTGTATTTGTTGGATTCTACAATCCTCCCGACACGAGAGGAGAAACGCTGGCAAATACAATAGTTGAGGTATTAGTTCGGCTGACGATTCCCTTGAGCAAATTGGCCGGTTTTTCATTTGATACAGCAGAAAATATGGCAGGAAAACGAAATGGTGTGCAGGCGCCACAGATCTAGAAAGGGATAGATGGACTACTCCCCGATTTGCGTGAAGCCTGCTTTCCCTGCCACGCGCGCGCGCACAATCCCGGTATGTAGGCAAGAAACAAATGTCGGCATGCACGTGTCTGTGAGAATGTAATGATAACAAGCACATTAACTTTCAACGACGATAATAATTGATAACGAATCATAGGAATGTTGACAATTCCTGATGACCTGCAATGTCATACTTTCTCACTCATCATGATTGCTTACATAAATGTAGCTTAAATAGAAAATTAGGTGCATGCGAAGTAACGTTTTATTCAAAAGAAAACTCGGTAAATCAAAATTTATTTGCCTCTAAAGAGAATCAGCTTCATTGCCTGCTGACGTGATAGGACTTTTGAATTAAAGATATTACGTTCAAAATATATCTTACCGTACCGAAAGAGGCGAACTTTGACATTTATAGAAATTTGGCCAGGGGGACGGGTAAGGGCCGAGCCCAGAGTGTTAGTTAGCTGCAATTATAGAATAATTGTATGAGCATACACGAAAATTTCATAAGTGTATTTTGATTTATAGAAATTTGGCCAGGGGGACGGGTGAGGGCCGAGCCCAGAGTGTTAGTTAGCTGCAATTATAGAATAATTGTATGAGCATACACGAAAATTTCATAAGTGTATTTTGATTTATAGAAATTTGGCCAGGGGGACGGGTGAGGGCCGAGCCCAGAGTGTTAGTAAGCTGCAATTATAGAATAATTGTATCAGCATTCACGAAAATTTCATAAGTGTATTTTGATTTAAATATTATATTTATTGTTATATATTATTTTTTTAGCTTTGTATACATTGTGGTCCGCTAATCGACTGATTATCTTGCTTACCGACCAACTTGAGTAGCCTGATCCATGCGTTTTGGAATTGCGCGGATATCTGAGTCTTGATCCACATCCATGGGTTCCGATGATGGCCCTGGTGACTGAGACTCGGCAGAAGTTGCATCAAAAGACTGCTCAAAAAGATTGCGCTGCTTTGGGGATCGACGCTTTTTGGAAGGTGTTTGCAGATAAAGGGGGAACGCTTCAAAAACAGTAGGCACTGCGTCATCCTTCAGCTTCCTTCGAGTTCTGGGGCGAGTTCCATACTGTCCCTTGTCATGAATAACACTTACGCCCTTTTTATAGTCATCATCGGTGAAATGAACACTGCATACGCGTGATGAATTCTTAGAGGGAGTAAAGTTCTTACGTCGAATGTTATGAAGCCACTTCTTCAACAATTCGGGGTTTGAGAACGGAAAGGCGTGAAAAGAAATGTTAGAGTTTTTCGAAGCACAGTTCTGGCATCGCGGAACACAACATGAGGTAACCATTTCTCAAGAAATGAAATTTCTGTAAACAGTTTTGCAAACCTGTTCGAAAATTTTATCTTTCTTATGCCTTTTGAACACATGTTTCGGATTAAGAGTAGGAGAATTGATAGCAATTGCCTAGGGCGTGAGGATTTTATTTAATGATAAAATCGCCATTTAGCGTCGGTAGAATGCATGTCAAATTCAATTTTATCTTGTTGAAGTATTGCGACATCGCCACACTGTGTTATGACACTCATCCCAGCTTCGTTAAGTACACAAATTTTGTCAACCTTATCAAATAAATCATCATCAATTGAAAACAACACCACAGGTGTCAATTGCGATCAGCTCAGCGGCCGTCATTTCTTGCCTACATACCGGGACCAGGCGTGGCGGCGATGGGAAGTTTTCAGGCTTCACGGCTGAAATAGGGAAACGCGGAAAGCAGTCCATCTATCCCTTTCTAGATCTGTGGCAGGCGCGGCTTAAGGAAAAATGTCCATGGTCTATTTACGCATCTTGTTGTAACCATTTTTTGGATTTATGCCTTCAAGGTATTTCGAGATCGGTTTCAGTGATCCATGACACAATCGAATTTGTAAAGAATGTTGCCAACGTCATCAGAGAATCTTCAAAAAGAAGACAGCTGTACACATCTATGTTTGAAAACACAAGCAATGTGCGTGAATTGGTCACACTAAGCCAAACTAGATGGTGCGTACGCGGAGTTGCAATTCGAAATGTCGTGGAGAATTTCAAAGAAGTAAAAGAGACTCTCATGGAACTATCAAATGATGAAAATGTCCGTCCGATGTCAAAGGGTCTCATTCAGAGCTTATCAAAGAAAGCGAACAAAGCTAAAACCTATGTTGCCCTTGACTTATGCTGCAAGGTGTTCGAACCGTGTGGTGAAACGGCTCGAGCTTTACAAAAATCTGACATCTCACCCCGCGAATCTCTCTCAGCAATTGAGATATTGCGTCAAACGCTTGTAAATGTAAGGGAAGACATACCTCAGTATATTCAAGATGCCTCCGTCAAAGCGATCAATATGAATCTGACTCCTCCACCAGCCACGCGACAGACCAAGACCCCAGCTAGATTCCGTCATGATGGCATAGCCGTAGCTCGAGAGGATGAATGTCCTGAATCTGCGTTTGATCAAATCCGAATTTCAATGTATGAAGGTGTTGATATAATGCTGAGGGAGTTGGACGATCGCTTCTGCTCAGATGGCTCAAAGTTAGCGGTCCTTAGAGAAGAAGCGATTCTCGAAGCTGCTCGGCAGCGCCAAACAATACCGAACATACATGTAGACCAACTTCAACTGCCACCTGTTTTCGACAAAACAAGACTGGAATTTCAGCTTCAACAGTTGAATGATTTGGTGCTAAATGAAAAAATGGCTGAACCGACCATACGTGAAATTGCTAAGGTCATCGGTCAGAAAGACATTCTCGTTCAGACTCTATTTTCAGAGGTTATTCGACTCTTATCTCTGTGTCTTTCTCAGCCATCTTCAAACGCATCTTCGGAGAGAGCCTTCTCTGCACTCCGGCGACTAAAAACTTGGCAGCGATCATCTATCGGGCAAAGGCGTCTAACTCATCTTGCCATCATGTCAACAAACCGAGACGTGTTGCGGTCTTTAGATCGTAATAAGCTCATGCGCGATTTTATCAGTCGTACTGCGGAGAGATGTGCTTTACGCCTTTGGTCAACTTGAATAGACTATTTTACCATATTTTGTTAAATTTGTCTGTGTATATAGGTGTATCGCAATTTTATATTCTATGTTTTTGTAACTTTTCATCAATAAAATTTATGACATTATTATGTACTTCTTACTTTACCCCAAGTATGTAGCGTTCATAATTTATACTTACAGAAACCTATGTAGACTGCAGTACGACTCTAAAGTAATGTCATAAACAGAGCAACTGTATATTGCTTACATATGTCATAGCAGAAACAATATTTTTTGCCCCCACAATCAAAAAATCGTTCCCGCGCCCCTCTCAATTGGTGCTGCTTCTTCTTGCTATTTCGGCTAAAACGCTTGTTATTTCTTTTATTGGATAATACTCAACCCTACATATTTAAAAACTATGTTCTTGGTCACTTTGGTAGTTAGTAAAATCGAGAATACGAAGTCAATGATCATATCAGGAAATGGGAGCCATGTAAGTACTACGTACTATACAAGTCTCATTATAGAACAAGTCAAACATCCAGAGCAGAAGCTATTCGGTCTGACAAAGACAAAACCCCATTATTATTGTGTTCATGAGTTTGCTGGAAGCAGTCCAGGCGCATTAAAAATAAGTATGACGCATTCTATTCAGGTCACGTATAGGTCTGTTTATACTTCTGGCGTAACGCGCCAGTCAACGCTAACTTGCTTACGCTGACATTAGTCGGTTGACTTCGACAGAGAAAAAAATACAGCTCACTGTAACCGGCGTCATCGATTGATGAGTCACATAGTCAGTCGGCTGATGTTTCTGGGAGCGCATTGAAGTTGGAATCGATCCAACTTCATTTACAACCAGTCGACTGATAGCGCAGTGCAATGTCTGAAGAATCTGCAGCACCAACAAATGCGAATGTTGATTTGTTTGAGGAATTACTGATCGAGGAGGTTCGAAAGTATGAGCATCTGTGGGTGGTGAAAAGTAATAAGTTCAAAGATACGGAAAGGGCTAGCAATTCATGGAGAGAGATAAGCCGTACCCTCTCATCTGTCGGCATAGAGAAGGATGAAGCAGCATGCAAGAAAAAGTGGATGTATCTGCGCAATCATTATATGCGACTACGCGCAAGAGATCGAGAAGCGAAAAGTGGCGATGGAAGATCCAAGCCGATCGCTTGGAAATATTTCCAAACCCTATCTTTCATCGAGAAGGCGTCGAGGTCCTGTGAAACTCTCTCATCACCACTGTGCTCAAGTTTCGTGGAAGGTGCTGCAGAGGATGAGGATGAGGATCGACAAAAATTCACATTTACTGAAAATGTTGAAAATCTCGAGCCAATGAGCAAAAGAAGAAAAAAGACTCAGGCTGAGGATACAGTGATTGCTTGCATGGAAACATGGATGAAGAAGCAAGATGGACACGACGACTGCTTGGCTTTTGGCAATCATGTTGCCGAAAGTTTGAGAAGCCTGACCCCAGTATACAGGTCAAAGGTGAAGATGGACATTCAACGCGTACTTTTTAACTACGAAGAGATGCAACTACACGATGAACAATTGCATCCAATGCAGCGGGAACTAGTGAATCATGACACTTCCATTCACGTGGACGCGGACAGCAGACTTGAGTATCGCAACATCTGAGTGCATGTGTGATCCTGCTCAGCAACCAAAATACAGCTTTATGGATGAAATTTTGCACTTTTTTTATAAGTTATCTGCAGTCAACATGATTAAGTTGCATTCAACGCTTTACGGGAAGTAGGCCTAGAAAGAGCTTCTTGAAAGCCACATAGCATCGGCAATTATGAAAACAAAGTGTAATTAAAAGACGGCCTGTAATTATTCATGAAATAAAGAATCTTGGGCCCAATGTAGCCAGACCATTGATAGATTTTCCTATATTCGAATGCACTTGTTTACTAATGTATTTCAAAAATTCGTCTGAATAATGTATTACTGAAATGAGACTAAATGGCTCTAAGCTCAATCACATGACTCCACACCAATCTACATGAAGCATCGAACTACATGTAGTTAATCTAATAAATCAATTTTTTTAGTTGACCTATAGCCCCCCAAAAAGCCAAGCATTAGACCTATAGAATTATATGATTGCATCTCGACGAAGCATAAGCATGATTTTTGGTCAATAATTGATGCATAGCTATACAGGCTTGTGAAATGGTTTTTACATGCCCCAGATTGGTCTATGCCCAAGTGAGATTTTTCTTATTTCATAACATGTTACAGGAAATAAAAAATTTGCGAGATTGATGTAGACTAGCTCATATTCTTGTATCCCAAGATAAACCAGTCAATAGGACTTTAAAGCGACTTACTTTTTCGCCAAAACTATTTCGAAAACGTACACAAATCGTCATCAACTGTTGCATGCAAATTCAATCATCAATGTCTATAGCACCTCTGTATAACACCCTGTTTGCCATGGAACAGCCCCGGTGGTGTTGAAGTATGTTTTGAAATTCTCTCGAATTTTAGCAGCATGTTTTCCGTAATTGTTTGATCCAACCCTGCTGATCTTTGAAAGTCCAGTATCCTCAGTAGTTTCAGCTCTCCATGTTCCTGGAGTTACTTCGCCATTATTATCCTCGAAATCAATAGAGTGATCCGGAATGTATCGATGAGCAGGTGCAGTTTCATGATCAAATCGTCGCAGGAAGTTGTGTGAAATTATGCATGTGTAGACCATCTTCTTGGCCTTCCGAAGGTTCATGCAAATAGGAGCATGAAAAATTCGCCACCGATTGGCCAAGATGCCAAAGGCATTTTCAACAATCCGCCTTGCTCGGCTCAATCGATAATTAAAAATGCACCTGTCAATAGAGATATATGCTCCAGGATACGGTTTCATGAGATTGCTCTTCAACGGAAATGCATCATTACCGACGAATACAAATGAAATATTTCATTGCTCGACTGCGACAGAGGTTCTGGATCTGGCAGATCCAACTTATCATTCAGAATGAGCTGGCCGAATTTTGAGGAAGAAAAGACGGAACTGTCAGATTCACGTCCGTAGGCTCCAATATCAACACAAGTGAAGCAATAATCACTATCAACTGCTGCCATCGCTACAAAAGTATCGCTTGTAGTTGAAGCACTCACTGCCACTGTTATCGGGGCATTGTATTCGAACATGCTTTCCGTCGATGGCTCCAACACAATGAGGAAAATTCCATTTTGAATTAAAGCCATCTGAAATGATGCGCCACTTGTCCTCGGTTGGAGAGGGCAAACATTCGGTCGAAAGAGATTCGATAATTGCGTCACATGTCTCGTTAATGATGTTTGAGACCGTAGACTTTCCCATGCGAAAAGAAAACGCAATTGATTGCAGACTGTTTCCTGAAGCCAAAAGACGTAACGAGACAGCAAGACGTTGCTTCGCGGAAATTGGAAGTTTGTGGGTAGGGGCATGTGTAAGCTTCCGTTCAATCTTCAATAGCAAAGTGTCGAAAACAGATTTTGTCATTCTGAAGTAATTCATATGACTTTCGTTATCGAATAGTCGCATTTCATTAATCAGGAGGAATTCTGAGTGAGTATTCCGTCTTCTGTTTATCCGCCTGAAATACATTTTTCTGGTTCTCTTCTTTTTCAAAAGCAAAAGGCATGATGCGAACAGCACAGGACTATCTTCTTCGACCGACGTCATCACCACACAACAAGCGCACAAAGACTGCGCCACTAGTATGAACACATGTACGCTGACTTTCACTGATTAAACGGAACGAGCAGGTCGACTGACATTGTCAGTGGACTGAAGCTTTTTCCAGTCGACGTAGTGCAGTCGATAGCAATGTAATTATACGCCAGAAGTATAAACCGGCCTTATGTTGCTACCACAGAATTAGATTCATCTGCGCGCGCTTCGGTTACCTAGAAAGGAAGAATTGTATGCAAGCAACCTTAATGTCGAAATGGCACATCAACTTGCTCCTTCTCGAATGGATAATTCGTGTATCACTTGCTATTGGAATTGGCAAACAATAAGCTGTCAGCAGAGGACACCAGGAGGCCGGATTCTCGACACGCGATAACCCTTAAACCAAGCAGTGGATCACCTATCCGCTCGTGAGCGACGCCCCCGAGTGCGGCTAACCCAATTCTCGACACAGGATAGCGAGCGGGCGCTCAGTCCAGTTTAGGATTTCCCCTTATCCTAGCTCCTAGTGGTTTCACGGGGCGGTTTAGGCATGAATCAGACAATTTATGGCTACTGTTGGTTAGCAAAGACACAATATCTTACATAATAACATTTCCTCTCTATCTGTGGTAAGAGACTAACTTGTGAATGATGGCTGCCTTCCTTGATATTTATCCTGACTTAGAAGATGAACACCAAATTCGACGAGATATTTTCTCATACAGTGACTCGAAATTCTATCGCCTTTACCGCTTTGATAAAACCACTTTCTCCTACATCGTCGATTTAATTCGTCCTGATATTGAACGACCGACTTCTCGATCCTACGGGTTATCATGTGAATTACAGACGGCTGCCGCGATCAGATACTACGCGACTGGAATATTTCAAACAGACGTTGGAGAAGGTCTCAATATCAGCCAGTCGTCAGTGCATCGATCCGTTCGGTCTGTTGGGATCGCCCTCAACAAATTATATGATCAATTTGTCACTTGGCCTACTCGTGATCAGTTGCGACTGAACAAGATCAACTTCTACAAAATCGCCAATTTTCCAAATGTGATCGGAGCAATCGATTGCACTCATATAAGGATAATGCGGCCGGGTGTTGATGAACATCAATACATCAACCGAAAATTCTATCCATCACTGAACGTACAAGCAGTTTGTGGACCGGCGGGCCTGCTCCATAATATGGAAGTGAATTGGGCCGGGGGATGCCATGACTCCTTCATTTTGCGACAGAGCAATGTCTTCCCTCACATGGAGACATCTCAGTTTCATGGATATATCCTGGGAGACTCGGCGTATCCTTTAACAGAATGGCTGTTAACTCCGTTCTCAAGCCCCGACACTCCGGAGAAACTTTCGTACAATTCATCACACAAGAGGACGCGTGTCATAATCGAAAATACATTCGGTAGACTGAAACGGCGATTTCATCTCCTTCACTCGGAAAATCGCCATCCCAAAATTGAAGACATCGTTAGTGATATCCGTGGTTGCGGAATCCTACACAACATCGCGGTGAATAGGAAGCAACCTGATTTGAACGATGATATTGCAGATGAGCAACCGGCTGTCATTCCGTATACCGGTACATTGAATAATAACGCTAAGCGTAATTTTGTAGCCAATCAGTATTTTTCAAGTCATGATTGATATGTCATAATATAATATGGTCTTTGTATGCCCCATGGCAATGCAGACAGTGAGAGAATACTAAAGCTGTTGGCTAATAACCTCACACCAGAGAGATCGTGCTTGAAAGAGTTGACTCTACACTCCATCATTGTAACGAAGTCCACGATGAACGCTTTCAAGTGGAGGGCGGATAACATGCCAGTGACTTCCACTTTGATTGAAAGAGGACGCAACGCAAGACAATCTTACCAAATGAGGCTGAAGCTGGAAAAGGAACAACGCGACCTCGAAGACAGGCGAAGGGCGGAAATTGTCGTTACCGAAGAAGCCAAAAGACATTTAGTAGAAATGAAGCGTTCCCGTGAAGAATTGGAACGAAAGAAAAATACGTTAGAGAAAAAGAAAGAGGATGCGCGCAAAGCCATTACAACAGCACAGGAAATGTTGAAAACAGCTGGGAAAGATCTGGCAATGATTGAAAAAGAAGAGAAGCGGTTGAACAAAAGTGACCAGGAAAAGTTGGTATCGAAAGCTGTCAAACGGGCGTTTGCGACATCAGTGGCCAACCTTCACATCCCCAAAATTGTTTAGTATACTTGTTTTCTATCAAATTTTGGCTTTACTGGTACTGCCTTGCTGTGGATTGAATCATTCATACGTGGACGATCAAGTCGTGTAGCTTTTAATTCTACATTATCTGATTTCAGTCCTGTGATAGCTGGTGTTCCACAGGGCTCCGTGATTGGACCGCTACTGTTTGTTCTCTATACATCCGAACTCTCCAGAATCATACCACAGTTTGACCTGTCCCTACAAATGTATGCCGACGATGTACAGGTGTATGGTCACTGTCATCCTGACGACTCAAGTGACTTGGTCTCTCGCATGGTTAAGTGTGTAGATCAGGTTATTGCGTGGTGCTCATCGAATCGTCTACTATTAAATGCAAGCAAATGCGAGATAATGTGGTGTTCATCTTCCCGTCGTGCTTCATCCCTTCCTAATGACTCCATTCGTGTTGGAAATCATATGGTGAAACCATCTTCGTCTGTTCGCTGTCTTGGTGTTATCATAGACTCGGAGGTCTCTTTTCGTGCTCATGTGACTCATGTTGCATCCTTGTGCTTTGGTGTCTTGCGACAGATACGTTCCATCGGCCGCTCTCTGTCTCGTCCTCTCCTTATCAAACTAATAGAATCACTGGTCTTGCCTCTCCTCGACTTTTGTAATTCTATCCTGGCCGGTATTCCACGTAAACTCTCTAATAAGTTTCAATCCGTGTTACATGCTAGTGCACGTTTGATTTTTGGAACTTCACGCTTTGGTTGATAAAGTTGTTATCATTCTTTTACAAGTACTTCTACATGTGCTTTCTTTTTACATGCATATTTTGCACAATCATCTAAGTTTTGTTTTTTGTTGTTATTTGGAAAACATTTTTTAGATTTTGTTCAGCTTGTAATTGGTATATGTTTTTCATAACGTTTTTGTTATTATTTCTAAAACAATTGTTTTTAGAATAATATTTTTATACAAATAACAAACATCATAATTGATACGTCTTTTTTTAATTTGGTTCATGTACTCGTATCATCTACAATCTTGAATAATTATCATAAATGCACAATAAGTTCATGTCTAAACAAAGCTTCAATTTGGATATGTATACAATCTGTACACACTCAAGATTTTTGATCTTACATTGTGTTAATTTGATAGTTAAAGAACTATTTTGTAGCTTCTTTCAACACTTACTCGTACACTGTAAATGTGACTTCGTGGATCATATTTTTCAAATATCGTTGAATTTTGAAAGATTTTACGTTATAAGTAGTATTGTTACATCTAACGGGGATGCTGCGCGATTCGTCGGGCCCTGCGCGATTTTGGCGCGGCGCCCGAGTGGGACGCCTGGTTTGGATCTCCAACCAAACGTAAAGGTCCAGCTCGGAAGTCAACAGTATTTACTGACAGATGCTTAGTGAGAGAATGTTTGAAGTCGTGTTTCTCCAGTGCTGCTGAAATTCGCGGAAGAGTTCATCCAGCCCAGATTCTTAGTGTGAGAACTGTTCGTCGCCGATTGAGAGAACAAGGATTAAAATCTCGCAGACCTTCGAAGAAGCCGTTTATTAACGCTTTCCAGAGACAGCGCCGTTTGAAGTTTGCTCGCCATTATCTTCAAAAATGTGACGACTTCTGGAAACGTGTGATATTTTCAGACGAAAGTTCGTTCGATATTTATGGAAACAGAGGCAGCATAAAAGTTTGGAGACGTCCAGGAGAAAGATATTCTAAACAATGTGTTCTACCAACCTTCAAGCATCCCCCATCGGTAATGATATGGGGATGCATGTCTTGGAACGGCATTGGAAGACTGAAGATCTTTGAAAAAGGAGAAAGAATAAATCAGCATGTCTACCTGGAGGTACTAAAGAATGAACTGGATCACTCAGATCGCGAACTTCATCAACACAATGGCGTATTTATGGACGATAATGCGCCGTGTCACCGAGCTAAGGCAGTGAAGGAATACCTTAACAGATATTATCCCGACCGTTGGATTAGTGACTGGCCTGACCAAAGCCCGGATATCAACCCAATCGAGAATCTTTGGGCCATGGTTGGAAAAATTGTTGAACGAAGGTGCCCATCAAACCGGAAAGAGCTCATCTCCGCGATTATACATGCCTGGTACAGGTCAATTGACGAAAGTGATTGTCAAAGACTTGTAAATAGTGTTCCTGATAGACTTCGAGCCGTTGTCAATCACAGAGGTTTCCCAACTAGATACTGATTACTTCTGACATCATTATAAAGCCTACATTATCTGTTATGTTGCTCAAATATAGTTTTGATACTCTGGACATCAGATCTTTTGACGGCAATAATAATTGCAACAGAAAAATCTAAGCTGAAAAAAACACTAAAACTCCTGAAATTAATAAACCTCATATAAATAGCTGACATTAAAAGCACAAATTAAAAAATAATGTCATTTTTCTTCGCACAGCCTTCAGTTTGTTAAAAAGATTATTAGAATTTAATTATTTACCAGAAAAAAGTTGTGTGGAAATACAAAACACAATTATTTGAAAAAAAGAATAATTTACTAGAAAATTGGATAGTGTCCGGGTACCTATGGCCGCAGCTGTAGCTGGAAAATATTTCGGGCTACATTGTGATGAAGCATCGTACCACAAAAAAGTCAGACTGGAGTATTGGGTGGTTTACTTCGATAACTCACGTGTTCGACAGACACGTTACTTGTGCACTCGTGAACTGGATGTCAACTTCGATGTCAGTAGCTTCCTCACTACATCGGTTAAGTTGACGATCGACCAGCTTAAACTTGTTGATGCAGAAGCCGTGTTTAACGAAACCATGAAAGTACTGCAATTTTTCCAGTTGGACCCAATGAAATTAACTTACATCATGACTGATAACTGCAAGACGATGAGGGGTTCTAAAAGTGGATTCACTACACGCATGGCGGAACATTGCCCGAATCTCCTCGATATTTCTGGATGTGCTTGTCATCAAACAAACTTGGTGCAGAAGGATGAGGCGAGGCACGAGAAAATTCGTGAAATCATCGAGTTTGCCGAACAGTTGTCTACTTTCTTGGAAAAGAAACCGAAAGTGCATTCAATTTTGGATCAGTGAGAAAGAATGTTAGGGCTCACACGAATTAGTCAATATTGCCCGACGAGATTTCTGTCTCTGTATTCTGTACTGGATGGAATATGTCACAAATTTCCTATACTCACGAAGATAGTTTCTATTTCCAACCGCCACGAACTGATTACTGTAATTAACTCGGATTCATTCGTCGTTCATCTGGATCAATTCCTTGTACACGTTGCACCCATTTATGCCTTTGTGAAGTGCAGTCAAGGTCCAACTATGAACATTTATGATTGCCTTCAAGCGATACTTCAACTGATAAGAAAACTTTTTTGATGCGACTAGGTCATGTTGTATCCTTGTCCACAAAGTCGTATTACAACAAACTCTATGAGAATGGAAAGCCTATTTTTTTCAAGTCGAAGAATGTAGACATCAGAATATCTACTAACAAAAGTGTCAATGAAGCCATGGAACAGTTGTCTGATGACGCGTTAAAATCAATCAAGACGTTGTGGGATTCTTTCAACGAAGATCAATTGCAGCGACTACTTGATCGGTTCTCTGATTTCCTTGGTTCACCCTTGGTTCGATACAGTCACACGTTATTCACGAAATCAAGCGAATTCACTGACGCAACTTTGAGTAGGTTCAAACGATTGGTAGCATTTATTTCGTGTAATAATTTGAAAGCAGTTGACGAACTTTCCACCCTACGATGTAAGACTGAATAAGACTGAGTTCGCATTCCGTCTTGCTGAGGTCTACACTTCCAATGGGCTAGCTGAGTTTGAATGCTTGACGCAAATAGTTGAATCAGTTCTGCTTGTTTTGCCGCACAATATGGTCGTAGAGGCGAGATTTTCACGAATGAAATTTACTGAGTCCCAATATCAGGCGAATTTGGAATGCAGAACTTACGACTGCCTTCGTCTGATCTCCGATTATTTTGACCGTGAAACATTTGAGAATATATGAACCACCGGAAGAACTGTTGTGCCTTATGAAAACGGCGTGTGCCACCTATAACGCTGAGGGAGAGTATCGAAAGAAAGAAACGAAGCATGCAGAAGAAGAAAGGGAACGCCTCCAAAGAGCCGTGGGTGTTTATAGAAGGCGGAAAAGTTCGGTAGTTAATACAGAATTACAATTGCTGGAAAGGCAAGTATCTGAGGTTCAGAAAGCTGTCGAGGAAATTCAGGCAAAGAAAGCCAAATTGGAGATTGAAAAACGATTTGCTCAGGAAAGAGAGGACAATTTGTCGCTTAAAATAGTTGACTCGATGTTTAAATAGTTCAGCCTTTGAAATCAGTTAGAGTGTTCTCTTTCTAAGCATTTATTTCGAATGATAGTAACTACATTTAGGAACAAAGGTAGCAGATACTATAAATTTACGTATCCATTGAGTTTGATTACATTTCATTATTTAGCAATAAATGTATTTGTTTTCATTCTAAATAAAGAATGTACACTACCATGTGATGCTAGATTTGGAGATATTGGTTGAAACAAGCTTGTTATGACATATTGATTGACATTGCTGACCACTTATTGACCCGGTAAAGGAATTTCGAAGTTTCTCGGGTACCAAAAAGGCAATTGCGTTCAAGATATTGCTTACATTATTATATATAAATTTGGTCCATATTTTGCTCTTAACGAAGTGGTCACCCTGGACGAGACAAACAATACGCAGACGATCCTTGCCAGCCTGTTATTCCGCAAAATAAACCTTCAATCGACACCAAGGACATCGACATTGCAGTTGCACTACAGATGCGGCTCGACGGGAAATTAAATTACACTGAAAAACTACGATTTATCCGCGGCGTTCTTGATGTTGGACCAAGCTACAAGCTACCTTACAGTGTTCACGCTAACCGCAAATATTTCTTGAATTATCGTCATTTGTCTGGTCGCTACAATACATTCTACTTTTCGCCGTCTTTGAAAGGTGTTCTCTGTCTTCCCTGTGTACTCTTCGCTCAGGAGGATCAACAACGTCGCCTTGGATTCTTGGTTGGACCTCTTCTCACTTTCAACAAATTAACAGGCAAAGACAGCTACCTCGATACTCACTTGACTAGACAATATCACGGTGGAATATCTTCGGTGGAACGTATGAAGGCCGCAATCCAAACGGAGGACGGGGTGGGGTGGATTTGCTTCTAAATAAGCAAATGAGTTGTGAGATTCGACGGAACCAAGATATATTTTGTGCAGTGTTACAGGAAATTGAGACTTGCGGACGATTGAACATTTCTCTTCGTGGTCATCGTGACTGTGGTCCTCTCGCGGTTGTGTCGAGTCCCAAAGACATAGATTATACGAGCGGTAATGTACGAGCTTTGTTGCAAAAGTCAGCGATGCATAATACAACTTTAGTGGATCATTTACGAAACAGTCCTAAAAATGCTTCCTATATCTCTCCAGAAGTGCAGAACAAAATGATTGAAACCATCAACATCGTAATGACGAATGAATTATCACGTGAACTGTAAGATGCTGAATTCTATGCTATTGGAGGGGATGAGACAACTGACATATCGACGACCGAACAGCTGGTTGTTACTGTGAGATTTGTGACCTCCGGTAATGACGTTCGGGAATTATTAACTGGATTCATCAAGGTTGAGTCAACAGCAGGAGATGAGCTGTCTTCTCATATTTTAAGACACATTGATCAGCTTGGATTGGATAGAAAGAAAATGGTGGCTCAGACTTACGATGGTGCGTGGAATATGAGTGGAAAGTATAAAGGCGTGCAAGCAAGGATACGCGAACAGTGCCCACACTCAACATTTATTCACTGTTTTTCACACGCGCTCAATCTAGTGCTCAGCAAGTCGTGCGAATTGGCGGAGATTCGGGATGCCATCACAACAATTCAGGCTATCAATTTGTATTTCTGCAATTCAGCTCAAAGAGTACATCAGCTTAGTGAAGCCGTTACAAAATCATGTCCAGCATCACGACATCAGAAAGTTAAGCAATATTGTGCTACGCGTTGGGTGGAGCGCCATGACACCATTATTGTGTTTTTTGAACTTTTTGATCCTTTGCTTGAAGTATTTACAGATAATGATGAATTGTCCTTGGTCAAACAAATGACAGATCCCAGTTTTTTGGTAGCGGCACACATCCTTCTTGCGATTTTCGGCTTGACAAAGCAACTATCGGTTCTGCTACAATCCGTTCAACAAGACTATATCTCAGCCATCAATGAGATTGAGGACTTATTACAAACTCTGAGATCGAGGAGGTCTGATTCCGAAGATCACAATTTTTATCTACATTTTCGAAGGCAAACTCATTGTACAGGAAGCTAGAAAACGACGAAGATGCTTCTATTCCTAAACCGAGATTAGTCGGCCGTCAGCGACATCGACATAATGTCCAAACCAAGACAACTGTGGATTATTAGAAAATTGTGGTTTGGTATCCAATACTCGATAGAGTGATCCGCGAGCTACAAGAACGATTTGGTCGTCACGCTACAGAAGCCATGAGAATGTCATCCCTCTTACCCAAGAAATGCATATCCACAGACTTCTCCAAAGTCAAGGGGTGCATTGAGCAGTACCTCTCATTCTTGGATGATGGAATTGGGACAGTAGAAATCGAGTTTCAGAGATGGCAAAAGAAGTGCGTAGCGTTGGATGAGCTCGGAGAATTAGACAACACCAGTTTGATCCACATTTTGAATTTGTGTGACGAGTCTTTGTATCCGAATATCCACAAACTTCTAAAACTCTTCGCAACATTTCCAATTTCTAATTCAACATCGGAACGTTCATTCAGTTGCATGAAAAGACTAAAAACCTATCTCCGTTCGACAATGAATGAATCTCGTTTGAACGGATTGGCAATGTTGTCTATCCACAAAGAGATAAAGTTGGACTACAATGAATGCATGAAAGTGTACTCACGTAAATACTCACCAAGGATGAGGATTCAGTGACGGTGATTCAGACAGAGGATTTGTTCATATAAGTACTGAATATATTCCATGGTTGATAAATCCATTTTTTTCATTTGAGTAAGTAAAGTACATGTACATTGTACACTATGCATTACACGTTCATACAG
This sequence comes from Prostheceraeus crozeri, assembly GCA_907163375.1. NCBI lineage: Eukaryota > Metazoa > Platyhelminthes > Polycladida > Euryleptidae > Prostheceraeus > Prostheceraeus crozeri. Next base: position 183,564 of record CAJQUW010001284.1, on the reverse strand, counting down.
CTGATGACTCACAAAAAGTAGGCCTCTTATGAGTCTATGCTCTATTAGGCTACCTGTATTATACTGTTATACATGCATATAGGTAATGAGTAATTAATTCTAGATACTATACATGTAGACGTGGTATGCCCCCCTCCAACAACTGGCTACGCCACTGACAATCACTGTACAAGATTCATGTACAAAAAGCGTAAACATATGTGCATATTATATTCAAGAGAAGTACATTAGATATATTGCACCAGCGACTGTAGAGGTGAACGGTACTAGAGCAGTGTAGGCAGTAGAAGCCTAGTCCCGCTGAGAGAAGTCCGATGTCAATCCACATTTCACATAAACGTCGGAAGAATATACGTATATATATATATATCGCAATAAAAGTATGAGTCATGTATGCATGAACCCTAAATGCAGGGTCTAAACTAATTTATGCATTTGTAGAGTACATGAAGATCGGTTTAGAACAGTAAAAAGTACAGTATATCGCATAATATGTAGTTGTATCGATTCGGGGTATCAGGCAATTAAGGTAAAATTTGTAAATAATGGTGGACAATTTGATATCCTTTCGAGTATTTTATCGAGTGAGCATATTTCTAACATTTTAAAGAATATTTTGTTCTTACTGACTTTTCTGATATATTTCGGAATGTATTCCACTCTGTGGCACCGGAAAATTCAAAATTTTTTTGACCTAGGCAAGTTCTGTAATACTGTATGGGAAAATTGATAGCATTTCTTTCCGTGCATGTTCCATCATATGTGCAAATTTATATTTACAAATACTTTTCAAAGATAAGGGCAGCCTATCATTTTCATATTTGAGCTTGACATATGTTGAAAACCTTATAACGATGCATGCGATTAACTCCTATAGAAAACTCTCAAAAACACTTAAATGAAAATTTAGGTAGTGGTTCCATGTGATGGCGATTTCTATTCGAGAAAATGCGGTAGTCAAGCGAAAAAAGTTAATATAGCATATTCATGAATAGAAATACATAAAAATATTTAAATGCGCATAATATCATTGTATCTCTTGGTTTTCTGTAAATATCAACATGGTTTGTATTATTTTCATTTTTGAGCAAATAATAATGAATGCATGCAGGTAGAGGTAATTAGGTTATTAAAATGTAATGAAGGGGGCCGAAGTTGGAATTTACGATAGGTTCCTTTAGAACCTCATGCTAGAATTAAAGCATTAATTAGGTTGCAAGTAACATTTGCATTAAGTTTTCAAAATTCTAAAATACTAATATCCAGTCCACTAATGTTCAGTCCCAGTTCAGGAAAAAGAAGAGAGGAACATTGGAGGGGAAGCCAGATGACAGCGACGACACTATTAGGAGCTTCTGCTTCCTCGATTCCTCAGGGGAACAACTATCCGAACCAGAAATAGATGCACAGTCTCTTGGAACAGATGAGGAGCCACTAAGAAATCCTGATACAGAGGTATGTCTTAGTCATAGAAAAAAGATAATTAGACTATGGTGAAGGGACATCAATTAATTTTCAGCGAAATTAAATCTGCTCCTGATGCCTACTCCTTAAAAACAAAAGTCGACAATCTTGTATGCCGGCATATTCTTGAACTGTGGAAAATCTAGGTTTTATTTGTTTGCGATAGAGTAACTAAGAACATACTACAATTCCGTGCACATTACTTTAAAGTATGGATGTCTGTCTGAGACTATGAATACATTAATTTTCAATTATTTGTACAAGTGATGCGTTACAATTGATTGTTTCTTGTTATACTGTTATATTGTGATGTTACTTGAAACTTGATAAATGTTAAATGCACACTCCTGCTGGCGTATTTTGCAGGCACTATGTACTAACAATCAAATTCTTCTTGAAATAAGGGAAATTAAGACCTTTTTGGAGGACATGAATAGGCGGATGGCTTCATTGGAGAAAGAAAATAAGAGAGCAAGTAGTTAGTGTGAGCTGTATAACTACAATGTAATTTAGTCACATTGAGTTACAGTATACACATGTGCATGTAATTTCTCAAAACACCAGTTTTTTATATACTTTTATTATGTACGATAGAAATAATTAAATACATTACTTTCTCTCGATGGTTGACTTAAATTAATCACGGACAATTGATCTTATCTTACAGAACCGAAAGGAAGCATCAAGACACTTGGTTCAAGTTCAAGACGAGACATCAAGTTCTTCAGCGGAGCCTGTCGTAAGTTAAAAGGCCGTACTGAATGAAACTAGCCTCTTTGTTCATAACTGCAGACTTCGCTCAACATTTAAAACTTAAAAGTGCATCACATGCAATATTTCATCTTTCAGATTTTTAATGAAAAGGATTTGATGTCCATCAGGGCGAGTAGGCCCAGCATATTCGCCCTCCGAATTGCGGAGGAAATGTTCAGGGAGGATGAGCTAAAGACCAAGATAATATCTCCTCAAAGAAAGAGCCATGATGGGAGGCAGCCATTTGAGGACGATAACAGACTGAAAATTATGAAAAGTAAGGGATTTATCTTTCTAATCGCGGTAACCATCCATGTGGAATTTCCCATATGTTTGTTCACGTGTTTCTATTGTGTGATAATTCGTATTTGTATGTCCCATTCATATTATTTGAGGAAAAAGTCGGGATCGTCTCTCTGAAAGATGCCGATCATGGTATATCAGGTGCAATTCATATAAACACAGATTTCGATAAAAAATCATTAGGACCATTTATTCCATTAAGGGCACTAGATCTCTTGTCAATCGATGAGACACTGTGCATCAATGTTTACGCAATAGAAATCAGAGAACGGTGATAATGAATATGTCGCTTATCTCTGTATCGTGGCGGCGAAAAATAGAATCTCTTCAAGGATTTTGGGATTTCCTGTCGAATGTGGATATTTCACCGAAATTCGTGCATGCATCCTCAGGGCAAAGGGAAGATAGCCGGAATACTGACTGAATCCTCGTAAAACCTGCGAGTATTTTATCTAATAAGAGGAAATTTGCTTCAGTGAAAAGACTGCGGTCATAATATCCTTTCCAGGGTGATATCATCTATGTTGATGTATGTTTTATTTCACATACATGTATACTCACTGGTTGAGTGAAGTGAACATTCGCCGAAAGAATCAATTCTAACTCTGAAAATCACCCAAGATTATAGAAACAATTATATATCATACAACGATTTTGATGTGGCCATGCTCAAGATTTGATTAGAACATGATTCATATTTTCATCGGACATACGAGACCGTATGTACTATGAGACCATTGGAACTTAAATTAGGCTAATTACTGAGAGATATCTCACTTGTATGCATGTATAGTGCGTGATATCACAATATATAGATACAATGATAAATTAAAGTCTTCTCATTGCCTCCTAATGTTAGATCAAATTGTCTCCAATTCAGTGTTTTTCATTCCATCAAAAAAAATCCCATGCATGCGTATAGAAGAAAAAATTCGCACCACTGTAGCCTTGGCAAATCTGAAAATGACGATGCGATCAATGCTTACATCATCTTTCCTGCGTTTGTTAAAAAGCACTTAGTTCAACCATTTAAGAATGAAAATTTTCTTCACAACCAAAGCAAAGTCACTCTCCTTTGATACGATTCGTTATAAAGCTCACACTGTTCGTCTATCCTATACGCATGGTACAACATTTTTTCACCTATAAATTATTTCCTGATCATCTTTTTCAGAGGCCATAACTTAAAGATTTCGCAATAGAACCACCTGAGAAGAGGCAAAGTCTGCCGTAAATCAACGAGGCTTGGATCTGAGGAGAAAAGAAAAACCAGAGAGACGATCTTGATTAATCACATATTCTGACATGTTTCACACATATCTGACATTCTGTCAAATACATGTTTTCAATACATGCATCTTTGTGTTACCTGTCATTCCTTTTGATTTTATAGCCAAGCAGATGCGTTAAACCAAACTAATGCATAACTGGTGCATTCACAGTTTTATCTCTGTATGTATACATTTGGCCAGTTGATTTTTTTGTATTATGGAAGATATCAATAATCTTTCGTCTACAAGAGCAGCAAGAAGGATTTCTAAATTTACGGTACATGCATAAAGGCATGCTTGCTTATTGCTGAGTCATTTTTGAAATTCTTCATGTTGCTGTTGTAGACGAAACATTGATATTTTCCATGATACAGGGCAATCAACAGACTAATCTTCCAAGATAACAAACAAGCTAATCTTCCCAAATAACAGGCTAATCTTCCAAGATAACAGGCTAATCTTCCAAGATAACAGACCTATCTTCCAAGATAACAGACCTATCTTCCAAGTTTCTTCTAAGATTCCTATTAAGTCTTGCTAAGACTTGGCAGTAAATCTTAAAAGAAACTTAGAAGATTTGTAAGTTTCGATTCACTGGGCAACGGTAACGTTTGAAATTTTTTTCCGAGAGAATAAATTAGAATTTACTGAGATGGAGTATAAGGAGGTAGAGTTTGAATGCGAATATTGTAAAACATTGGTAAGGATGAATATACCGAAGAGGGATGAAGGAAAATATAGGTCGAAAAACAAAAAAATGTTATGTGGGATATGCGCTTATGAAAAAATTGAAAAATGTGAAAAAATGATACTAATTTTAGAAAAACAGATGTCAGACATGAAAGGCACTATGGAAAAGTTTGAGAAATGTGCAAGCCAACTTGATCAGGTGGAAGGTAGGATCAAAAATGACATCAGGGAGGAAATTCGAGATGAATCGAGTTATGTGTATCACGAGATCGACAGAAATCTCGAAGCTCTGGAAAACAGAGTTAAGGAAAAAATTGAAGAAAAGGCGTCCGAAAGGGACAACATACCTTGGTCTGAGGTTGTTAGAAGGGGGATTTTAAAAAAAGAAGTAAAGATGATCAACAAACAAATAAGCACGGAATTCTAGAGGGGCGGAAGCGAAAGCTTAGGAACGAGTGAAATGATCGCTTATGAACGCAGGCCGATGAATTGTCAGTAAAGTGTCGAATTGCTTTCTTTATGCGTGATTGAAGTGGTTTGCATTGTGTGCATGTATGCATTGTGTGAGAAAAACATCGATAATGTTACCACTTCAGTCTGCTTTGATGGCAGTCGCCACCTTTAACAATAAACGCTGAAGAAAAACCAATGATTGACCGCGATTGACTTCGTCTGCATCGAGTGAATGACTCACTTCACCGTGCACGAGTGAACGGCTGTCTTCATTCATCGATCATCTTACATTACTCGACGCTACTGTTCCATCTGACCGACTGACTATCAACCATTCAACTTACTATTCCGTGTGTTTCTACTTACTATGCCATACAAATGTTGTGTTGGAGGTTGCAAAAGTGGGTATAAGACTGATGGAACTAAAAAAGTGTCATTTTTCAGTTTTCCATACGACAAGAATCTACGAAACAAATGGTTTTTGAATATACAACGCGCTGATCTCAAAAGTGTCAATGAAGTAACGGACATGATGAAAGTCTGCGCTAAACATTTTCTACCAGTTGACTTTGAAAGCGACGATAAGAAGAAAATAAAGCCTGGCGCATATCCTCGCATACATCCTAACTTTCCGCACTTGAGCAAGACTGTGATCACATCGCGACAAACCACAGTATCTTCCGAAGATAGGCTTGACAAAGAAAACAAAATCATAGCCAAAGCAAACGAAGAGGCTTTGTTGAGTGGTACTTTTCAAACGTTCGACCAAATGCTTCTCGAAATAGAAAATGACAATTTTATTGTACCTCGTGGCTACCAAATGGTGAAAGGTGAGAACAAGTTGATTTTTTTATTTATCACTGACCTGGAGGAAAATCCGTCGCTGAAAGCATCTGTAGTCATTTCAAAGGACTTGAAATTCTTCGTTTTCGTCGACAGAAATCCTTTGCCAAAACGACAGTTCAATCATCTATTACAAGTGGCAAACCAAGTCAGCAGTTCAACTGAAATATCGAATATTTTAGCATTTCTTAAACCTATGTGTGAATCGCAAGGGGAACCGCTTGCAAACAGTGACAACATAATTGAATCTGCGGCTAACATGCTTGAATCGGTGCTGCTCTGCAACGATGTTTCTGCCCATGAGAATCTCTTGTATTTTATTATCAGTCAGTTGCGTCTCATGCTTCTTGGTTCCCATCAGTTGAGGTACAGCTCGGATACGATCGTACTTAGTTTTGAATGGAAAATGGTGAGCACAGCACTGTATAAGAAGCTGAGTAATTTCTTCTTTTTGCCATCGATAAGAAGATTACAACAACTCTCTTCTGGATTAAATGTGCGTCCATCAGATCTTGATGTATCCTACCTACGCTCACGTTTGTCAAGCTTGGGTGATAAAGACAAAATTTGTATCATGATTTTCGACGAGATATACACTGCTGCTAGAGTAGAATATCAGAGTGGTGAATTTGTCGGTCTTTCCAACGAAGGTGATGTCGCAAAAACCCTGCTGGTTGTAATGATACATTCACTAATTGGGAAATTCAAGGATGTTGTCAAATTAATTCCCGTTTCGAAAATGACGACTGATTTTCTATACGACTGCATCGATAACCTTCTTCGCAAACTCGGAGACCTTGGATTCACTATCATTGCTCTCGGTGCCGACAATCATCCAGTCAATCGGTAAGTGAGAAATGTATTTGCTGAATGTACTCGTGCTTTAATGGATGATATTCAATTAACGTAAATATGTCGTCTTAAGAATATACTTTAATGTAATATGTAATAACTAAGCCTATTTAATTGCATTTGAAAACAAAGATAACTATTTAATGACTAAAGAGACTATTTAATTGCTTCTATAGGCTAGGAGATGTCAGGTGCATATTTGTACTGTTTACTAGAATATGCCATAATACGCTTAAGTTAGGCCTATATCAAATAAATGAATCATCAATATTTGGCTTAGTTTAATTTATTTTATGTTCCTAGCCTACAAATTCAGGTGTGAATCCACGGGAGTGGGTACATCATTCGATGTCTACCAACATCAATAAATAATTGCGTTTAATTGCGTCACTATTATCAGACTATTTCGTTAAATATGAAGAAATTATTCCGTCATTTTTGTAGATGATATCCATTTTCGGTATTTTAATGTGATGTTGCATTTTTTATAGCGCGGTGTATAAGAGACTTTGTGATGGTTCTCTTCAATCTTCAATTCCTCATCCGTGCCTCCAAGGAGAGAACCTCTTTCTTATTATGGATCCTACTCATAACCTAAAGAATATTTATAATAACTGGCAGCGGAAGGGAACATTTGTTATACCGAGTGGGTTTGAAACAATAATACAAGAGACAAGAGCAGATTTCTGTCACATTCGACGGTTGTATGAGCGAGAGGAGTGCAAGGCATTGAAAATAGCACATCGTTTACAAAGGAACGCGTTGAATCCAAGCAATATTCAGCGCACATCTCCAACACTCGCGCTATGTAAGTTGCGAAATTATGTACGTATCTGACATTAAGCAATAGCTCCCCAATCATTCATGAGTGTGCACAGAATTCCGTGTGAGTATGTATTGTTCAGCATATATTTAAAAATTTGTCTAAATCAGAATACCTAGGTCGTTGCTGATTTGACTAGCTAACTAATTACTTGATTGATTTTATTACATGAAGTGCACTAACTACTATGTATAATGCTCTCATGGACGGAATTCCGTGCTTTTATATTGCAATTAAAATAGATAGATGTAGTCCAATTTGGTTACTACCATTATTTTTATTATCTCTGCTTTTCAGCTGTGTTTTCGGAATCTGTCGTCGCTGGTCTTAGATTCTATCGAGAAAATGGATGGGAAAATACAGCTCTTGTGGTTGATTTCTTCCTGAAATTGTGGAATATACAAAATGTCAAGTCTCCATTTAAAGGTATGAACAATATTTATTAAATAAGCTACTTGAGTTAAATCAATATGACGATGTTGATACGTCTATAGATAATTCATTCCGTCAAATACAAACATTGCAATTTTTACTTATTATTAATTTTTGACGTTTCGTCATGAATGTGTAATTTATGATTCTTGTCCACATGTTCGTGTCCTGAAGTAACATGCAATATGTTCTGCGTGATATTTGATTGGGGCCAAAATTTGGAAGGCCGCCGCACGGTTATGAATAATACTGTTAAGGTAAAGTAGGCCTACCTACGAAATAATCGTTTGTATCAATACGGTGGGTTGCTAATTTCCAGAAATCGTTATTAAGTTATAATGTATTTTCATTTCTACACACTACATAATTTCATAATACACTAATGTTAACGCCCGGTGTTATTTCTTCCTCTTAGACTTTTCTTAAGGCTGCAAGTTACAGCGTTACAGCAATTAAATCCATAAAATCATGCAGTGTTCCCTAAAAATAAACTATAGATTTTCTTTGATGTAGCTGAAAATCGGATTAGAGAACCAATATCTAATGATGCATTTTCCTTCCAGGAATCCGAAAAAGGCAGGAGTACTCTGAGCCAATATTGTCATCAGATGATTGGAAGATTGACTTTCTCAGACAAGCAGTGAATATGTTTATTGCGTGGAAAGAGAGCAAAAAGCATGGTCTTACATCGGAAACGTTCGCTGCTTGTATCACAACATGTAAAGCGCTAGCGGATATCTCAGTTTATTTAATTGAGAAACACTCCTTTGATTATGTCCTCCTTGGAAAACTGCAGTCCGACCCCCTTGAAGGTAGATTTGGCATTTATTGACAGGTGAATGGAGCGTCGTATTTTGTTTCAAGCCGACAAATACTTCAAGCTGAGAAAAAAATTAGAATTCTCAATCTCATGCAACAAAAAATGTTGGAAGATGCAGCCAGTGAGACAACGTCCGAAAATGACTTATTCCCGTCAGAAAGTGCAGACCTATCTGTGGACGATACTGATGTCGAATGGCTAAGCAGTGCACTAGAATTCTCAAGCGACTTCGGAGATCCATCGGAAGAGACACTGGTGTATTATGCTTCCGGATGCTTTGGTCGGTCTGTTGTTCGAGCTAGAAAGTGCAATGATTGTAAGGTTTTCTTGATTGATGAAGCCAGTGTTGATGTTGACTCGTCTTCTTCTGACAGTGGAACGACCAGAACTGCCCTCTTCGAACTTGTTTCAAGAGGAGGCCTTACTCGTCCATCTGCCATAAATTTTAGCATCTGTGTGACTATATATAATTTCTTTCATCAAATTTGGTCCGATCAACAGCTGATGTCTGACTTCATGCGAAAGGATAGACATCAAGAATTGTTCATTAAAGCAATAACACCAGTTGTATATGATACTTGCCCATTACTTGTTAATGCGTGTTGTGCTAAAGGACATCGTTGCTTCCAGATATTGGGAAGAAAATTGTTTAATTTGTTTTCGCGAAATGTTTTAAAACGTCTGAATGTCAAACCTTTTGTAAATAAGGACAACTTGCCAACTGAACGAAAGCTACGTAAACTTCAAAGTAAAACTTCCAAGTAAAGAAATGACGTAAAAATTGTGCGTTTTCTATATGTATTATACCGCATTAACAATGTGCAACATTTTGATATTATTGTTCTTTACAAACCTAGTAATAAAGTATATACTACTTATATTCATCGGCCTGGAAGGAGAAGTAGTACTAGTAGCCTTCGCTTCCGCCCCTCTAGAATTCCGTGCAAATAAGTAACGAAAAGAACATAATTATCAAGGGACTAGGAAAAAAGCAAAAGTTGGCAGATCTTCTGCGTTTTATAACTGACATGGAGGTGGAAGTCAGCAAAATCGAAAGAATTGAAAAGGAAGGGAAATTCTTAAAAGTTGAAATGATGGATAACAATATTGTAGACAGAATTTTGAGAAAGAAAAAAAAGGCTAAAAAGAAACAAAGATTATGCTCAGGTTTTTATTGATGAAGATTTAACCAAGGAGCAAAGAGAAGCTAGGAGAGAATTGCTTGAGGAGGTTAGAGAGTGGAGAAAGAATGGTGAATACAGTTATTTGTATCGGAACACGACTCATCGCGCTGGCGTCTCTCGGGAAGGTCGTCTCTCGTGTTGCTCGTTGCCGCTTGCTGTTTATCGCCTTGTGCTCCGGCCCCAACATCGCTTATGCCATAATTCATACATGAAAATTTTCGCCATCGTCTCCTCTGTTTAATGTTATGGTTTACAACAGCGAAATCTCACTGCCTAGTCAATAATAAGTGTTTGAAATACCTTTCAACTTTTCGCTGCAAGTGTGAGGAGGTAGCCGCCATTTTACTTCTAAAATCTTCCCATCTACCTGACCTCTGTGTAAATTGACTCATCTCTCCCGTGTTGATGCAGATTTTCTCGCTCCTCGGCTCGCTATGTGACCATCATCGACATTATGCATGTGCACGTGTTTCCAGCTACACGATCCGTGCTGGTGACCGCCAGGTGAACTCCAAGGGATTCTCCATCGCTATTTCCCTTATCCACGCCTGATGTCGTCATCAAGAGCGACCTACACACGTGAGGATTTTCTTCGCTTGCGGAAACATTATCCGATCAAGAGAGAGACAAAACGTAAATTGTGGTATTTCGGACTTTTAACAACTGAGCAAAGCAGGCGAAATGCAGATGTCCCTTCCAACAATCAGGACCTGTGGGTTGCCAGCCCAAGGCCTAGAGCACCCAACGTGCCCCGCAATAAAGGATACAAGAACTCAATTCAGAACAGTCTGTGTCAGTGGTTGCTGTTCAAGAGCACAGACGAACAACTGCGGCTGATATTAACATTGTTAGTGACAGTAGATGGATGTTTAAGGGCGCTCCGGCAGATCATGGTGTCTGAGAAATCGGTTTTCTCCTGTCCCCAGCTGACGCGGACGCCATGTTGGACATCCGTTTCATCACGGACAACATCGGACTGCTTTCATTGCTTTATCGCAACAGAAACGTAGACTCCATATATTTTCTGTGCATGCCCCTACCGCTCCTAACACATTGCTTAATCCTCAAGAGACCGAAGACTTCTATGACTGTCTTAACACCGAAATCTTAAATCTTCCTCGCCGAGATCATCTCCTTCTTTGTGGTGATTTCAATGCTCCGCTCTCAGTGGACCACATACGCGTCAAAAACAACTGCGGCGTCGAGAATGCTAATTCACAATACCTTTCGTCTCTTGTTGCATCTAATGACCTTATTCCTGTAAACGCCTTCCTGCGGCAAAAGGCCAACAAACTTGTCACATTCAGAGGTCCAAATAAACGGAAAACCCGTCTAGACTGGATTTTTACTCCCAACCGCTACAAAAATTCTGTTTTGAAAATGAATAATATTCAACCATCTGTGATAAACTCCGATCATACCTTCCTAATTGCGGAAATGAACTTGCAATGGACTCGTACCATGAAGAAACTACCTGCTTTTCCTCTCTGGTCTGCCCTGGAGGAAAATGAACGCCGGCAAAAACTTCGTTTGCAAATATCTCGAGACAAGACGAGTATCTAACACTGATCTAAATTTGACTGAATCTGTGAACATCGCTGCGAACCATGCCCTGCCAATCCAACGTCCTAACAAACCATCATCTCTTTTGACTGATGACTGTGAAATCTCCAGATCTCGTTCTATCCAAAGCGCCTGTGATCGTTACGGATTTGAGAGCCTGGAGGCGCGTCAGCACGGGAACACCTTGAGTATGTGATGAAATCAAAAATGGAATTATATGCTGAACACTGTATAAAAGAAATACAGCAGCATACTGTTAACTGTCGCCACAGCGCCGCATGGAGAGTTATAAATCGTCTCACCGGAAGGAAAATGAGAGTAAATTCAATCATCTCCGCAGCATCTATTGAAGAACGGAAACTCTCTATTCGAAACCATTATCAGTCTATCCTGAACGTCGACTCATCGACTAATGCTGAGCCTATTCCTCTTGAACAAGAGCTCGTAATTCGAAGTGATGAATTCAATCTTATTCCCATCTCCTAGTCAGAATTTAAAGCTGCCACTAGAGCAATGCGAGCAGATGCGACTCCCGGACCTGATGGCATTCCTAATCGAGTGCTACAGCTAGATGAGCTACACGAGGACTTGACTAGCATTCTCAACGGATCTAGTGTTCTTGGTGGAGCGGAAAACGAGATCCTTCACACAGAATGGCGTCACTCAAGTATTATCTCCATTCCTAAGAAAGGATCTTCATCGTCCTTAGACAATCAAAGAGGGATCGCAATGATGTGTACCATGGCGAAAACTCTTAATAAGATCATTTTGAACCGCATCCTTCCCATCGTAAATCCACATCTACTGCATGTTCAGAGCGGATTTCGTCCTGGGCGCTCTACGACTGAGCAAATTGTGTCTCTCAGAAGTATTGTTGACACCTGCAAGACTCATAAATTCTGTGTCAATCATATACGTCGACTTTAAAAAGGCTTTTGACTCCATTTGTCGTCATCAAATGTTCGCCATCTTGAAAATGTACAACGTGCCAGATATTCTGTGTAATGCTATTAATCAATTATACACCAACACCACCGCTACCGTCATCACCAGCCACGGGCCAACAATGACTTTCAAAACAACATCAGGAGTCCTACAGAGTGACACATTATCTCCCTTCCTTTTTGTCGTCGTCATGGACTACATACTCCGTAACTCTCTGTCGGATGAGGACGGATACGAATTATCTCGGAGACAGGGATCTAGACAACCACGCGTACAGCTCTCAGCCTTGGCATATGCAGACGACGTTGCACTTCTGTGTAACTCGCCGGAGACTGCTCAACGTGTAGAACCGCATGCATGAAGTTGCGAATCCGCTTGGCATGCACATCAACGCCAGCAAGACGAAAGTGATGTATATCGGGACTGAACAGACACCAGTTCTCCATCTACCGACTGGTGAACGAGTTGAAGTAGTGAATGACTTTAAATACTTAGGCTTGAAGGTTTTAAATCCCAAGCATCTCGTAAAAGAAAGAATCGACTTAGCTTGGACGGCAGCAAACCATTTACGAACGATTTTCGACTCTAATATTGCCGACAACACGAAAATAAAGCTTTTTCGATGGGCTAGAGGCTATACCACTCACAAAGACTTTACAGAATCGTTTAGATGCAAGCCATCGTCAACTACAACGTTTTGCCTTAGGGATTCATTACCCCACAAGAATATCAAACATCAATCTTTATGAACGAACACTCTTGCCGCCTCTGAATAGAACTATACGAAAACAACGTCTACGCCTGATCGGTCATGCCATGAGAAACAACTGTTTGACTCCTCTGAAAGCAGTGTTAGTGCATCGAACTTCCGAACACCTTCGACATGGGCACGGAAGAACGATGACTCTGCTGAAAGACATCGATGATGATATCAGTGAGCTTGGCTTGAGAATTGCTGATATCTCTTCCATTCCTACACGTGACTTTAGCGAATTACTGAAAACACTCTGATTTGTATCCTCACATTTTATGCTGATAGAATGTTAAAATATATATAACACGATTGTGAATAAAGGCAAATGGTTCACCCCAATAGAAAGAGAAGAGAGAAAGAAATTGATTCAAGAAATGTTGGAAAAAAGAGAGGAAGAATTCATTTGCTATATTCAAGACAATAAAATTGTAATTAAAGGCAAACATTACCATTAACTATGAATTTGAAACAACACTTTTCTCAAATAGAACATGATAAGACTAAGATAGGTTATACTAACATATTGACAGAACTAGAAGAACTGCTTGGAGAGAGAGAGATACTTATTCTTTGTGAAACGCATAATAGAGGAAAAACGACAAATATGCCTTTCAGTTGTAAATTAATAGAAAAAAATCGAGAGATAACGAGTAAGAAAGGAGGAGGATTGATGTTTATATGGAAAGATTGAAAACTTCGAAGAACGTATCAATGAAAGAAAAAATGCTAAGTTTAATTGATGATAATAGAGATAAAAAATGGATAGTAGTTGGAGACTTCAATGTTCATTTTAAATTCCTAGATGGCAGACAAAATAAAAACTCCAAGATTTTTGAAGAATTTATGGATAATTCAAGATTTATTTTGCAAAGTATGTCAGAAAAATGCACAGGAAGATATACTAGAAGTATGAATGATCAAATAACTGCTATTGATTATATTTTGACAAACGACTCGGTAGAAGACCTGATATTATATATTTATATTGATGATAAAAAAGAAATAAATATCAGCGATCACAACATAATTGATATAACATTGGATATTAAGATCAGGAAATCTAATCAAGAAATCTCAAACACTGAACCTACTAAATTTTTCTGGTCAAGGAGCAATGCAAAAAAATTAAAATTATTTGAAGAATCTATGAGTAATGTTATGAACAAATTAGAGAAGAATGACTTTACAACAGTCGAAGAAGCGATGTGCATAGAAGCAAATAAATTTCTGTTAACAAAGGAAAACAAAAGCAATAATAAAACATATCAATTTAGCAAGAGTATAACTGATAAGATAAAAATTGGACGATGTTATAATAAGAAAGCTAGACATGCGAGAAGAGGAAAAGAGGCTGAACGACATTCTGAATTCTGGAATAAGTATATCGCAATAAGAACTGAAATACAAGAAATGGTTACAAAAGAAATGCTAGAACACGATATAGCAACTGCTAAGAAAATAAAAGAAAATGCCAACAATTTCAAATGGAATGAGATACAGAGGATAATGGGAAAAATCGCAATAAGAAAGAAATCAAAATAATACAGAATAAGAACGATGAAGTCCATCTTAAAGATGATGATGATGCTAATGAGCTGATTATACGCTTCTGGCAGTATCTTTCCACTGAAGAAAAGGTATACAAACGTTTATTAACATTAGTAGAAGGACAAACCTACAATAAAGAAAAGGAAGCAATAAAAATGGATCATGATTATATCAGTAAACCTTTGTACTTAGAAAAATATTTCATACATGAGACAGAGACTATAAAAGCTATAAAAACATTGAGAAATAAAAAAGCAGCTGGCACAATAGGAATTACGTCTGAAATGTGTAAATCTCTTTCAAACAATGAAATTTGTATTAGAAAGATTACTGATTGTTTGAATAATATCAGAAGAATAGGTATTCCACAATCGTGGAGGATCAGTAAAATCATTTTGATCCCAAAAACAAATGATAAATACACTTTTTATAAGGATTTCCGACCAATTACAATCACAGAAACATTCTATAAGATATACACATCAATTCTAAAGGACAAAATATGCTCATTTTTACATAAGAATGACTTATTATCAGAAGATCAGGCAGGATTTCAGAAGAATAGAAGACCTGAAGAGAACATAGTGCGTTTGAATATTGAAATAGGAAGAGCAAGAAGAAATAAGAAAAATCTTTACTTGATAGCGATAGACTTTCAGAAAGCCTTTGACTCAGTGAACAGAGAAGAAATTATAAAAGAATTGAATAAACTGGAATTTGAGATGGAGCTGATTACTGCAATAGCACAATTATATGAAAATGAACATGTCAATTTGTATATGAATGACAAAATGGTCGGACAATTCGAGAAAAGCAAAGGAATTCGACAAGGATGTTGTAAGATGTCTCCCATAATTTTCATAATTATGATGGATAAATTAATTAAAAAAATGAATGGAAAATGGCCACAGTATAATACCAACTTATTCATGTATGCTGATGATAGTTTGATTTTTGCGTATTCAAAATTTGAGGCTGACGAAAAATTGAGATGCATAGTAGAAGAAGCAGGTAAATTTGGAATGAAAATAAATTGTGAAAAATGTCAGTATATTGAATTTGGGAAAAACGAAATGGACACTTTAGGAGGGTATATCACGTAATAGTAGAGAATAAGATGATAGAAATTGGTCAAATAAAGACGGTGAACAGCATGAAATACTTAAGAGTCAGAATTTCGAACAAGAACATTTTCAAAGAACATATTACTGAAAAGACATAAGTTAATTAAATACAAATTTTGGATGAGTTACTTATTAAAAGGACGATTAGACAAACAGATTTTGGGAAAAAAGATTTGGAAATCAGTAATGCTACCAACAATCCTACATGCAATGAGTGCTATCCCTTTATCAAAAAAATTAACGATGCAATAAATAAAACCCAAAATTAAATATTTAGATCAATAATGGTACTTCCATCATTCACACCAGATGAGTATATAAGAAGCGAAATAGTATTGTCGAATCAAATATGGCGAGATAAGAAAAATAAAATTCTAATGCCACATCATGTAATGACCAAAACTAACAGCCTGAGAAAGACTGTAATACAAGAATGGAATGGCCAAATAAACTGGATTGAAGATTGCAAAAATATAATGTCAGAGTTGAAGATAGACAATGAAAAATTTGAAAAATACGAGAGAAAAGATATAATAAAGTTAATAAATGACAAATGATAAATAAATAAATGACGTGTCAAAGAACATGCACGTGACACTAGAGAGATTAACTTCTCCTCGGCGAATTCGAATCACACTCATACTGAGCAGCATCAACCTGACTTTGAGGCAACAGTGATTGACCGAGAGAAGAATTGGCATAAAAGAAAGATAAAAGAAACCATCTACATTTCCTCCAACAGGCAAAACACGTACAACAGAGACAATGGAGTAGGCATCAGTGATGTATGGAGACCATTACTTTCTCATTTCTCTAAACAATTTTTCCTCAACTAGTGTACTGTTCTTATTTGTCTTTTATAGTAACATGGCTTTCCTTTATTCTAGATATCCAGTTTAATGTAATTTATCGATGATATGTTCTCATGTTGTCCTTTCTGGTTGTAAATCTGTTCCGTGTATTCAGTATTATCTTGTCTGGCAGTGACCAAGGTGAGCTGTAAGCCACTGAAACGTTTGCCAAATAATAACATCGTTTGAAACAGTTGGAGAGTTTTCCGGAAGCAATATAGTATACTGAATAAACTGATTTACTTTGTATTACGTGATTTATGGTGGATATGATTTGAAGTCGTGATTCTCAATAGTTCAACTGGTTATACATTCAAAATTGCAATAGTGTTATGGATGTTGATACATGAACTCTTGACATTTGTTTATATACGTCAATTTAATGTTTGATATATGT
Organism: Prostheceraeus crozeri; assembly: GCA_907163375.1. Lineage (NCBI taxonomy): Eukaryota > Metazoa > Platyhelminthes > Polycladida > Euryleptidae > Prostheceraeus > Prostheceraeus crozeri. The sequence continues at coordinate 166,494 of CAJQUW010001284.1, read as the reverse complement.
GTGAAGAGACTTGAAATAAACGAGTATCAATTACGGTTCGCAAAGTGCATGACACCGGACTTTTCTCTGTTATTGCATGTAACTGCTGCTGTGTATATGTGTGCTAATTCCTAACATCAGCGGTGGGATTGTAACCATCAGCGATAACAATTGTGTGAAAGTGATTGATAACCAAGGTGTGTTAATAATTATTTTGTGTGTTCAACTTATTAATTTCACTTAGTGACACCGAGGTTATGGATTGGAAGAAACTTGAGTTTGAGAGCAAGAACCCGTTAGCATTCTTTAAGAGTTTGGAAAGAGTTGCGAGTTTTAGTAAGTGGGGTGACGAAAAGAGGGTTAGTGCTGCAGTGTTACAGATCGGATTCGTAGAGGAATGGTTGGCAGATGAGGTAGAGAGCAAGAGTTTCGATACGCTAGATGAGGTGCGAGATTTTGTGATTGCGAGGCTTCAACCGCCAGAGAAGAGAACTTTGGCATTGAAACTAGTGAGGGAAGCTATGCCGGAAGCAAAACCAGAAACTGTGACCATGATGGTCAAGTCACAGCTGATTGAAGCAGCACCGCATGTGTGGAAGGAAAAGTTATATGAGTCCCCGTTAGATTCACTTGATACGTTGATCTGTAAGATGGAGGTATTTAGAAAGACTGAAGTTTCGATCAAGAGAGTGTATGGTGGCGGTCAGAAGTTTGGTCAAAATTCCAGAATGTTCCATGGTAGAGGCGATGGTGTTGATCAGAGTCAGAGGGGCTTCAAACAGCACGTAGGTCAGAGGAGCAGTGGTACAGGTGTTAACTCCAAAAATGTGTGTTATGCTTGCAGAAAGCCAGGGCACTATGCCAAAGACTGTCAGGAGCGTCGTTGCTACGCATGCCGGGAAACTGGACACTTAGCGGCACACTGTCCTAAAGCATCAAGTAGTAACAGTCAACAGAGCAACCGAAATGTGAAGCGGGTCAGGAAATTAGTGAACCACTACGACAGATTGTCAGAAGAATTGAGTCAGCTAAGAGGAGTGATGAAGACATTTTCATTAATGTCAGTGTTGAAGGTCGACCAATAAAAGCAGTGATTGATACAGGTAGCCCAGTTTCGATTATTAATGAAGATACAGCATTTTCATTATCTCTAGGTAGTCACTCAGGTACCATCGATCAGATGCTTGAAGGCATTGATGGAGGAAAGTTGCATACTGTCGGTGAGGTGTTGGTTTGGCTAGAAATAGACGGGATCCAGCGGCAGGTTCTTTTCTACATTGTGCGTCATGTGTCTGACGGAATGCTTTTAGGCGAGATATCTTGAAGGATTTCAAAGTGTTAGTTGATTGTGAAGACTCCTCCTGTTACATTAAGCGCGTTAAGGAAAAGAGAGATAGTCCTAGGATTTCAGGAGCGAGCACTCAATTGTGACCACGTCAGGTGCACCTATTTCGGTAAAGCCTTACCGGATTCTGTTCATTATGTTGACAGGGTAAATCAGATGTTGATTGAAATGGAGGAGGTTGGAATCATCAGAAAGTCTTGGAGTCCATACTCTTTTCCTGTGGTCATAGTTCCCAAGCCACATAATGAGGAGTTACGCTTAACCATTGATTATAGAAAGCTGAATAATGTGACCCAAAGTGATCCCTATCCAATGCCTGACTTACGTAGATTAGTGCAGCAAGCAGCGAATGCGAAGCATTTCTCGGTGCTAGATGTTCAGAAAGGTTTCTGGCAAATTCCTATGAGGGAGCAAGACTGTCAGAAGACTGCATTTGTTGTTAACGACAGTCATTATGAATTTACTGTTATGCCGTTTGGACTGAAGAACGCAAGTAAGACATTCCAGCGAGTAATGAATGAGATGATGCAAGAAGTAAATAGTAAAAGTGACAAAACATGTGCAGTAGCTTACATCGATGATATATTGATTTTTAGCGACACGATAGATGAACATAAGAGACACATTCAGTTGGTTGTTGAAGAGTTGAACAAGAGAGGTGTAGTTCTGAACGAGCGCAAGTGTTCATGGCGTAAGGAATTTGTGGACTACCTGGGTTACACGATTGGTCACCAGTCCATTCGAGCAAGGGAGCAGTTCGCTGAAGAAGTTGAGACATGGAGTGAACCTTCAAATGAGAAAGAATTGAAGAGATTTCTTGGATTCACTGGATTTTATAGGGAATGCATCCCTCAGTACGCAATCATTACTCAGGAACTGACTGATTTGTTGAAGAAAGATAGAGTTCGAGTGGAGGGATGAGCAGAAACAAGCGTTTTCTAGACTAAAGGAGGCGATAAAGGAGGCTCCACGCAGGTACTCACTTGACATGACCAAGCCAATAACATTGGTGACAGACGCCAGCGGAATAGGATGGGGCGCCACACTTGAACAGGAAGGGAAACCGATAAACTTTGCGTCAGGCACGTGGAATAAGGTGGAACAGGGGTACTCAACTACAAAAAGGGAAATGAGAGCATGTGTAAATGCAATAAAATCATTCCAGTGGCAAGTTGTGGGAGCTCCAGACATAACGTGGGTCACTGATCACCAGCCGTGCAAGAACATACAGCCGAACTTCCTAGATCCTGTTCTATTTAGATGGTGGAGCAAGATTCACTCCCTGGGAGTGAAAATTAGCTATGTTCCAGGTGAAAAGATTCCGCAAGCTGATGCGCTGAGTCGGAAAACAGTCAAATTAGTGAGGACAGATGATGAGTGGAGGCGCGAAAAAGAGGAGGATCTTGCGATGATTTGGGCCATACGTGTGAAGTAGGGGTTAGCCGACATCAACAAACATGATGGTGATGAAGAGAAACTGAGTTACACGAATGTTGATGGATAAGTTGACAGTTGTGGATGGAAAATTATTTTTCGAGAACAAGTTGGTGGTACCGAAAGGGCTTAGATCGGAGATGGTGGAGAAGGCGCACAAAGGACACATGGGAAGGAAAAGGACAAGTCGATTGGTGAATGAGAAATATTGGTGGCCAGGGTGGCGTCGTGAGAGTGATGAGTTTGTGGCCAATTGCATTGTATGTGCTAAGTCTAAGTACAATCGTCAAAGTCATGTCTCAGAAGGAATAGGGTGGATTGAAGTGATTGGTGAACCTTTCGTGCAGTGGGCCCTGGATGTCAAGGGACCATTGCCTACCACAAGCAACGGTAACCGTTTTATACTGGTTGCAACTGACCTATTCACAAAGTGGGTGGAAATGTATCCTATTCCTGATCAGCAAGCGAAAGACAATCGCTGACAGAGTGTTAGATCTTGTCTGTAGGTACTCGATACCAAAAGAAATTCTAACAGACCAAGGCTCCAATTTCCAAAGCATTCTTTTTAAAGAATTGTGTGAATATCTAGGTGTCAAGAAGCTGAGAACTACTGCATGGAATCCTAGATGCAATGGAGAGGTCGAACGTATTAACAGCACACTAGGGGAGATGTTACGATGCCATGTCGAAGAAAAGGCGGATGAGTGGGATTGCTTCCTGGGTGTCATTGCGTATAACTACAGAATAACTAAGCACAGCGTCACTAATTTCAGTCCATACCAACTAGTGTTTGGTCGCATTCCCCATACTAGTCTAGATGCGCATGTTGATGTTGATCCAAATAGTCCTCGTACGTACTGCAATAGTCTACAAGAAGCATGTAAGCAAGCATCCGAATGGCAGAAGTTGGCGTTTGAGAGTCTATTGTCTGCTAAGAAAAAAACTTGTAGAGATGCCACGAATGACGGTTTTAAGGAAGGGGAGTATGTCATGCTAAGGAAATATTGGATAGAGCCAGGAGCGGTTAGAAAGTTGAGTCCATACTTTGACGGACCGTTTGAAGTCGTAGGAGTAGAGAGGCCGGATTACATTGTTCAGATACAGGGAAGGCGAAAGAGAGTCCATGGTAGGAACTTGAAGCGTTATGGGATGAAAGGTGATGGTAAGGATAGATCAGTAGGTTGCATCACCATAGAAGAAGAAGCAGAACTAGATGGAAGCATAGATGAGCCAGTCAGTAGGAAACTCCATTTATATACCGATCCTGAAGAAGATCCCGGAATGATTATGGAAGTGGGCGGCAGTGAAGTCGAGCCTGAAGAGCGAGCAGTGGACAGCGAAGTGGATGAAGAACAAGCGGCGAACTCAACGGAGGGCGAAGAAGAACAAGAGGATCCTTTCTCCTTCGTCAGGGGATTATCGAAATATGGAAGAGTGCGGAGAAAGCGAGTGATGGAGTAGAATGTGACTGTTCGTGATTCGTTACCGTGTGATGTGAATTTGTGTACCACATGAAGTCCTAAACTTTCGCAAGCTCGTAATGATCTCAAGTGCGAGTCTGTGCGACGTTGTATATATCTCCGAACTTGTGCAGTGAAATCTTGTCAAACCGTGTGCTTAAGGGGGGAGGTATGTTATGGATGTTGATACATGAACTCTTGACATTTGTTTATATACGTCAATTTAATGTTTGATATATGTGTGAAGAGACTTGAAATAAACGAGTATCAATTACGGTTCGCAAAGTGCATGACACCGGACTTTTCTCTGTTATTGCATGTAACTGCTGCTGTGTATATGTGTGCTAATTCCTAACAATAGTGTTATTTCTCAAATGGATTATATAAAAATTTTCTCTGTTTTCAATTTCAATTGTTTGTAGTATGATAAACTTTATAAATGTTTAGGGAGAGCTGTTTCATATATGCATTTGAATCTCCAATAAAATTGAACAATTTTAACATAGGACAATAATAAGTAGCATGACTTATCATGAATCTCAGAACTACAGGAATCGAATACAAACGTAATTAAGAAATTATATTAGCATAATAGCTCTAAATGCAAGAATGCTTTAACTTACTTGAAAGCAGGGATGTGGAGTCCTATCATCTTGATAGGACTCCGACTCCGGGTGGCAAGTATATATAGTCTAGTTTTTTGAAAAATTAACTGGTAGCCTACATCATAGATCATTATAGGCTTACCTGAACCTATCTTTGGTGATCATTGCTGCATTAATTATCAATCATTTTCGATGAAAGTTTATCAAATGTCGCTTTAAGTTGGATGCATGCGACTCGGATCCTCCCATCTTCTTGATGCATGCTTCACACAGTTTTTCTCTAGACTCTAACAGGTAGGAAAACCCCCTTCCCCAAAAAATATGAGTACACTTTCGATTTTGATATGCGCTTTAGAGGAGCCATCACATACACGATTAACGTGAGGGTAAGAAGTAATGTTCTCAAACAAACTAGTATTTCATTTTTGTCACCGATGTGACCTTTGGTGCGTAGGTGTGATCGAGGCTAGGAAGGCTTGTCTTCTCTACTAAATCACCGAGTGAAAGACAATCCTTTTTTCACCATCACGGTTCATTCCCTCAACTATTTCAAGCTTTGCATACACTGCTGTCTCTGTACTTTTGTTTGACGGAGAAAGTTAATACCAAGACAGTGATCACAGCTATGTACGAGGAGAAATAATTTGTTTGTGTTATATTTCGGGTCTATAGTTATAAGCCGGAGTCCGGAGTCCTATCATTTGATATGACTCCGACTCCATCAATCAAAAATGATAGGACTCCGGGACTCCGCATCCCTGCTTGAAAGGATCGTGGGTATCAATTGTTGTAGGAGGAGTCAAATAATCTAGAATAAAAGTGAAAGTAAAGCACAAATTATGGGGATCGAGTCGCACGCACGACGGTAACAACGAGGATGAAATGAATGAGTCGATAGAGTTAAGACTTGCATTCGGTGATGACCAAGAGACCTTTAGCTTTGGTCACAATAATCAAGATCATTTTCCGTGTCAAAATTCCTACTTTCCCTGTCAAGCAGATCTCAAGTAATTGTCTTGACAGAAAGTTTTGAAACACATGCTTATGTAACGGATTAAATTCCTGAAACTTGCAGACCTGTCATGTTTCAACAATCAATGATGAAAGTCATCTCAACATGTTAATAACTAGAAAGATTTAGGTCACTCTACTCTGCTGTTCTTGGCAAATATCCCGTGAGCGTATCAATATGACTGAATGACGCTGACAACATGACTGAAGTAAAGGGCAACATGAAATAAAGTCATGTTGTCACTATGTACAAAAAAGGCCTTCTTTAATCTACGTTTAGATTCGATGTGAGATCAGACGTTAAGAGTCCACTATTGAGGTTGACTCATAGTCGATCACTCGAGTTGAACTCATTATTAATAAGATTCCTACAATATTGCAATAAATCCGTATCCCATTTTGCCACAAATGTTGAATTTGATTCGCTTCCCTCTTGCTTATCCTGAGATTTGAAATTCTATTGAAATTATTTACAGAATTACTATGGAAGATCAAGGAGGTAAGAAATATAATTAAGTTCAACAGTTATGATGTTAATCGTTTTGCAGCGTTATCACAGCAAAAAGAATTGAAGATGCTTTGAAAACTAAATTTATCATCTTAGCAATGGTGCCTAAACATATGACAGGAGTTTAAGATTACTGTTTATATTGTATTTCATTTTCTGTTTGCGTTCCTTACTTGGATTTCATTTACTTTGAAACAATGTTGTGATTAGTGTTTTTTAGCGAAGCGAAATTCCGTGTTCGCTCGCTTATCCGCTCATCGAAAATGAAAAAAATGCCGCTCGCTCACTCAAGAACACTGGATGTGATGTATCTAGTATGTCTGATGTATCTTAATGCTGAAATGAGTTAATATTTAATATTTTCCCCCAACAAATTCTTGGAATGAAAAATAAATGAAGTATCAGGAATGTATACTTCACCAGTTATTTCACATATGAATGATTGCATACACACCCGGTTCACGGAGAATAGAGCATTCAGTAAGCGAGTGAAAAGTAAGGTTATTTTTAGTCAGTGGCAGTCAAAATCTCAGCAGCAGCGTTGGGTTGGCATGACGTCACGACTGTTCCTTTCCTCTCTTGAACAGTTTGTAATATCGCACTTCTCACCGAATCTCTTGAGACTCACATGTTTCACCGACGACCTCGGAAATGTCCCACAGGTCACAACCAACCATTTGTGCCATCAAATCAAAACAGTAACAAAAGTACTATAATGGAATATAATTAATCAAACAGATTGAATAACAAAAGAACAACCAAATTGAATGCTAGTCTCTAAGCAAAGAATGAATAACAAATTGCATGCCCTGCGAAGACAGAAGAGTATAACAATGCTCATACACGTAGCTGCGTTTTTATGTCAGTTAGGATGTTTACATTAGTTAAACCATGAACGATGGATATAGTTTCCAAGCGTCCAAAGTTCCCTTTTATTACAGAACGTTCCAAAAGAAACGAAGGAGTACAGATAATTGATGTTGATCTGGATGCTGATGAAATTGGTAACGTATTTAATTTCTGTTTTGACTACATATTGTAAGTTGTTTATTTCACATTGTTCTCATTTTAGGCTTTGGCGCTATCACTAGAATAAAGAAACGAGCTGGAGCAAGGGGAACTCAGATAATAGTTAACAATATACCAGGTATAAAGTACACGTATTTTTCTCAGTTATTACCAACATTATTTGTATTTCTCTCCTGTAAATCAGTTGAGGATCACTAATCGAACCCACGTAAACGCACCTTCAATTTAACTGTTATGTTTTTAAATACTTATATATTTTCTACAGTAAGCGAAACAACGGAGAACAGAGCAGAAGGAATAGGGAGGCGCCACCATACAAATTGCCCAGTTTGTGGCAAACAGCAGAGCTCGAAAAACCTCAGTCTACATCTCTGCGCCCACAAATGGAGTGCCATGGAGATTACACGATTCACATCCATCGCATTCAAAAAGATGAACGAAGCTGGACCGACCAAGCATTTGGACGAGTGCACGGTTTGTGGACAGCTGGTAAGTTTATCCGGGCCAGATAATATTTCATGAAGATGGAAATATCTATCTTCCTTCAAATTAGTACTTGTAAGATTCATTTAGGTGTTGCATGCGCATCCACATTTAATGGGAAATCAATCCGTGTTCGCATCCATGACCACACGGTGTTTCGGTTGTGTCTCATGATATAAAGAACTCATCAAAGTTCTTCACTTTGAAAAAGTGTCTTATTGCATTGAGAAAGATACGTAGTATCATAGCATAGTAATTTGATTATCTCATTAGTAAACAAATTACCTGCACTCGACCTGCACTGTTTGTGTAATAGATCAACACAAACCCAAAATATTTGACGTTACAATCGGAGTCTCCATTATCTGCTCTTACCATTATGTTTTTGTTTTCCACAGGTCACACGACTCTACACTCATCACAAAAGATATCACACTGACGGCCCTTCAACTTCTAGGACTACTGAGATTGATATAGAAGCACCGGCAGTCGACGAATTCGAGACAGAACAAGAACATGTAAGTCCACGTATGTGACCCGTATGTACAGTTGGTATAAAACTTTAAATTACCATACTTTTTCAGGTGGATCCCGTTAGTAGCCTGATCGAAAATCGTCTAACATCAAAATATGGGAATTTGGCGACGTTTCAGAAGAACGATAAATATTGCTTTAACAACAGCGATGAGCATTGGCAGAAGAGACTGCTGTCAATGGTGCTTGACTACTATACAAGTCCCTACAGTAAGAGGAAAGACCCGAATAGTCAAGCTGTCAAACAAACGAGATATAATCTCTCGCTCCGAATCAAAAAGGTAAAATCATATCTGGACAAAGAAATTTATGCGAAGAAATTGAAATGAACCTCGGTTAGAAAATAGGATTCACTGAAAAAGATAATTTCCTTTAGCTTACTAGATAATCAATGCTTACTAGAACTATTATTAAAAAGGACTGGAGAGGCATTGATTACATTCATCAATTTCAGAACATATTGTATTTCAGGTGGCTGTTATCTTGCGTCGCTGTCCCGGCATTAGGAAACTCCTGGATAGCGAGCTATTCCTCTTCAAGGAATTGGATGAAAGCTATCGGTCTTCTTCCAAATTGAAGTTGTGCTCTGATTTTATTTCGTTGGGTAAGTTGAGCAATGAACTTAAAGTTTTAAGTGAAGTTTCAACTGACAGAAAAATATAATAAGCCATCTGCGCCATAACTGAATACCAAAATTTTGAAAGAGTTACGACAGCATTTGTAACAGATTGATAAGGAAACCGATAATCAATAATAATTCTATTTTGTTATACTTGTTGTGAAACTACTTCGGAAACTTCTTTCATGGACTATGATTGTAGATCAACATTGTTTTTAGACAAGAATTATCGCATAAAGCAGTCTTACTAAAATTACTCTTGTTTTGTATACTTTTCGCACATAATGAATCATGTTAACTACATTACATTTTAACTACATGTAATGCATTTCAGCTGAAGCTGTTGTATGGAATAAGACAACTTTTGCTGGTGCAGAGAGGGCTGAATTCTTCGCAGATGTCGGTGAAGCGGATATCCGTGCAGCCCAAAAACAAGCCCGAGATGCGAAATCAAGATTCCGCCAAGAATATACACAACAGGTATTGGAAAATCCTCATATTTTTAAATTAGGCTATAAGAGGTCAAATCGGATATCAAATTACAGATAAAATGCATAACATGAAACAATTATGTAATACATGTGCATCACAATAACATCATCGAATCAATGTCCGAATGATGAATAAGATTAAAATATAACTCTACCTTATATATTTTTTGAAAACTGATAGAAGGCTGTGGTCACTTGACCCCTATATTGAAATATATGATAGCATAATGATAAGCTTATAATATTGAAAAAAATATTAAAACCTGGGAGTTGTCAAACAATTACATATATTATATCGTCACCATCATAAGCATATTGCCTATCTCAGAGATAGGCAATATGTAAATTGTAGGTGAATCATAATGAGCTACCTGACCCGCAACAGTCATCCAATATTAAGCAGAAAGTCACGAGCAGTTTTTTCAGAAAAACTGAAAATGCATATTGCCTATCTGACAACTTGATGTATCTCGTCATAAGCATGTTGCCTATCTCGCAACTTGAGATACGCACGTGACTACAGTCTCTGCTCCGAGATTGAACAGCTTTGATCTGATGAGTCACACGATACAAATGAATAGTAATGCAAATGTGCAGATTAAATTAAAATTAAGTAGCAAGTATCGTCACAAGCGCTCTTGTCCCGAAAATTGGAAAATAAATCAAGCCAAAGCAAAGAGACTAAAGGGGATTGAGTACGCTAACAGATCAGGAACACCAGTTAGTGGTCGTGGGCTGAGATTGCCCTGTACATCTGGCTACTGTGTAAAAACAGACAAGAGAGATTGTAATTCAGTTACTGCTGAGGAAATGCAAAATATTTTTGCTTCATTTTGGTCCATGTCCTATTGGGACGAGAGACTTACGTTATTTAGGGATTACGTTGAAAGATTTGATACACAACAGCATACCACCTCTTCTACAAATGAGTCGAGACGAAAGAATTCTTTCAGGTTTTTTCTAGCTATGCCGTCAAATGGAAAGAGAGTTTGTGTCTCTGTTCTGTTCCACTTTTGGAGTATCTCCACGAACTGTTGGAAGCTGGATTAGTAGCCACATTGCAAAAAATAATCGACAACCATTCTCTCCTAAGTCAGGACCGACAAAACCATTTGACGAGCTGGAAAAACAATTTTTGATTGACTTTTTGCAAAATCTTCCTACGATTGACTCGCATTACTGCAGAAGCTATGATACTTACAGAGATAAGAAGTTTCTTTATCCTAGAACGAAGTTACAGGACATTTATGATGAATACAAAGAAAGCTCGACACTAGCCAACGTAAGGACAGCTTCTTTGACTTACTTTAAATACATGTTCACAGAAATGAAATTCGCGGTTTTTTTACCAAAAAATGATCAGTGTGACACTTGTATAGGATTCAAAATGGGTTCAGTTGACCGTGAAAAGTATGAAACACACGTGAATAACGCCAAAAAAGCTAGAAATGCAAAGGAAATAGATAAATCTCTCGCGAATTCAGACGAGGTCTCGGTGTGGACAATGGATACTCAAAAAGTCCTCCTTTGTCCCGAAACGAAAGCCAGTGCTATGTACTACCTCTGCAGATTGCAAGTTCACAATTTGACATTTTATGACATGAACACTCAGCAAGGCTTCTGCTATGTATGGGATGAGACGCAGGGTGATTTATCTAGCGATGTGTTTCCTTCAATATAGGTAGAACACTTCAGAGAGTACATTAGATATCATCCAAATGTAAGACATGTCATCGTTTGGAGCGATAACTGTGTTTATCAAAATAAAAATGTTGTATTGGCTAATGCTTAGTGCAGTCTTGCCACGGAAACTGGAGTCACTATAACTCAAAAATATTTGATACAAGGCCATACACAAATGGAATGCGATAGCATTCACTCGAAAATAGAAAGAAATTTGTGCACTGACGTTTGTGTTCCAAGAGACTATGTTGCTCTCATGAAATCTGCTAGGCGAAACCCTTCTCCTTTTGATGTAAAAATGTTGTCGTATACAGATTTCAAAAGATTGTCCGATCGTCATGTTAACTCCATTCGCCCAGGAAAGAAAGCTGGCGACAGGACTGTACATGACCTGAGAGGACTTAAGTATTTTCCAAATGAAACCATCAAGTTCAACCTGGCATTCGAGAACGAATGGACAGATTTACCATGTAGGCTGAGGAAAAATGACGATTATGAATGGATACAAGCTTTTCACGAAGAAATCCCTATTACTAAGAAGAAGTTTGACGATCTGCAATTCATGAAAAAAGTTCTATCGAAAGACGTGCATCAATATTATGACAATATTTTACACAAATGAGTTCACCTGAAAGTTTCTTACAAGACTTTGTGAAGCAATACATGACTAGTTCATAAATGTAAATGTTTTTTAGTTCCTTGTTCATGTCCATGCACATGTATGGATTCAAGAATGTTAGTATGTTAGCTTAAAATATTTATCACTCTTTCATATAGCTTACATACTTAGCCTATACAATGTTGCAGATAAATCCTAAAACCGATAACGGATGCGCCTACTTATTCATGTAAAGGTACGTCTACATGCTATTTCAAAGCGCCTATAGTCACTACATGTAATAATTACGACAATTTTCTATGCATATAATATCCCCCCGATAAGGCTGAACTACTTTAGATAAATACCGAAGATCATTACAGACATAAATTTGGGCAAAATCCAAATTCTTAATAATATGCATATTGCCTATCTCATTAGGAGCACACATGCATATTGCCTATCTCAATTTTGTTTATATTTACAGTAGCAAACCAAATTGTTTACAATGTAATTAGTATGAAAAGTAGTCTTAGCATGTATTTGATTGATAACACAAGCCTAACTTCATTCATTATCTAGCTAACTTGTTTAAGACAGTTATTTGTGTCTCCTGAAAAATTGAACAAAATGAGATAGGCAATATGCTTATGACGGTGACGATATGATGTATCGTGATTATTTAATTGATCTGAAAACATTTTCGAATTGTATTAATCTAACAAGACAATATGTTTTCATTTTACAGACTGATCGCGACATTGACAAGGAAAATTCGATGGCGAAACCTTCAGATATTTCCTTGATTTGGCGTAAGGCAATGGAGATTATGAGAGCAGAAGGTGGTGATGATAATACGTCATTTCGCATGTAAGCTGTGGTTGATTAATATTTTTATCGTTCAGCTTCTTGTTGTTCTCTTTATTGAACAGGGTTTACATGCAATCATTCAGATGTGAAATAACTGGTGAAGTATACATTCCTGATACTTTATTTATTTTTCATTCCAAGAATTTATTGAGGGAAAATATTAAATATTAACTCATTTCAGCATTAAGATACATCAGACATACTAGATACATCACATCCAGTGTTCTTGAGTGAGCGAGCGGCATTTTTTTCATTTTCGATGAGCGGATAAGCGAGCGAACACGGAATTTCGCTTCGCTAAAAAACACTAATCACAACATTGTTTCAAAGTAAATGAAATCCAAGTAAGGAACGCAAACAGAATATGAAATACAATATAAACAGTAATCTTAAACTCCTGTCATATGTTTAGGCACCTATTATGCTAAAATTATGCTAAGTCTTTAGAAATTATGCTTTGTCTTCAGAAAAGTGAAAGTCTCGTATTTGCTGATGATTTTAAGATTTTTAAAATAATCAAGTCTCTATCTGATTGTATTGATTTACAAGGAGACCTGATGAATTTTCGGAACTGGTGTATAAAATGGAAGTTTTCTCTAAACATCAAAAATGTTGTTTCGTGAATTTTTCTTTAAAACGTAAATTTGACATTTCCTATGATTATCACTTTGATGGCAATGTTATTAAAAAAGTTGATGAAATCAAGGATCTCGGGGTTTATTTTACCAGCAATTTATGCTTCAACCGCCACATTTCTTTCATTGTTACTAAGTCGTTTCGAATGCTTGGCTTTATTAAGCGTGTTACTCATTCTTTCAAAGATATTTGTGTCTTGAAAGTTTTGTATAATTCGTATGTTCGGTCCAACCTGGACTACTGCTCACAAGTATGGTCTCCAAATGCAAAATGTGCTGTGAATAAGATTGAGCGTATTCAAAAAGCTTTCGTCAAGTTCCTATGTTTTCACACTCGCATCATGTACAAAAGTGATAACTACGCTGTATTATGCCATCATTTCCGCTTAACTACGCTCGCGGAGCGCAGGGAGATTTCAGACATTTTGCTATTTCACAAGATTGTCAATAGTACAATCAGTTGCAATTATTTGACATCAGCTGTTTGTCTTAAAGTGCCTGGTCGTATTACCAGGAATACTGGTATTTTTACTTCAAAAAGAAAAAGTCGCTTACTCTTACGCAAACATGCTTTCTTCCCGAGGACATTTTTGAGTGTAAACAAATTCAAAGAAATTGACGTTTTCAGTGCATCTCTTTCTACAGTAAAAAGGTTTCTGATAAAACATTTCACATAATTTTTTCGGTTCATTTTATAAAGTATCTTTTTTCTTATTGTCATGTATTTTAGGTAGTACATTTACAGTATATCTGGTTTTTAATGTCTCACCTTTATTCTGGTAATCTGTTGTATTTCATTAGTATTTGAAAAATGCTATGTATTTTACTACTATGTCTTTTATCAAGTATGTTTGTTCATACTGTTAATATGTTCAGGTACGTGTATATTTTCAGTATCTGGTTTTCTATTGTCTCATTTTGATTCTGGTAATGTTGTAATCTGTATATCATTCGCATCTGATGACTGTAATTGGCATCCAGCTGTTGTCATCATTTTGAATAAATACAAATAAATACAAATACAAAGATGATAAATTTAGTTTTCAAAGCATGTTCAATTCTTTTTGCTGTGATAACGCTGCAAAACGATTAAAATCACAACTGTTGAACTTAATTATATTTCTTACCTCCTTGATCTTCCATAGTAATTCTGTAAATAATTTCAATAGAATTTCAAATCTCAGGATAAGCAAGAGGGAAGCGAATCAAATTTAGCATTTGTAGCAAAATTGGATACGGATTTATTGCAATATTGTAGGAATCTTATTAATAATGAGTTCAACTCGAGTGATCCACTATGAGTCAACCTCAATAGTGGACTCTTAACGTCTGATCTCACATCGAATCTAAACGTAGATTAAAGAAGGCCTTTTTTGTACATAGTGACAACATGACTTTATTTCATGTTGCCCTTTACTTCAGTCATGTTGTCAGCGTCATTCAGTCATATTGACATCATTTGTTTTGCCCTTTGTCAGGTGCGATTTTATTGCAAATTCAATGCATTTCAAACTCGTTTATCGATGCAAGTGGTTGAAATAAAGAATCGGAAGAGACGGCTGTCATGTCTATTTAAGTTTCGCGCATGAAATGTCCTGTACCGTATGAAATGTCCTACAGCTCGCGCCTCTGGGCAGTGGGCAGCACATCACGTATTCTTAATTGAGTAATCCTACCACTAAGATGCATTAATTGTTTACAGACAACCTTTGATACGCTCACGGGATATTTGACAAGAACTACAGTAGTAGAGTGACCTAAATCTTTCTAGTTATTAACATGTTGAGATGACTTTCATCATTGATTGTTGAAACATGACAGGTCTGCAAGTTTCAGGAATTTAATCCGTTGGGATTACAATATTGTAGACAGAATTTTGAGAAAGAAAAACAAGCTAAAAAGAAACAAAGATTATGCTCAGGTTTTTATTGATGAAGATTTAACCAAGGAGCAAAGAGAAGCTAGGAGAGAATTGCTTGAGGAGGTTAGAGAGAGGAGAAAGAATGGTGAATACAGTTATTTGTATCGGAACACGATTGTGAATAAAGGCAAATGGTTCACCCCTATAGAAAGAGAAGAGAGAAAAATATTGATTCAAGAAATGTTGGAAAAAAGAGGGGAAGGATTCATTTGCTATATTCAAGACAATGAAATTGTAATTAAAGGCAAGCATTACCATTAACTATGAATTTGAAACAACACTTTTCTCAAATAGAACATGATAAGACTAAGATAGGTTATACTAACATAAATGGACTTACTAACAACAAATTGACAGAACTAGAAGAACTGCTTGAAGAGAGAGAGAGAGAGATACTTATTCTTTGTGAAACGCATAATAGAGGAAAAACGACAAAAATGCCTTTCAGTTGTATTCAGTAGGAGGAGGATTGATGTTTATATGGAAAGATTGAAAACTTCGAAGAACGTATCAATGAAAGACAAAATGCGAAGTTTAATTGAGTTTAATAGAGAGAAAAAATGGATAGTAGTTTTACTAGTAGTTTAGTAGTTTTGCTCATTTTAAATTCCTAGATGGCAGAGAAAATAAAAACTCCAAGATTTTTGAAGAATTTATGGATAATTCAACATTTATTTAGCAAAATATGTCAGAAAAATGCACAGAAACATATACTAGAAGTATAAATGATCAAATAACTACTATTGATTATATTTTGACAAACGGCTCGGTAGAAGACCTGATATTATATATTTATATTGATGATAAAAAAGAAATAAATATCAGCGATCACAACATAATTGATATAACATTGGGTATTAAGATCAGGAAATCCAATCAAGAAGTCTCAAACACTGAACGTACTAAATTTTTCTGGTCAAGGAGCAATGCAAAAAAATTAAAATTATTTGAAGAATCTATGTGTAATGTTATGAACAAATCAGAGAAAAATGACTTCACAACAGTCGAAGAAGCGATGTGCATAGAAGCAAATAAATTTCTGTTCACAAAGGAAAACAAAAGCAATAATAAAACATATCAATTTAGCAAGAGTATAACTGTTAAGATAAAAATTAGACGATATTATAATATGAAAGCTATACATGCGAGAAGAGGAAAAGAGGCTGAACGACATTCTGAATTCTGGAATAAGTATATCGCAATAAAAACTGAAATACAAGAAATGGTTACAAAAGAAATGCTAGAACACAATACAGCAACTGCTAAGAAAATAAAAGAAAATGCCAACAATTTCAAATGGAATGAGATACAGAGGATAATGGGAAAAAATCGCAATAAGAAAGAAATCAAAATACAGTAGAATTCGCATATATCGGCTTCGGCTATATCGGCGGTTTCTTTTTGTCCCGGCAGAATTTCCTATCTTTTCCATATAATCGAGTTCGCTTATATCGGCTTCGGCTATATCGGCGCATTTTCGCTGTTCCTGACAGAAAAAAATTCGTTTATAACGGCGGATTTCCTGGAAATCCTCAAGCGATGTGTTTTACCTAGAAGAGTCACTAGAATGACAGTATATGTGGACGCGGATGGCTGTAGATTCTGTTAGGACTATCCGATTCTAAATATTCTAGTGGCATGTGAAAATTTAGATCTTCTACAATTCATCTCGATCATGTTTGGGGGTTTGATCAAAATTGTGGAATCTAGCAGCCGAGGAAAGATAAGTAGGCTTGCCACTGTATCTCACATAATTAGTCTTCGACGTGATGATTGCATTGTTAACGCCTTCACCTACGATGCTCTATTGTCAGACCTGACTTAGTGACTGTTGCGTCATCAAAGTAACATAAGCTACCATCGATAACATTGTTGAGTTCGATGCATGTCCTCTCTCTAGACAGAAAGCGGCTCGCCACCCCATCCATCTCTACGGTTTCGCCTGCACGTGATAAAACGCGTGATGAAAAAACGCGTGCAGGCGTCAATCCGATTTTGACGATTCTGTTTCCTAAACGATTCCTTCCAGCTACAGCTTTAATGCAGCAGTCAACTGGAGACCCTATTGTCCCAAATGTGAAGGTCAATATTGTTACGAACACTTGTAGAGGACTTACGGGGAACAGTCCGGATTTTTACTGTTTCAGTCCCCAAAGCTCCCTAAACTTGAGGGGAAATTGGTCCTTAAATATAAGCCTGAGTACCTTTAAAATCAAATAATCGATGTAAACAATGTTGGCAATCCGCGTTATTGATTGTTTTATGTTAGTTGTTGGATTATTATTCGTTGTACTTTAAGATTTTTGAATTTCTAGGTTACTCAAACGGTTAACTTCTTTTCAAGTAGTTTAAAAATGTCACTGCTCATTCAGTTTAAAACATAAAGATGATGCTTGTGTCATTACGGTTATTGTACATTAAATGTTTTCCTTGAAGCCTACGATATAAAACTTAAATACATCACTTTTACACTGTAGGCTATGTGAGGAAGCATTTACATGTGGAATCTTTGTCATTCAATATGTTTGAATACGCAAGACACCGATCAATCTATTTATAACATTTCACACTTTCAAGCCTTCAAACTAGACTTACTGTGATGGAATTATCGATATTATCAGCGATACAAACGCGGTTTCTGCGCGGAAGAGTGGAAATCGAGGACTTCCGTCATTTATGCGCGGATTTATCAAACTTTAAGAAAGTGGACTTGAAGAATGATATGATCTTCAAGCTTACTCTCATTTTCTGGCTTTTGTTCGGAAAGGAATTTAAATTGCGATTTCAATCAATCAAGCCTGTTATTCACGAGTTAGGTAGCTCAATAATTAAATTGTGATGTTGACACGTATCATCATCAGCTTTAATCGTACTGTGCTCGTGCACATGTTCATGAATATGAAACAACTGCGATGCTCCACCAGACGACCAAAATAACAACTATCTCATAAACAACTGCTGACGGGGATGGTGCTGGATAGAAATTGCGGAACGATCATAGTATTAATAGTCGACAAAATGAAGCTAGTATTTCTTGAACAAAGTGAACTTAGTTATAGGCCCTGGACATTGACAGGTTCGAAGTTGGGCGAGACACACATGGATTACACTGGGCTTAGACCGAAAAATCGTTCATGTTCCATCAGTGGAGCAGATCCCAGAACGACTACGGGATACGAAAACTTATCGACATCGTCCTTCGATAGCAACTAAATCTAGAGATGATACATTTAAAAAATTATAATTGAATCCAAGCATTTTTATATGTCAATATGACTTTTGAAGAGAATCAACACCAAATCGAATTTTCCACGATATCTTAAATGTTACTTTATTGATTTCCAGGAATCAGGCAATTGGAAAATAATGTGGAAGAAAAGGCGACCAAGAGTAAAGGAAGATTCGTAGCTACTGACATACCTCCTGAAGTTAGTGAGTCAGATAAAGAAAACGATGTCAACATTAACATGGAAGTAAAAGTAAAGACATCGAGTAAAGTTGATCTCGACCAATCGGATGCGGATTAATTGGATGATTCTGTTCAGTCAGAAAGGAATGAAACGACCAAGCCATGTCAAATGAAAAGAAAAAGAAGATTCGTGAATGATATTCCTCTTGAATTTAGTGAGACCGATGAAGAAAACGATGAGATGAACACGGAAGAAATGACATCGATCAAAATTGACCTCGACCAGTCGGATTTGGATGCTTCTTCTAAGTCTGAAGGGAAAGTGGTCAGAGTCATGGGATGCGACATGCGTAAAACGTTTCCGAAGAAAGATGTATGTGCACTATGCAAGAAACAAATTCGTACGGCCGGGTTTTCGAGACACCTGCAAAATATGCATACTACTGAACCCAATGTTTCTGCTATGATGAAAATGACTAATGTAATTGAAAGAAATAGAGCGACACAACTGATTCGGAATGAAGGGAATTATGCTCACAACCTGAACGCTTTCAAACATGGGGGTCATCTCATTGTCGTGCAACATCCCAAGAAAACGTTGGAAATTTCCAGAAATGCTGAATATCGCTGTTGTGACAAGTGCTTTGGCTTCTATTCTAAGGAGGAGATATGGAGAAACCGCTGCCGAAGGATCCCCTCGAAGGATCCCCTGCAGTGAGACCGATTAGCTTCAGCATTCCTTCCAACTCATCGACGATTCAAGTTTTCCAAAGCAAAATCAAGAAAGATAGGATTTCAGAAATCGTTCTGAGTGACGGGTTACTGTGCAGTTATATCCAAAATGAAATAACAGCGAAGGGGATGGAAAAGTACGCCTCCATAGCGAGCAAGGTAAGATCCTTGGCCCATTATTTGAATAGTTGCTGAGAACATTTCAAAGAAAAAGAACTGAAATACATAAGTCTTCTTCGTACTAGAAATCTGGACAAAATGAAAGACGTTATTGTCAATGATTTCAAGTATAATTGTTTGACAAGAGAAAGCATCACAATGGATCGTCCGGCCTCCCTTAAAAAATTATGTCAGGCATTAATACAAGTAACAGCGCACCTAGAAAAACCATACCTCAAAAAATCACGCTTCGACGACGCGAAGGAAGCTAAGACTCTCCTGAAATTGTACGAATCAGATCTCCGACCGATGATGACCAATGCCACGCAGTTCATGCAGAAACCTGCCTCTGGTAATCCGGACGCATTGCCACCAAAGGATGACGTCGCAGCCTTGAAAACATACCTCGTCAAAGAGCTCAAATGTTCGAGTGAAACAGAGCCCAACAGACGGAAAATGAAAGAGGTAATTTTAGCTTATCTTATCCTTTTCAATAAGCGAAGACCAGCAGATGTGTCGAAATTGAAAACAGAAGTTTGGAAACAGCGAAATATTTGGAAAGAAGCAACTAAAAAAGATGAAAAAATTGACTTCAGATGAGAAGAGACTACTGACTGCTACAGACATAGTTTATGTCAAAGGCAAACGACGTAGGCTGGTACCCATTATTTTTCCATCAGCTTGCGTCAAAAGATTGAGTGGTTGGCTTCTGCAGAAGATGAGTTCATATTCTCCAACGATAGAGGCAATCCTCTAAGAGGGAATGATGCTGTTCGTAAGGCAGCGACAAACGCCGGATTACCAGTTGACAAGATAAATTCCGTCAACTTCAGAAAGATGATGGCGACCTCTCTACAAGTAAGTGTTTTCGATGAACGTTTAATACCATCACATGTATTGACTATCGCGCTGTTCTATGCTCAACGGAGTTATATTGCGAGGCAATAAAGAGTATTATTTTTATGTATGTACTGAATCCGAGTGCAAGTCGTCTTCTAACCACAAAAATTGCAAAATGAATTGATATGTTATACGAAAGAATCACATAAAGGATTAATGATGATTTACTTGAACAAATGTATAGAAATAGTCGTTTTCAACCCAAATCTATCCTATCTTCCATTTTACTCTTCCTTTTACACATTCGGTACATTCTCCTTTCCTGATGTAGGCATTTTCAACCTTTGCAGAAAACCTATCTGAAGTGGGCATTGTCTATTTAATATCCTATATGAGATTCGAATTACATAACTAGCATTGGCTATAGAATGCATATACAATCCTAATTTAAACACAGCTTTGGTAAAATCAGCTGATATCTTAAAACTAAATAAACTAAGCACATAGAAATGACAACTTCAAAATTTAGGAGGATAAGATGAAGGAAAATTAGTCGAAAAGTTTGGGTCTTTCTCGGAGCTACCCTGTCCATTAAGAGATTGACTTATCAGGTTAATCTGGAGCATTTCGTTCAGTAGGCGATCGTATTTACTGCAGCATCGCTTTAGGATCTTGAATTGAAAAAACTTATTTTCACCATGATGTTGTTTTCGATGTTTCCCAGTAGGTGATTGTCTGTGCTCCTCAACCCTCCCGAATAAGTACCTCGGTGTGTAGCCTATATAATTTCCATCACCATTTCTATCAACCATTCTAGATGCCGCTAAAAACTGGGCTATCGTGAACCGTAGTGTTCCGCGTTCGCGTCTCAGGATGAAACGTGGCGTCTATTTCTTATGAAGTCTATGCATAATTCGTTCAAGTCTTGATATTTTTCTTTTCATCCATGCTTTCCTAATAGCACCACTTCGATCTCGGGAAGATGCCATTTATCTCCTGTTCCGTTTCAATGCACCTTACATGCAAATGTACCACCGCAAATCGTTATTGACAGGTTCTTCGTACTCTCAAAATTTTCTTTACAGTCGGAAGACATGCTGGAATCCGAATTTCGCGCGATTTGCGAGCACTTTGGGCATAATTACGATGTACACAAAAGGTATTATCGGATGCACGATACAACAGTGGAAATAACCAAGGTTGGCAAGGTTCTAGAAAACGACTTCATTTCAGCTGATTCTGGCAAAATCTCAAAGAAAACATCCAAGAAAATGAGTAAGTACCAAGAGAGCGATATAAATTAATTGACTAAATAAATTTGCAGGATGGGAATTGCAATGGGAAATTATTGTATTTTGCAGTGAAAATTCAATGCGAAGTAATTTTTGCAATCAATTATTTTAGAGAACATCAACAAGCTTTTCGAAAGGTCCCTGTATTGAACCCTGACTAGAAATGAAATTGATATTTCAGAATTTTGCATAGCTAGAAGATTATTACATGGTCTTATTACTTTTCGGAGCGTCTATGTGGGGAAACCGCGGGATATCAGTCAACATTGCAAAGTATTAAATAACGAAATTGTATGTCTCTTCTCTGCTCAATAACGTGCTCATGTCCATCAAAAAATTATCATATCAGTGAATATCCATTCAGAATCTATTTTCCTCATTGGACGAAGAGATCACATTAGCCATCATGATTGCCGTAAACTGGAATGATTCCTTCATTTTTTATGAAAACGCAAACAATTAGACTATTCGTAAGTATTCAATCCTTTATTTTTGGCAGTTTTTTGTTCAATTCATTTGAACTTATTTATAAATTCTCTTGCTCAAAATGCGGGGATTTTTTCTGCTGGTCAGAAGAGACCTTTAAATACCGATACATGTAACACCGACGCAGTATCCAAAATAACAAAACCGATAGCGCACTTGCTGAACACATCCAGCAGAAGCACAATAGCAAAGCAATCAGATGGAAATTGAAGACATTAACCTTTCGATTTTAGAAAAGTGTACTTATCCTGTTGAGATCCGCTTAGCGAAGGATAGGTACATTAAACATTCTCTCCTATAGCATAAATCGTAGATGTAAAATGGTGCAATTATAATTTTCACTGAATCTTATTCTCCAATTTTATTCTTATATTAAAGCATACATTATTTGGTTCATTTTATTTTATTGTGAATTCCCTTAAAGACGGGCAAACGCCCGAAACGTAATTGTGTATTTTTTTATTGATAAAACTGCCAAAAAGCGGGGTTTGAGCATCTAGCAGACTCTACCATTTATGAACCCGTGGATAAGATAAGCATGTCCACTATCGAATCGAAGTTAAATGGTTCCTGGAAGGAAGTATCTTCTGCTTGTAATCTCCCTAGAAGAATAACTTCCACCTACATGAGTCACAACTCCAAGTTCCCACGTTTTTATCATCTGATAAAGACTCACAAAGAAGGCACCACCATGAAGATCAGGCCGATAGTATCCAACTGCCAAGGACCTACAAAGAAACTAGCTTTCCTCCTCAAAACTGTTCTGAGTCCCCTGTTGGATTCTGTACCCTCCCACCTCAGGAATAGCACTCAACTAATGGACGAAATATCCAAGTTGCACAACTCTACGCTACAAGAGAACTCATATCCTTTCAGCCTAGACGTGTCGGCACTCTATACATCAATACCTGTGGAAAATGCCATAGAGTCAGTCAAACAACACATTGAGGAAAACAAGGATATACGAGTACAATTGAGGTCGGACCATGTCAGCCATCTCCTACATATAGTGCTCACCAGCACTTATTTCAAATTTGAAGGTAAAATCTTTCGTCAGATCAGTGGATTGCCGATGGGTAACAGTGTGGCAGGAATCGTGGCAATATTATTCATGCATAGATTGGAATGTCTTCCCGTGAGAAGTATGCCTATAGCATTATATAAGCGCTATATTGATGATATTTGTATTATCACCACAGACGAAGCTGCGGCTATGAAAATATTGGAGTTTATGAATCAACAACATCCGAACATTAAATTTGAAATCGAGCATCCTAACAACAACGGCAGAACCCTGAAGCTTCTGGACTTTGAATTCTCAATAACAGACGAGGGCAAGGCTATTTTCAACTTCTACAAGAAAAGAGCAAAGAAACCCTTGTTTGTGCATTCTGACTCGGCCCTACCTTCACAAACGAAAAGGAATATCATCCGAAACGAGGTGGATCGCATTAGAGAAAGATGTACAGATAGTAGAGACCTCGCCTCCAATCTTAATGACTTCAAAAATATTCTGAAGAGCAACGGCTATCCTTGTAATGTGGCTCAGCAAATCGTTCCTGTGAAGCCGAACTTCAAGAGAAAGAGAAAAACCATAAAGCGCATTGAAGACCCTATTTTCCTGAAGATGCCGTACGTTTCCGACCAGCTGAACAGGAACATCAACAGGGTGCTGCAGCAAAATGACCTCCCAGTCAAGATGTATCATAAGACAAGAACACTAAGAGACGTCCTCAGGAAGAAGGAGGAAGCTGATGAATGCAAGCTGAAGAACTGTCCTGTAAAGGACAACAAGTTGTGTCATGTCACCAATTGTGTGTACCAGATGAAGTGTAGCAGCTGTGGTAAGTTGTATATTGGCAGCACTATTCGGCCTCTCCACATCAGGGTGCGTGAACACATAAATTCGAGCAGCAGCTCAGTTTTCAAACATAAACTTACTTGTAAAAGCAGTTTTCAAACAGAAATACTTAGCCGTGAGCATCAATTGACATCGCTGAGAATACTTGAGGCTATAGAAATAAAAAAGAGGCAGCTCAGCATCAATTCCCGTCAGGAACGTGAGGAGCTGAAGGACATTGTATTTTAAACTTCCTTTTTCTTATCCTGTCATTTACCCTTTGCTGTTCATGAGTGCGCTTGCACCCATGTACTGCCGTCTCGCTGTCTGCGCCGATGTCGATCACGTGACCCTCTGCTGATAAGCGGTCGTCAGCGCGCTCGCTTACATAGTTCATTCCTCGTGCACTCTTGAACAAGGCGGTTGTCCGCGAAAATTTGAGAATTTTATTAATACAGCAGCTTTGGCTATATTACACTGGTGTGTTTTTCTTTTGGATTTAGAAGGTAATAGGTTCATAGATATGATACCTGTTTAATTGACTCGTACGTTCTCATTCTCAATTTTGTACAAGACCGATTCCATTTTCATCCATCGGTATGTATAGTTGAAAAATAGGGACAAAAGCATCTAGTTATTTTTTCTCTTTAAATTGCGTGGTAAATTACGGATAAAAAGTTAAGAAAATTGACTTAAAAGCAAAATTCAATTACCATAATTCTAATCGATTCCGTTTTTTAAAAGATTCTTATTGTCAAACTACAATAATGTTTTATTTACTTGTCTTATATATATTGTCGAAATTACTATTCAACAAAATCATGATAAGAAGACAAGTCGGTGTATGCTTTCACTAATGCATCATTTTTATTTGTTTGCAGGGGTGGTGCTCCTTGTGGCGGTGAACGATTATAATGAAACTCACAGAACGATTAAAGTGACAAGTCTTTTAGTAAACTTGTAATAAACTAAGTTTTGTTTCTTTAATAACCCCTGTCTTTTTGATTTCATAAAAGTTCGCACACACACACAGAGAGCGAGAGAGAGAGAGAGAGTGAGAGAGAGCGAGAGAGAGAGAGAGAGAGAGAGAGAGAGAGAGAGAGAGAGAGAGAGAGAGAGAGAGAGAGAGAGAGAGAGTGAGAGTGAGAGTGAGAGAGAGAGAGAGAGAGAGAGAGTGAGATTTACCGAGTCACTGAAGGTCCGGATCTACTAAAAGTCTCTCATTATTGTGAACTCACATTTTTCTCATTCATATCTTACAGATGTCGATGTCCACCTCAAACGCAACTTCACCATCGCGCTTCATAGCGATGTCTGCAGCAAATGAATGTGGCAAGTGCAGAGAATCAACGACAAAGCAAGAGTGTTTGTCATGTGATAAATGCGAGAAATGCTATCATTACTCGTGTACGGGCCTGCCGGCGTATGAAATTGTGAAAGACGTTAAAAGGAAGTTCAACAGGAAGTATTGCTGTGAGAACTGCACCAGGAGTCAGTACGAAGATGAAATACAGGAGATCAGCACCACGCTGAATCAAGCATGCGATCCCACCGATGAATACGACCAGGTGAAGGAGTTGAAGGAGGAAATTCGAATTATGAGCAGAGCAAAAGAAGACCTGATAATGTCGCTGTCAACGTACGAGACAGAGCTGACTAGACAAGAGGAGAAGGTGAAAGAGTTGCGAGAGAAAATGAATGAAGAACACGAGGAAGAAGAAAGAAGGAACCCAAGAACGCAAGTCCCCAACAAAGACGAAATGACTAAGGCACTCGAAGAAATCAAGGAAATGGTGTGGAAAATCGAACGAAGAACAACTGAAGACTCAAGAGAACAACAACGAAGTATGCAAAGACCGAGCTTTAATCGAAACTACAACAACAACTACCGCAACAACAACTACAGGGGGAACTACAATCGCTACAACAACCAAAAGTGTTTCGTCTACGGGAAGTTTTCGAACATTTTCGGGACATATTTCGAAGAACTGTTACCACAATCCTCGACGATACAACAACCGTAGACATTTCAACAACAACAACAATGGAAGTTACTGGCCAAGAATGCACAACAAATGGCAGCTACCATATCCCGCGCATGGACATAACCCAGGGTACCAACCCCAACCTAATTTTTGGGTTCCACCACCAGTAGCACCGGCAGCACAGCAGACTCAATTCTCCGCGCCCAGTATGCCGCCTTCAGCTCACTCACAGCAGTACTTTTGATGCTGAGAGAGGAGAGGAGACAGAAACATCACGGTATGACAATGATGATCACGATAGTATGAATTTTGATCTCAAAATTTTTTATGTAAATGTTAACGGGCAGACTAAATTCAAATTGGAAAATTCAGATATCATTGATGATGCACAAAATGCAGATGTTATTTGTTTGACAGAAACCCATTTGAATTATGAAAATGAACCAATTTCTATAAATGATTACGAGGGTTATCATACATGTGGTAAAAGTAGTAATTCATTGGGCAGAAATGTCAAAGGAGTGTCTTTATTTTTCAAAGAAATCAGCAATTCAAAGGTGACTAAATTAGTTTCTGAAAATGGTAACATCGTGATAATGAAAATAAGTCATACCGATTGGAAACATATTAAGGATGTGTTTTTAATATTATGTTATAGAGATAATCGAGAATCTAAGTATGCAGAGGAAAATTTTCTAAATAAAGTCAAAAATTACGTTTTTAATTATAAAATGAAAAATGTTATCATGATCGGTGATATGAACGGAAGAATAGGTTTACTGAATGACAATGAACATCTGGATATACCATCTAGAACTTCGGATGATAAGCTTATCAATCAATATGGAAGAGAGCTAATAGAATTCTGCAATGACACTTCCCTCATAATCACTAACGGTCGTTTTGAAAAAGGAAAAAGTACGTTCTATAAAAGAAATAAAGAAAACAACTGCACATCGGTAATTGACTACTTATTAGTCTCGGAAATAATGCTGAAATATTTGAAAGCCTTTGAAATAATGGGGCCAAAAATGTATACTGATCATGCCCCGATGACAATTCAATTCAAGATAGATTCAAAAGCAAAAATTAAAAAAATGCGACCGAATGTCCAGAAGAAAAGAGAAGCAAAAGTTATGCCATTTAAATGGACTGACGAAGGAGATAAAAAGTTTCAATTTCATGAATTTCAAAATAATTGTGATAATCTAATAAATGATATTCAATCAGGAAACATGCAACAAAAAGAAATTTACAATCAGTTTGTAAAATATGCACACGACGCTTCTAAAACAGTAAATAAATCAAAATCAAGAGCTATTTACAGCATAGAAACCAGAGAAATTAGACAAGAATATAAAGCTTCAGTTGAAAAGTGGAAATTAAATGAAACAGACAAAAATCTGGCCCTTCTTTTACAAAAAAAGAAGACATTGAACAGAGAAATTAAAAGAGAAAGACGAAAATTACAATCAAAAAACTGAAAGATCTAAAAGATGCAAAAAATGATAATGACTATAAAAAATATTGGCAACTGATAACTGATAAAAAGCGTCATTCCAAAGTTAAAACCAAAACTTTACTATGTGCAGACGATTTCAAAAAAGGAGTTGAAATTCGAGACGGAGCTTTATCTAAATCAAACTTGGAATTATTTAAGACAATCAATTTGTCAAACTCAGAGGAATTAAATGCAAATGCAGATTTTACTCTAAATATGAAAATAGAGAAAAAAGAAATCACAGATTGTTTAATGTTGATGAGTAACTCTAAATCTAGCGGACCCGACACAGTTGTCTATGAGATATTAAAGAAAAACATTGAATGTACTTTAGAAATTATAGAAAGTTTGTTTAATAAGATATTAGATGACCAAGTTACTCCCTGGAATATGAGCTGGACGACACCTATTTTCAAAAACGGAGATAAGAATGATATAAACTCATACAGATTCATAAATTTGTCATCGTGCCTTGAAAAGCTTTTAACAAAAATATTCAATAACCGACTTAATGATTGGATTGATAGGCATGATTTACTGCATTCAGCTCAGATTGGTTTCAGGAAAGAAAACTCCACTCTCGATAGTGTTTGGATTTTGAAAGAAATAATGCAAATAAACAAGACTATTAAAAAACCGCTATATCTATGCTTTATTGATCTTTCAAAGGCCTTCAATAGCATACCAAAGAATATATTGATTACAAAATTGAGAAAGTTTTTACCTCAAGGAAAATTCATTAATTTATTACAAAATATACTCAATCATAAAACATATAAGATTCTATTTAACGGAGTAGAAAGCAGCATTTTTAATTTACAAAATGGTATTCCTCAAGGCGACAGTTTGTCACCTACTCTATTTTGTTTGTATATGAATGACTTATTATTGAAGTTAGATGAGAACATCTTTCAGATTGATCCTATTGAAATTGGGAATTTGAAAATTGCTTCTTTGATCTATGCTGATGATATATTGTTAATGAGCGCTTCAAAACAGGGACTAATTCAACAAATCAAGATCATCCAAACCTACTGCTATGAAAACGGATTAAGTGTCAATTATGATAAAACAAAAGTTATGATTTTCAATGAAAAACAAGAATATAAACAAGTAAATGTGGAATCAAATGGGAAAGTATCATCAATTGAAATAGTAGATGAATACAAATATCTTGGTGTATTTATATCCAAAAATGATAAGAGACATATTTCAAGTCTGTCAGAGCGAGGTAAAATTTCGGCTTGTATAACAGGAAAATCAATGAAAGAATTTGGCTATGTAGACGGTGAAATATTGCGAAATTCGTTTGAAATGCTAACTGTATCCAAGATGAAATACGGTGCTGAACTATACTTTGATAAAAATCTAAAGGATTTAAATAGAATACAAATACAATTCTTTAAAAAATTTTATCGTTTGAAAAGATCAACACCAAATTATTGTATCATTGGAGAATTTGGAGTACAGCCTATAGACTACCATTTTTTCAAAGCTGCAATAAATTACTGGCTAAAATTATGTAAATGAAGTGATAAGCACCTAATAAAACAAATGTTTAACACTATTTATGCAAATATGGAAATTCCAAAATTTAGTAAATCTTGGATATCAAGGATAATCAAATTAATGAGAAAAATTAACATTGTCTACTCATGTAATCCTCACGATGTCGCCGAAAAGATGAATTACAAATCCATTGTAAATAGTCATTTAGTTGAATACTTTAGACAGCAGTGGATTGAGAGTGCTAAAAATAGTCACAAAGGACTAAAATATTTAGAATTATGTAGGTTTGAATGCAAGCTGAAAGCGTATCTCAATTTAACAGATGACAATAAAATAGTTATGCCAATTTTGAGAATAAGAACTGGCAATCACACACTGTTTACTGAAATCGGTAGATATAATGACAGGAAATCATACAATGAATGTATTTGTCAAAATTGTGATAGTGAGGATGTTGAAGATTTATTGCACTTCATTTCGCATTGCCCAAAATACACTGATATAAGAAACAATCTTGTTCCATTCCTTAAATCCGATAATAGTGCAGATTTCTATGATATGATGAATAGACTGAGTCTAAAGCAGATGAAAGTTCTTTCAAGATATATCGAGGAAGCAAATTCAATCAGAAACTCGAGTAAATGAGATATCTATGCATCCTTCACATATTAGTTTCAATAGATATTGCTTTGTGGTAGTGTTTTTCTTTGCAACAAGAGCCATACAAATCGAAAAGCTAAAGCGATCGAATGACAATGATAACCAGTGCATTGAAGATCATCACTTACATTCTTCTGTCATCATGCTAGGGATATCTATTGCAAACTTGATCGATTACAGTCAGTAGGTTCAGTAGAGCTATTTCGTGAATGGTATGAAAAACAGACATATCCATCTCTATGTCAAAATGCAACGGTGAAATTGCTTTGTGAAATAAATAAATGAAGCCGACAAGTCATTTATCTTGCTGCGGTCATAGACATGATTCATTGTTGTCACAAAACTAGGCTAACCGATTTCTATATCACACTAATACATGGATCAATAAGATAATGGTTAAAAACCACTAGCGTATGCCCTTGCATCAAACCGATAATTCGACAATAGAAATCTATTCACTGTTATGCACACACTTGTTCCGGTACTGATAATTCACTCTTGCGATTTACCGAGTCACTGAAGGTCCGGATCTACTAAAAGTCTCTCATTACTGTGAAGTCAAATTTTTCTCATTCATATCTTACAGGTGAGTCTCATGAATCATTTGATTGCATAATTTTTTGAGTAAATCTTTATACATGTCAATTGTTTCTTGCATGTCAGTATATGTCATAAAATGACTTCCGGACCTTCATATATGACTCGCAAATAACACTAAGGGGTATGAGAGTGAAAGTGTGTGTGGTTGCCAAATTTAATAAGAATTAATAAAATCGATGACATTAATAATATGAAACCGACTTTAGTAATCCATTGATGAATGTGCATACAATTCTATGAAATTTATGTAAACTTTCGAACAAATGAACATGAAAATACTTTAAATAAATGTGTATTTTGCATTCTATGCATTTCAACCCCATCATTTCTATTCAAATAATTAGCACACGCGTTGAACAGTTATTGATATTATGTTGCTTACTGTGTCTCCTCTCCTATCACAGAATCATAATTATTTCATCATTGAGTGTATTGGTGGACATCGTACCTGCTTCATCACCTCATTTGTAACAACATTTGTAATCACCTCATTTGTAACAACATTTGTAATCTTCTCATCATTTTATCTATAAATCATCCCTGTATGTTTTGCCATAGCAATGGCTAATAAACATTCTTGAGTTCTTGAGAGAGAGAGAGATTTCTATATATATTCAATATTTCAATATAATCAATTTTAATATTTCAATATATTCAATATTTCTATGATCACAACTATCTTCCCTGCCAATGCGTCATTTTCATTGATAAGCGCATACGTGCACACACCGTCATTGACAGACATTGAGACAATTTATAGGTCAGTAGCTGCTTCATGTTAAACATATCTTCGAATAAGAGTGAGTTCCCAAAGTGAATTAGTGGAAGCAAAGTGACTATTTTACAATCCAAAAACGGTCATCAATGTTCGCAACAGGTTTTGACACCTGCAATCTCAACTCTGAAAATACGAAAGAATTGATGGCGGAAGAAGTAGTGAATTCCCAACCTACATCTCCTGGGAACCAATTTAACATCGGATTCATCCCGGACTCCGTAATTTGCCGAAAAACGTAAATTGCAGAAAAAATATTTAGTCTTTCCATTTGATTCAGGAAAATCGCTCACGTAGAATTTTCATGATATGAAAAATGCGATAACCGTGATTATCAATAATTTTCAGAACTGTTCCAAGGTGCAGGAGACGCAATTACGGAAGCATGCGAACGTGGGTTCTCAGCTCTATCGAGAACGGATCTCACGACAATGGATACTATTCCGGATAATAGTACACAAGGTAATCAATTAGAAAATATCGAAAATGCTTAAGAAAATTATTTTGGCATGTAATGGATTTCAGACTCTTCTAGTGAACCGACGGTTTCGAACAAAACGATGCCTCCGACAGAAGCACGTCAAACAGATGATTCACCGGGGATATTGAAAGGTAGGCTCAAACTTCATCAGTAGGCTAGCCATCCAAATAATATGCAGTAGAAGCGGTATCTCTTGCTATTATCAACTACTGTATATGTACCAGTAGATACTACAAGATGCGGCACCAGATTAAATCTTTTTCCATTTTCTAAGTTTGATAAGGTCTTATTTAGATGATGGTCGCCCTCTGAAAGATTTAAACGTTTTTCAGATAAGCTTGGCTCTTCAGGCATTTTTGATTTTTACAGGTAGTTGACCGTCTTTTTCTTACATAACATTTTGCATTTATTAGAAATCATTAATTTAGGGTCATTGGTACCGTTGAAAACATCAAGAGTCTTGTCGGTCATTTAATTTTACTGCATCAGGTATAACTTACTCTACTTTTCATACTTGTCCCTTTCACTTAACTGCTTGTAAATCGACACTATAAGCCTATACTACATTTTTCAGTGTGGTTCAAAGAACTCTTCACGGCTGTGGCGCGCATTGAGGAGAGGCAGTTGGAGCATGGGCGTATTCTTCGACAGATACAATCTCATGCCAGTGCCATGCCAGTCGACAGCTCTAGTAAGGAGTTGGATCCTGAGGTATTCTCGTATCCATATCCGGATTCCTGGGAGGAATTAGAGAGAAATTTTCAATCGCTCCCAAGACAAAAACTAGTAAGGCTAGATATTTAAAAAATCATGTTTTGATTGGATAGAGCCATTTTCTTTCCCTTTCAGGTCAGATACCTTGCTAATGCAATTTCTCCAGGCGGCAAACTTGGACGGATTATTATGTGCATTTTAATCGCTCTAGCACCCGCGACCATTTGGTGCCAGTACAGCCGTGAAGGAAGAAAAGGGAAAAAAAGTGCTGCTCATTTTCTTCCCATAATCCACGGTAATTATATAATTGCAGTCGCTTATTAGATTTATATGATCTGATAATTTTCTTCCATTTTTGGCATCGCAGAGCGCGTGTATAAAAAAATGACATTTTGGAATTAATGCAACTTTCCTATTAGCAGTTGTTAAAAGTTATGTAGTTTGACTACGAATTGGGAAACCTCCATTGCCGATCCAATTGTATGGAATCTAGATAATGTAAAAGTTTTGTTATTTGTATTTACTAATTCCCCTTTCCATAATCGTAGCAACTAATTTAGATGAAGGTGTTTGATTGATAAATTGCTGCCCTTCTTCTCTTCTTCTCTTCTCTCCAGAGCCTGGATGAGTGTGTGCGTATGTTATTTTCTTTAGGTGTGTGTGTGTGTGTGTGAAAGTGTTATTAATTTTACATCCCCTGTCCATAAACACTAACGAACATGTGTCAGCTCAACAAATTCAGTGCAGTCTGCAATCGAAGCGATGCCTTTTCATCAATAAAGTGAAACCGAACTCAAGCAACAAAATCTAACCAAATAATGATATAGATTTCCTACATGCATGTGTTTCAGTGAAATATGCGCTTACGCATATTGCAAATATTTTGTAATACATTTTAAATTGTATATACCCTATCATACATTCATAAGTCTTGCCTGTGATAGCTGAACTCTTACTCTACCTCATACTCGTACACCTTATCCATTGTATTGCAGAAACAATAGCCAAAAAATTCGGTGAGGCAAAGTCAGCGGAGAGAATCAACACCGAAGTAAGTGAGCAGCTGAAGCGAATGCCCTTGAAGGTTGGACGAGCTGAAGAGAAGGGGAGTCGTAGAATAAGTGGTGTCCCAAGTAGAGCGTCTTCCGTGCCGACTGAGAACATTAACGCTGCGGATAGTGATTAGACGGATTTGTAAGACATTTCACCACTTTTTAAACTACGAGTACATACTGTAAACCGTACAATAGGAACCAAGACTGTCTTCGATTCAAAATCCGGACATCAAACGCAACTAGCAAAATGCTCGACACCAAGCTATTTTATAGGCCCTACATAAGGATATTCAAAAATTCGTATTTAAACCGCTGTCCTACACCAAACTATCGGTTTCGTATCGATCTCTTTCTCGGTTTCGCATTGTACGGTTTACACTGATACTTATTCCATGCTACTTGCTTTTGTAAGGGGAAAGGGGGTTGATACTACAAAATTTTGTTTATCGCATTCATTGATAACAATTCAATATTCACGTGTCAACAAACAACGAAGTGATTGTTATTAGAAGCCTTTTCTACACTTTCCTATTCATCAACGTTCTCAGAGAAAATGTTCAAGATGCTGCGAGGTCACTATGATTGATGTAGGAAAATGGAATGACACGTATAGATCCACCAATAAATAAATTTAAATTGTTAAATGCAAAATCCTCAGATTATGTTTGCACTTAAATCATAATCAGCTGTTTTTGTGTATTCCCAAACAAGTTGAGCATTTAGATATTGATCCTGTTTCTTAGAATTTCACACCTATTTTGAATTCATTCTCTGTCATGAGTGTGGTATGACAATTGGCTTAAATTTTACCTAACATGTAGGCCTGTCACCTCTGTTAATTATATTTTCGCAAGTTTTAATACAATTCAAAGAAGTAATCATAGATCAAGCTTGAAACTATGCAGTCATCGTCTGATGATGATGTAAGGCCTTCTTTATCTGATTATGCAATGTATCAATAACCTTTCAATATCGGCTACTCATATACGGTCCAAAAGGTCTGTTCATGGTTTAATTTTTACACAGATGTACAGAGACTGATGACATCAGAGCAACAGATAGGCCCTATGGTTGATTTAAGATAGCATGATTTTTTGGCCTTTTATTATGTGATGTATTAAAGGACTCTAACACTTCACTGTTATCAAATGAATAATCAGCTCAGATATTTTCTCATGACGACGTCTGAATGAATTCTGAGTAAAATATTTTTACTAGTCCATTTTATCGAGCTACATATACCTCTGTGATGTCTAGTCGGCTTCATGCATTGTTTTAATTAGCATGTACATATTTGATAAAATTCACATGGCTATATCGTTGTTGAATTAAATTACTGACTTATGCTTTGAACATGTTCAGTGTAAAATGAGTTCAAGGAATCAAGGGGAATAATTGCAGTTCAAGGAAATTACATGAAGTTATCATAATGCTCTTCGTCTTTCAACAAGATCAGGGAAAGTTTTATCAACGATAGGCCTATATTTTTATTATCAATATAAAATAATAATTCAAACAGCCCCGTTGTTCATTATCATGGCTTTCGTGAATTTATTAATGATTCCTCGACCGTCGCGACAACAGTGAACGATATTCAGTAAATGACATACACAGTGAAGCGGATGATGAAATATACATACCAAATGACACAGATATCCGAAGCAAAGTGCAATGATTGCAAGCTGCGATCCTACCATTACTAATACTGACTTAAGAGATATCCCGCGTATAGACTAATTGTAGTATTTTCCACAGAGACATGTGAAATACCAGATATAGGGCTACTCGTGGGATATCTCTTAAGTCAGCATTAGTATTGGTAGGATCGCATATGCTGCAATCATTGCACTTTGCTTCGGATATCTGTATGATTTGATCTGTGTATTTCATCATCTGCTTTACTATGCGTTTCATAAGTTGAATATCGTTCACTGCTGTCGCGATCGTCGAGGAATCATATTCATGAAGGCCATGATAATGAACAGCGGAGCTGTTTGAAATATTGGTGTTTCGCTATTTTGTATTGATGATACAAATATATTGTCAATAGACCTTTTTCCGCACATGAAGTAATTAGTAATAACTTTTACAGTTAAATCCGCGGTAATTTCCTTAATAAAGCCTATCATACCTATAGGCCTACATTCAAGTTGTTTTTTTAAGATTGCATATAAGAGTACACGTAATAGTTAATTTTGTTGACAATGTTAAATCATTCTATTTTTCTATTAATACAATTAATATTATATTAATAAATTATTTGTTATTATCAATAAATATAATATTTATCAATGTTACAATTAATAAATATTGATAATATTAATTTTCTATTTTTCGCATTATTTTCTAGAAATGAATTATGAACAAAATAACTGCGAATTCAAAACCGCAGTGCCTCGAGATATTACCGATCCAGCCTTGGTATCTTTTTTGTTCACGACTTTTGTTTCAATACTTCCATTTGATAAGCTGTAAAGTTATACAACGGTACTCAACGTTTTCCTAAATGTTTCTTACGGTAAAAAACGCATAGAGTTCTGCTTGAATAGCATTATGTATCAAATAGAAGTAGAAAGCCTTGCTATATTGAAGAATGTCCTAACATATAATAGAGAAAGGCATTTCATTTCTATTTAAAAGGTGAAAAGTGTTCAGTGTGATTTAATGAAAAGTCACATGTAACTTAATAAAACGTAACGAAACGCTGAAATAGTGTTGCGTATAGAGTTACTGAAACGTAACGAAACGTCAAAATAGCGTGACGTTGAGACTTTCTGAAACGTTACCGTGCAACTTGCTGAAACGTTCCGTCACGTAATAATAACGGACAAACGGACGTTACGAAACGTTCAATTGAGACATTCGTGAAACGTTTCTGTTACGTTACGAAACGTCACAATGTTGGGGCTTACTGCAACACCATCAGCTGAATCAGTCCATGTGATTTACTAAATGCGACAAGTCAAAGCAAGGGCCGGCGCTTAATTACAAGTCCATATTCACATTTTGGATCATATTCTCATCAATCTATTACAGGTGAGATACAGCTATTGCTTATGAATAGTTATGACTGCCTCTATAGTCTCCATTTCTTGTCATGTGGTTTATCATGACAGTAGTATCAAATGTCTTTGCATGCTAACTTTTTTTCTGCCGGCCCTTGCAACACTTAATAATAATAATAATAAAAGTTTGCGATGTGATGTCGATCAAGTTGAGTGTAGACTACCTGTTGTTGACGGTCGTAATAATATCAACTCTAATCATAATTATCGATGTTAAAAAGTCACAGACAATAATAAATGATAGGATCTCGCATTCGTTGGTGACCTCCTCTCCTTCTATATTTCAAATGTACATACTGTATAGACACCATTTGTTGATTTTTCTGGTATTTGATCTTCCATTGACTTTCATGCTCATGCCGTTTCAACTATACTGTACATAGCTCATTTTCATGTCATGGTGTCTGGTATCATTTCATCCATAATCGTATCATTGTAGAACTGATTTTTCAGTATCCTGACCATTGACATTATGGTGTTGGTACTTCCTCATTTGTACATTCCACGTATACTGTACCACCGGGTATTTCATAACGAAATAAAACCCTTGAATTTTGAATTTTGAGAGAGAGAGAGGGAGATGGTTCCCCGGGATCCTCACACCGACCCCACAGCACAAGTATCCACCAGAGACCACAAATATGTACGGCTCAAATATGTACGTCAAATATGTAGAAGTTTACATCGGAGAACGGTGACATAACTGGTGGTGGTGTTATCATTCCTCAACATTTTCTAACTACATTTGAGAATGTCTGCGGCAACCCCTGTAACTGTACAGCCCATCTCACCCAATCATCAATCATCCTCATCATCTTCATCTCAACCTCAAGGTTTTGTCACCTCCGAGAAGCAGTGCAAACGATACAAGTTTGCAGTTGTCGACCAGTTCTACCTAACCTGCAAGAAATGCGAGAATGCCCTTCACTACGGTTGTACCGAATTACCGAAGTACGAACTGGTTAAGTACTACAAAGAAGGCATGTAGAAGCGAAAGTATTTGTGTCACGAGTGCGTCGAGAAGGTACATGAAAATGAATACAAAACAATCAATGACAACATCAAGACATACAATGGCAATGAGCAACTGGTTCAGGAGTACAAAAGACGACACAGTGTAAAAGAAGAAGAACTCAATGAGCTGAAAAAAGCATTGCACCAAGTAACAATGAAGAAGAATGAAATCAACGAAGAATTGGAAGCTCGCAAAGCAGACTTCAACATTGTGCAGAGGAAGAACATAGATCTTCTCAAAACGTTGGCGACGTATGAGGGTCAGCTTCGAGAATACGAAGACAAGAAGACAAATAGCCAAAGCAACAACAATGAAGAGGAAGAAGACAATGACAACTTAAGAAGAGCAATTGAAATCCAAAAACAAAATACTGATTATGAAATTACGGTTTTGAAACACATGATAGAGGACATTAAATCAACTGTGAACAACAATTCCAACCATCAACAAGACCATTACTCGACATCGAATCAGCCGCCACCACAGCATCAAAGACGGCCTTACTACCAAAATCGGGAAGACCACCGCCAATATGTCATTCTTGCGGACGAAGGGGCCACATAGCCAGAAATTGCTGGTCTCGACCAAGGTGGTATGCAAACCAGCAAAGAAATTTCCGAAGACCACAGCAGCAGCAATACAGACCACCGTATCAACGACACCAATATCAAGAGCAGTATCAGCCCCAACAACAACCTCAACAACCAATGTACCCTACCATGAATCAACAGGGGTCATACCAACAATAATGGAATCAGCAGGGGCCATACCAACAACAACAGTGGAATAATTTTGGTGCACAGCAGCAGTTTTAACGAAAATGAAGGAGGAGAGGAACATCAACGCTACATCATTGTTGCTAACATCAATGGATTAAACATTAATAAAATTAAAGACATTAATATGATCAAAGATACATGTGATGCCGATATAATATGTTACACTGAAACACACATAACTGAATATGATAACCTAACAATTGACCAATTCGACTTAATAAAAACGTTCAGCAAAACTAAGAATAATCTTGGCCGACAGATCAAGGGAATTAATCTACATCATAAAAGTGAGGGAATAAGTATCGAAAACATAATTAACGAAAATGGAGATATGATAATAGTAGAAATGAAAAACAAAAAGTGGAAAGATGTTAAAAAATACATTTGATATTTTGTTATAGAGAATGCAGAGAATCCAAATATGCCGACAAAGATTACCTTTTAAAAAAATACATTGAAAAATTCAAAACGCATCATATAATCATGTTGGGAGATCTAAATAGCAGAATTGGTAAAATTAATGATAACGAACATATAAATCTCCCAATAAGAAGCTCTAAAGATTTAATTATATATAAGCAAGGTCGGGAGCTAATTAACTTTTGTAATGAAACATCGCTCATTATAGCTAACGGGCGATATGAAAACGGCGAACATACTTTCTGCAGGCTCCAAAACGACAAATGTTGTAAATCTGTTATATGTAGACTACCTGATACTTTCTGAATCTATGTTGAAGTATTTATAAGCCTTCAGAATAATGGAGCCAAAAGTATACACTGATCATAGGCCAATGGAAATTGATATAAAAATTGCGTTAAAATCAACCGCAACTAAGTTTCCAGATAAGAATTTCAATCTACAAAATAATCCTAACAAGCGCATCGCTCCCTTCAAATGGAAGACGAACTATGATTTTGTAAAGTATAGCCAAGCTATTTCAGACAAAGGATTAAAACTTTTAGAGGAAATTGCAAGTAAACAATTAGATAAAACGGAGATTTATGATAAGTTAGTCATGGCTAATAAGGAATCATTGCAAGCTACAATGATTGCTAATGGCCAAACAATATATACTGAGGAAACAAGATGTCTTAGAATCAGACAGAAACAAAATGTTGAAATGTATAAATCAGATCAATCTGAAACAAATTTAAGCTTATTAATGCAAACGAAACGGGAACTTAACAAAAACATGAAAAAGGAAAAGCGAAAGCTACAACGAGTGAAGCTAAATGAATTAAATAAAGCAAGAGCAAATAGCGACCTCAAAAAATATTGGGAATTACTTAATAAAAACAAACCTAATAGAAGCGCAAAGCATAAAACTACACTTAAATCTCTATCGTTTAAAGAAAATATAGAATATAGAGATAAAGAAATCAAAACTCATAATTTTGATCGAAATAGAGACTCTTTTCATAATCAAAAAAAACTCACTTAGAGACGATAACACTTTAAATATGGATATTACGACAGCGGAAGTAGAAAATGCGATAAAAAATTCAAAAAATTCAAAATCCAGTGGCCCAGATGGAGTAGTGTACGAAATGCTGAAGAATGACCCCAACCAAACACAAATTTTGCTTGCTCTATATAATCAAATAATAAACGACTATGCTGTTCCATGGCATTGTAGCTGGATCACCCCCATTTATAAGAAAGGTGATAAAAATAATGCCAACTCTTATCGATATCTAAATTTGTCCTCATGCATCGAAAAGTTATTGACAAGAATATTAAATGATAGATTAAATTCATGGATTGACAAGTATAAAATATTGCATGAATCCCAAACTGGTTTCAGAAAAGGGCATTCTACTGTTGACAATATCTGGGTTCTTCAACAAACTGTTCAAATATACAAGAATGAAAAGAAGCCACTGTATGCATGTTTTGTAGACCTTTCAAAAGCTTTTGACACTGTAAAAAAAGCAAATTAATAGAAAAGTTGAAATACATCATACCCAAAGGTAAATATTTATCATTATTAGAAAGTATTATAAGAGACGAAGAATATAAATTCTCTTCAATGGAGAAGAAAGTGTCAAGTTTCATTTAGAACATGGCATTCCTCAAGGAGATAGTCTATCTCCCACCTTCTTTTGCATATACATGAATGATTTTTTAAATGAATTGTACGAAAATATTTATGAATTTGACCCAGCAAAGATTACTAATACAAATTTAGCTGCACTTGTATATGCTGATGATATTTTGTTGCTGAGTGAATCACAAGCTGGCATTCTTAAACAAATAAAATTTCTCCATAAATTTTGTGTAACAAACAGTTTGAAAATTAATTATGATAAGACAAAAATAATGATATTTAATGAGGTAAAAGAATATGATAAGCTAATTTTGAACGATTGTATCACGCAAATTGAAGTTGTAAAGACATACAAATACTTGGGTGTTTGGATTTCAAAATCCGATAGAATACATATTGAAGATTTAGCAAAAAAGGAAAAGCATCTTCATGCGTAACCGCCAAAACTCTGAAAGAATTCAATACTGTTGATGGCAAAATATTGACGGAAACATTAATGTTGACTATATCGAAAATGAGATACGGAAGTGAATTGTTTTTTGACAAAAATTTAGATGACCTACATCGTGTGATTATGCAGTTTTACAAAAAATATCATCATTTGCGAATAACAACTCCTAATTATTGTATTATTGGTGATTTTGGTGTTAAACCAATAGAATACTATTACTATAAATCAGCTTTAAATTACTTTCTCAAATTAAATAGAAATGATGATGATAGGCTAATCACACGAATGTTCAGAACCATTAATGAAAATAGAGACCATGCATTATTTCGCAATACGTGGTGCAATAGAATACATAAATTGTTTCAAAAAATTAACCTGCAAGAAATGCAAAACATGGAATGCAGTGGAAATTCCAAAAAAATGATTGAAAATACATTGAAAGAATATTTTAGGAAAGAATGGATTGATAGCGCTAAACATAGTGAGAAAGGATTAAGCTATTTAGAATTGTGCAGATTTCAGTGCGAATTAAAAACATACCTAGCAGTAAGTAACAGCAAAACTAAAATAGAAAATATTCTCAGATTAAGAACTGGAAATCACACCCTGGCAGCAGAAGTTGGAACGTATCAAAATCGTAGCACTTATAAAGATTGTGTTTGTAAATTCTGTGATCTGAATAAGACTGAAGATATATATCATTTCGTTGTTGAATGTCCTTGCTATGACAATGAAAGAAATGCTTTAATTCCACACCTGAAAAATGCTATGCGATCAGATTTCTATGCGTACATGGATTCTCTAACGATAAGAGAGATCAGAACGGTAGACGAATATATCCAAAAAGCAATGTATATTAGAACCATAGATAGCTGAGTTAGACCAACCGATCTCTGAAAGTAAATACGACTGTTAAAGGACTTTCATCAGAAAGCATTTATGGAAAGATGAAATTGAACCTGAAATCATAGATAGCGGAATGTAGACATTACTGTTCGCATGACTTCATCCATTGCGGTGGACATGATTGACCTATCTGATCAATATGAGCAACGTGATTGTATCGGAGACAATAGAAATCAAATGCATTACTTTATCAGATTGCTATGATCATGCGAAATGACCAAATGATAACACCTTGATAATGGATAGGAAGGACAATACATTGAATAACACGAATGTCCTGCTACTTTGTCTCTTATGAGTCTTAATCAGATGCAATTGTAGCAGAACAGTCAGCTGTATCAGTCACTCGTGACAAGTTTACATCGGAGAACGGTGACATAACTGGTGGTGCTGTTATCATTCCTCAACATTTTCTAACTACATTTCAGGTATGTATACTGAATGTGATCCACTATAAATGATACATGAACAATATCAGTTGTTATTTAAAAAAACCGTTCTCCGATTAAATAACAACACGTTAGAGTTAATAATCTGCTGCTGGGTGTGATGTGCAAATAATACCGCTTAATAATTGTGATTAATAACCTGAAGTATTGCTCTGAATTGTATTGACAACAAAGTGATGCATATTTTGTCTCCTCGCCTCCATGTGTATTGAACTTTCATCTTTTTTGTGCATGATTCATCGACACATCTAAGTCTCATCGTTAACCTCATTTGTAAATATCTCAGTACTTTTTCAGACATTCATCGTTATATTTTATGGATATCAACGGCGATAGTGGTGCAGTTGTTTTTAACTTTCACCTCACATCCCCATTGTCATCTTTCATCTTCTGCTGCGCAAATAAATAAATGTAATATGTAATAATGTAAATGTATTTGTTTGTCCCACCTGTTGGGCAATAAACATTTTTGAATTTTTGAGAGAGAGAGATAATCAGAAAAGGAGGATGTTACCAAATGTGAGCCAGAGTCTTACGACGGCAGTGATGTCACGAAGTTCAACTCCTTTCTCGAACGCTTCGAGAGAATGATAAGCGTAGTAGACGATGATGCCGAAAAGCTAAGTTTTCTAGAAATGTA
This sequence comes from Prostheceraeus crozeri, assembly GCA_907163375.1. NCBI lineage: Eukaryota > Metazoa > Platyhelminthes > Polycladida > Euryleptidae > Prostheceraeus > Prostheceraeus crozeri. The sequence goes on along the minus strand of CAJQUW010001284.1, from coordinate 123,896 downwards.
CACTAGAAATGTACCAAAAGAAATCGTGCGAAGTTGCATGAATATAACTCCCACGTTAGGCTACAAACAGGCTACAGCGTTATTAAAAGAAAAATACGGTAATGATTATTTGATTACAAACACTTTACTACAGAAAATTGAAGCTTGGCCGATAATCCAGCCTGAAGACGGACTATCATTAGAAAGATTCAGCCTTTTCCTTAGAAGTTGTGTTCACAGCATCGATCGCATATCGAACTTAGAAAGACTGAATAACCCTAATGAAATTCAAAGAACGACAGAAAAACTAGCCACTCATGGTATAATTATTGAGAAGTGTGATAAATTGAAAACTCGCAGGCAATGCCACTACCATTTGAAAATACAAGATATTGAGAAATTCATACTTCATATTGATGGGGCTCGGCTTATTTGGGACCAATTATTCTGTGAGAGCTATCCTAGTGATACTAAACACCGAAGATTGTTTATCTCACCTGTTCTAAAAGCTGGATTAATGGCATATCGAAATGATAACTTTATGGCAAAGGTAAATAGAGTCTTATCTATAGTTCCAGTTGGGTCAACCAATCTCTGGCTGACAAACTTGTTGACTTGGGCCTTTTGTACTGAAGAAGGCCAGTTAGTATTTGGAACTTGCTTATCCTTAGACATGTGTGGACTAAACGATATCAATCAAGCACAAGCTTCCAAGTATCTAGAAGAAGCCCTACGACGCACTAGTAGATGGAACAATAACATTAAAATCAGTTTGAAAAACCAAGGTCAAATTGTAGGCCTTTCACTTATGCAAGGACGGGGTCGCAATAAAGTTGATTGGGAGAAAGAGAGATCTGTTAGGTGTGTTAATGGATGTCAAATTGAGATGCGATATGATAAAGAACAAGGTGAAGAAGCATTCTTAAATAAGCTGAAGGAAACATTGCGAGTTTATCTTGAACCCTTCGTTAATATTCAAAAAGCGCGGGATCTGACATGGGATAAGTTTTTAAATGGTGCACAATTGTGGTTAACAAGTGGTTCTACTGGTAGTGTTCATGTCAACTATGAGGATGAAGCAGAGTACAACCAAGAGAAAGAGAATAAAAGAACAGTATTAGATCATATAAAAGGAGATGATCTGAGAAACATATGGAATATAAAGCCAGAAATCATTGCAATGAGCAGTGATAAGTTCGAGAATGGAAAGAGGCGGGCGATTTATGGAACCACAATGGTAGATTATATAATCTGCTCCTATTGTCTATCGATCTATGAACCAGAATTGAACAGACTAGAATTTCTAGAAGATGGTTTGAAATAGTGGAGCAGCTTATAGGTTAAATCGTGCAAATTATGATACAAGCATGAAACTTCGCATGGGTGTTCTCAACACATATCTAAGCAATTCCACCCGATGAGCCACTTAAAATTTTTCACAAATTTACACCATTTTTCAAAATTGCCCTAGCAACGACCCCTAGGAGCCTGGTAACAGCATTATAGTGGTCATTTTCAGGCATTTTAAGAAATGTTAAGGGGCACAAATATATAGCATTAGTATTTGAATAACATTTGAGTAAGTTTCTGACCTAGCAACGGTTGCTAAGGACGCTAAAAAACAATAAAAGTGTGAATTTCTCTGATTTTCCTTAGCAACGGCCCACTTATCGTTAATTGATATGGATGAAATTTGATATATAGTGTAATCAACTATATTAAAGCATAAAAATGTTGTAATGATTAAGTATCACTTACGTACTGGTTGCTAGGGTCCTGATAAATGCATAGCAACAACCATTTGCAGGTAATTTCAACATTGTTTCAGCATTTTCTCTAACAACGACCAATCTATAAATTTTACAAGCCTTGTTTTGAGACGGTAGCTAGGGCCACAATATGCAAGATGGACATACATATTAGTTAGATTGTAAAGTATATATTTAAATTTGCATTTATGACACCATAAATGTTGATGTAATTATGGGTCCAAAAGTTGTCATAGCCGGGAGTGAGAGTGGGGATAAGCTCCTACTGTCTAAAAAATGCTCTCAGTGGCGTGCGACTCAAACAGCCTCTGACAACTGAAGTCCAGCTCGTGTAGCCTGCTCGAGTGGCTTATAGACATAAGCCCGGCGGACCTGCTTCTACTAACACGAGAAGGGGCGAAGGCGGGTCACTGGCGCCTTAAAACCAGTTGCTTCGGGTAGATGGGGCTCGTTAGCCTTGGAAGGCAGCTCATCTAGGGGAAGGAAAACCTTGATTTCAAACCTCCGCTGCCTTGCGGCATACCCATTTGTGGGAAAGGCTTCTGGTATCAATTGAGGAGACTTGCAAGTCCAACGGTGAAACAGACGGTAGAGGGACACAAATGACTGTGAAGACGAAAGAAGCAAGATGAGTGATTGTCAGGCACTACCAAGGCACATTGGTGACATCACTGCTGTGAAACCCAGCATGGGGTTCAGTGTCAGCTAGGTTAATTGTGTCAGCATCTTCATGCAACTGCAATAACGTAGTATCCCAAATGCTGCCTAATCAACCCCAGAAAAACTAGGCAGCCGCACCTGAATTGACAGGACGTGCCAGCGCGGGACAGCCGAGCCAAGGATAATGGGGTTATAATTATCCGGATGGTGTACAGATCGGGACTTATGACACTGGATGAACGATCGCACTAAGTGTAGGGCTACAGCATGAACTTAGTTGAATCCCATACAAGATAGTGTCCAATACACAATTACGAGTATAATAAACATTCTAGGGTGGTAAAAGGATAGCCCCTCGGCCCTTAATGTTTCACTGAAAATGGATTCAAGCTCTCAGGTAATACACACCAACTGGGCTAAGTGTTGCCTCTGTCAAGTGGACAAAAAGAAAAGCTCAGATGTCCCCAAACGAACCCTGCTAAATCCGAAAACTAGTGGCTATACTACCTTGGCACGTAATATTCCCTTATTTCATTCACTTAATGCTCTTCCTCTGAAGCTCGACCCTCGAAGACTTGACACAGGTGAAGGTATTTTCAAGACTCTGGAAGAGAAAAATGCAAAGTATCATGACAGTTGCAATCGTCTATTCTGCAATACAAAACTGGAACGAGCTCAAAAGAGCGTAACTTCTGCTCAAGGGGCTACGAAGGACGAGGCTGTGAGAAACAAAGTATCTCGAAAAAATATAGCCCAAAGAAGCAAAGCGGAATGTTTTCTGTGTGAAACACAGGGAGGTGAGCTTAGGGAAGCCATGACAATGAAATTGAATAAAAGAATCAACCGATGTGCAAGAACACTCAATGACAGCAAACTTCTTGCTAAACTTAGTGGAGGTGATGCCATTGCCTTAGAACTGAAATATCATTCTTCCTGCTTGGCGGATCTGTACAATAGAGAGCGAGATTTCCATAACTCTCTCAAGAGAATGGAAGCACAGGATGACTGGCGAGAAGCTTTCCCGATAGCATTCTCGGAGCTTGTTACTTATATCAATGAAGTGAAAGCAGCAAACACTGATGGAAATCCACCCATATTCAAGCTACCTGACCTGAGGAAACTGTACAAACAGAGGCTCGAGCAGTTAGGTGTAGAATCATATGATGTCCATGCTACACGTTTGAAAGAACAACTTCTTCATCACATTCCACAGCTGCGAGCACATCATCAAGGACGGAACATACTTCTGGCATTTGAAAATGATGTAGGCTCCATTCTTGCAGAAGCATCCAAATATTGCGACGCAATCCACCTGGCAAAGGCCGCAGGAATGATACGACGTGACATGCTTCGCCATAAGTCATGTTTCAGTAGTACACTGAAGAGTACTGATGTTGAAGAAGCCGTGCCTTCATCTCTCCTGCAATTCGTATGCATGGTAGAACATGGTGCAGATATTAATTCTACGATACTGTGATTGACATTTACAAAAACAATTTGTTTTACAATAAGTCTACGATACCGTGATTGATATTCACAAAGACTTTTGTTTTAATTCGATACTGTGATTGAAGATACTTTTCTATACTTCAATACTGTACAAAAAATCTTCGATATTGTGATTGAAATTTGTGATTAATCAAACTTTTTCTCAATGCATGAAGTTTTCAATTCTTAATATTTTTTGGAAAGAGCTAAATCACTTTATGATCTTTTAGGATTTAATCGTAACAAATGTCATCTTTTCGATACATGTTCCCTAATGGGTTCAAACTCATAATTTGATAATTATATCAACATGCGGAAAATAATTCATTTACTAGCATATTGTGGCCCTAGCAACCGTTGCTAGGCTGAAATCTGTTTTACTGACCAATGGCCATATCGGATGGCCGAAATCCAAATACGTCTCAAAACAAGGCTTGTAAAATTTATAGATTGGTCGTTGTTAGAGAAAATGCTGAAAACAATGTTGAAATTACCTGCAAATGGTTGTTGCTATGCATTTATCAGGACCCTAGCAACCAGTACGTAAGTGATACTTAATCATTACAACATTTTTATGCTTTAATATAGTTGATTACACTATATATCAAATTTCATCCATATCAATTAACGATAAGTGGGCCGTTGCTAAGGAAAATCAGAGAAATTCACACTTTTATTGTTTTTTAGCGTCCTTAGCAACCGTTGCTAGGTCAGAAACTTACTCAAATGTTATTCAAATACTAATGCTATATATTTGTGCCCCTTAACATTTCTTAAAATGCCTGAAAATGACCACTATAATGCTGTTACCAGGCTCCTAGGGGTCGTTGCTAGGGCAATTTTGAAAAATGGCCGCCATTTTGAAATAAGGTCGAATTTTAAGTGGCTCATCGGGTGGAATTGCTTAGATATGTGTTGAGAACACCCATGCGAAGTTTCATGCTTGTATCATAATTTGCACGATTCATCTGAAAATTCGACGTAAGCTGCTCCACTAAAAGGAGTGGATGAAGTTATTAGTGTCCAGAGGAGGTGGGAAGAGTCATGTAAACAATACAACCACTTTACAATGGGTGATTATGCAGACTTCAATTTGCAACACAGCTTGAAAGCTCAGTCCCTGGTATTTGAAGTGCTGCTTGAGAAAGCCAATAAGACCAAAGGAGTACAAGAAGATCTTATTAGAGCACTTACCTGGTTCAAAGATGCCTTACTGGCTCAATATTGTTATTTTCCTACTGGACAAGGTAGTCGCAGAACAAGAGTCGTGTGGTCCAAGGGTAATGGATACAATGTAATCAGGCCTCATCAACTCATCACGTAGCATTTATCCTTTTCTATATGTGTGGGCATATAAAAGTCAATTATACATGACGGTAAAAGTACATATGATTTTGATAAATCTATAGCAACAATAAGATATTTAAAAATCGAACTGTCAATATAATAAAGTAGTGAAAATGGTAGCAATTTATGGCAACGATTAGGCTATCGAGAAATGGAAATTCAAAGCATGGGCACAAAGAATTGAATGCATCTGACTGTCACAGGTCCACTGACAGCACAATCGATGCATAGACGACGTCGTGATAGGAGCATTTGACTCATAAAGCCATTGGCAGCACAATCGATGCATGGGCGAAGTCGTGATAGGAGCATTTGACATGTAATGCCATCTGTTGATGAGCGAGCACCATAGCTGCGTGACCTATAAATTAGTGCACGCTACCCTTATCTTTGTTAATTTATATGCCGTCTCTGTTGTGATTATTGAGATGTTTGCCTTTGACGGTCCTGTGTTAAATAAGCGTTCGAGTTGTTAACTTACGGGTCTCACTATCTCTGCAAATTAGCAGTCACATCTTTCGATGATATTCTGAGGTTTGCGATGTTTAATTAGTTAACAATGACATAGCGCTCGATAGTATTTTTGTTAATTTATATGCTGTCTCTGTTGTGATTATTGAGATGTTTGCCTTTGACCGTCCTGTGTTAAATAAGTGTTCGGGTTGTTAACTTACGGGTCTCACAATCTCTGCAAATTAGCAGTCACAGCTTGCGATGATATTCTGAGGTTTGCGATGGTTAATTGGTTAACAATGACATAGCATTCGATAGTATTTTTGTCAATGTACATGTCGTCTCTGTTGTGATTATTGAGATGTTTTCCTTTAGCGGAGCGTTAAATAAGCGTTCGTTTTGTAGACGAATTATCAATTACGAATTAGGCGAATCAATTACGGATTTTGGAAGTATCAGTCCCCTCAATTGATGTCCTGTAAGTACGTTCCATCTCTTTGAAAGAATAATAAAAATTATGTCAAAGGTGTAAGCAGCTAAAGTCGAGTTTATAAAGTTTCAAGAAATTGAAGTATTGTCAATTTGGTCAATCATCAAAGTTGTTAGAAATTCACAAGTCGATTTTAAAACTCAAAGGACACTGTCTATATATCGTTTCATAAGGTTGTCAATTTATCCTTGAATTTTGGTATGGCTGATTTGTCTAGTTTGAAAAGAAAACGAACAGTCACTCGAACTAAAGTATCGAAAATATTAACAAGTGCCGAGAGAGCAATACAAGTGAGCGATGTGAATGAAATGCAAGTATCTTTGAGTTTATTAAAGTTGACCTATGATCGTTTAAAACAGCTGAACGAGGATTTAGAACCGTTCATCGATGATGAAAACCTTGAAGAAGAAATAGAAAGCACACTTGAATATGATAAGAAAATTGAGTCAATAATCTTTAGCTTGGAAGAGCAATTAAAAATTAAGGAAGTTTCAAATAATCAAACGCAGATACGTACGCATGTCCAAGTAACTTATCATCTATTATTACAAGTAATCAGAAAAGGAGGATGTTACCAAATGTGAGCCAGAGTCTTACGACGGCAGTGATGTCACGAAGTTCAACTCCTTTCTCGAACGCTTCGAGAGAATGATAAGCGTAGTAGACGATGGTGCCGAAAAGCTAAGTTTTCTAGAAATGTACACTAAAAATGTACCAAAAGAAATCGTGCGAAGTTGCATGAATATAACTCCCACGTTAAGCTACAAACAGGCTATAGCGTTATTAAAAGAAAAATACGGTAATGATTATTTGATTACAAACACTTTACTACAGAAAATTGTAAGCTTGGCCGATAATCCAGCCTGAAGACGGACTATCATTAGAAAGATTCAGCCTTTTCCTTAGAAGTTGTGTTCACAGCATCGATCGCATATCGAACTTAGAAAGACTGAATAACCCTAATGAAATTCAAAGAACGACAGAAAAACTAGCCACTCATGGTATAATTATTGAGAAGTGTGATAATTGAAAACTCGCAGGCAATGCCACTACCATTTGAAAATACAAGATATTGAGAAATTCATACTTCAGATTGATGGGGCTCGGCTTATTTGGGGACCAATTATTCTGTGAGAGCTATCCTAGTGATACTAAACACCGAAGATTGTTTATCTCACCTGTTCTAAAAGCTGGATTAATGGCATATCGAAATGATAACTTTATGGCAAAGGTAAATAGAGTCTTATCTATAGTTCCAGTTGGGTCAACCAATCTCTGGCTGACAAACTTGTTGACTTGGGCCTTTTGTACTGAAGAAGGCCAGTTAGTATTTGGAACTTGCTTATCCTTAGACATGTGTGGACTAAACGATAACAATCAAGCACAAGCTTCCAAGTATCTAGAAGAAGCCCTACGACGCACTAGTAGATGGAACAATAACATTAAAATCAGTTTGAAAAACCAAGGTCAAATTGTAGGCCTTTCACTTATGCAAGGACGGGGTCGCAATAAAAGTTGATTGGGAGAAAGAGAGATCTGTTAGGTGTGTTAATGGATGTTAAATTGAGATGCGATATGATAAAGAACAAGGTGAAGAAGCATTCTTAAATAAGCTGAAGGAAACATTGCGAGTTTTATCTTGAACCCTTCGTTAATATTCAAAAAGCGGCGGGATCTGACATGGGATAAGTTTTTAAATGGTGCACAATTGTGGTTAACAAGTGGTTCTACTGGTAGTGTTCATGTCAACTATGAGGATGAAGCAGAGTACAACCAAGAGAAAGAGAATAAAAGAACAGTATTAGATCATATAAAAGGAGATGATCTGAGAACATATGGAATATAAAGCCAGAAATCATTGCAAATGAGCAGTGATAAGTTCGAGAATGGAAAGAGGCGGGCGATTTATGGAACCACAATGGTTGATTATATAATCTGCTCCTATTGTCTATCGATCTATGAACCAGAATTGAACAGACTAGAATTTCTAGAAGATGGTTTGAAAGGAGTGGATGAAGTTATTAGTGTCCAGAGGAGGTGGGAAGAGTCATGTAAACAATACAACCACTTTACAATGGGTGATTATGCAGACTTCAATTTGCAACACAGCTTGAAAGCTCAGTCCCTGGTATTTGAAGTGCTGCTTGAGAAAGCCAATAAGACCAAAGGAGTACAAGAAGAGCTTATTAGAGCACTTACCTGGTTCAAAGATGCCTTACTGGCTCAATATTGTTATTTTCCTACTGGACAAGGTAGTCGCAGAACAAGAGTCGTGTGGTCCAAGGGTAATGGATACAATGTAATCAGGCCTCATCAACTCATCGCGTAGCATTTATCCTTTTCTATATGTGTGGGCATATAAAAGTCAATTATACATGACGGTAAAAGTACATATGATTTTGATAAATCTATAGCAACAATAAGATATTTAAAAAACGAACTGTCAATATAATAAAGTAGTGAAAATGGTAGCAATTTATGGCAACGATTAGGCTATCGAGAAATGAAATTCAAAGCATGGGCACAAAGAATTGAATGCATCTGACTGTCACAGGTCCACTGACAGCACAATCGATGCATAGACGACGTCGTGATAGGAGCATTTGACTCATAAAGCCATTGGCAGCACAATCGATGCATGGGCGAAGTCGTGATAGGAGCATTTGACATGTAATGCCATCTGTTGATGAGCGAGCACCATAGCTGCGTGACCTATAAATTAGTGCACGCTACCCTTATCTTTGTTAATTTATATGACCGTCTCTGTTGTGATTATTGAGATGTTTGCCTTTGACGGTCCTGTGTTAAATAAGCGTTCGAGTTGTTAACTTACGGGTCTCACTATCTCTGCAAATTAGCAGTCACATCTTTCGATGATATTCTGAGGTTTGCGATGTTTAATTAGTTAACAATGACATAGCGCTCGATAGTATTTTTGTTAATTTATATGCTGTCTCTGTTGTGATTATTGAGATGTTTGCCTTTGACCGTCCTGTGTTAAATAAGCGTTCGGGTTGTTAACTTACGGGTCTCACAATCTCTGCAAATTAGCAGTCACAGCTTGCGATGATATTCTGAGGTTTGCGATGGTTAATTGGTTAACAATGACATAGCATTCGATAGTATTTTTGTCAATGTACATGTTGTCTCTGTTGTGATTATTGAGATGTTTTCCTTTAGCGGAGCGTTAAATAAGCGTTCGTTTTGTAGACGAATTATCAATTACGAATTAGACGAATCAATTACGGAATTTTGGAAGTATCAGTCCCCTCAATTGATGTCTGTAAGTACGTTCCATCTCTTTGAAAGAATAATAAAAATTATGTCAAAGGTGTAAGCAGCTAAAGTCGAGTTTATAAAGTTTCAAGAAATTGAAGTATTGTCAATTTGGTCAATTCATCAAAGTTGTTAGAAATTCACAAGTCGATTTTAAAACTCAAAGGCCACTGTCTATATATCGTTTCATAAGGTTGTCAATTTATCCTTGAATTTTGGTATGGCTGATTTGTCTAGTTTGAAAAGAAAACGAACAGTCACTCGAACTAAAGTATCGAAAATATTAACAAGTGCCGAGAGAGCAATACAAGTGAGCGATGTGAATGAAATGCAAGTATCTTTGAGTTTATTAAAGTTGACCTATGATCGTTTAAAACAGCTGAACGAGGATTTAGAACCGTTCATCCATGATGAAAACCTTGAAGAAGAAATAGAAAGCACACTTGAATATGATAAGAAAATTGAGTCAATAATCTTTAGCTTGGAAGAGCAATTAAAAATTAAGGAAGTTTCAAATAATCAAACGCAGATACGTACGCATGTCCAAGTAACTTATCATCTATTATTACAAGTAATCAGAAAAGGAGGATGTTACCAAATGTGAGCCAGAGTCTTACGACGGCAGTGATGTCACGAAGTTCAACTCCTTTCTCGAACGCTTCGAGAGAATGATAAGCGTAGTAGACGATGGTGCCGAAAAGCTAAGTTTTCTAGAAATGTACACTAAAAATGTACCAAAAGAAATCGTGCGAAGTTGCATGAATATAACTCCCACGTTAAGCTACAAAACAGGCTATAGCGTTATTAAAAGAAAAATACTGTAATGATTATTTGATTACAAACACTTTACTACAGAAAATTGAAGCTTGGCCGATAATCCAGCCTGAAGACGGACTATCATTGAAAGATTCAGCCTTTTCCTTAGAAGTTGTGTTTCAAAGCATCTATCGCATATCGAACTTAGAAAGACTGAATAACCCTAATGAAATTCAAAGAACGACAGAAAAACTAGCCACTCATGGTATAATTATTGAGAAGTGTGATAAATTGAAAACTCGCAGGCAATGCCACTACCATTTGAAAATACAAGATATTGAGAAATTCATACTTCATATTGATGGGGCTCGGCTTATTTGGGACCAATTATTCTGTGAGAGCTATCCTAGTGATACTAAACACCGAAGATTGTTTATCTCACCTGTTCTAAAAGCTGGATTAATGGCATATCGAAATGATAACTTTATGGCAAAGGTAAATAGAGTCTTATCTATAGTTCCAGTTGGGTCAACCAATCTCTGGCTGACAAACTTTGGTGACTTGGGCCTTTTGTCCTGAAGAAGGCCTGTTAGTCTTTGGATCTTGCTTATCCTTAGACATGTGTGGACTAACCGATCTCTATCAAGCACTAGCTTCCTAGTATCTAGACGAAGCCCTACGACGCACTAGTAGATGGAACAATAAACATTAAAATCAGTTTGAAAAACCAAGGTCAAATTGTAGGCCTTTCACTTATGCAAGGACGGGGTCGCAATAAAGTTGATTGGGAGAAAGAGAGATCTGTTAGGTGTGTTAATGGATGTTAAATTGAGATGCGATATGATAAAGAACAAGGTGAAGAAGCATTCTTAAATAAGCTGAAGGAAACATTGCGAGTTTATCTTGAAACCCTTCGTTAATATTCAAAAAGCGCGGGATCTGACATGGGATAAGTTTTTAAATGGTGCACAATTGTGGTTAACAAGTGGTTCTACTGGTAGTGTTCATGTCAACTATGAGGATGAAGCAGAGTACAACCAAGAGAAAGAGAATAAAAGAACAGTATTAGATCATATAAAAGGAGATGATCTGAGAAAACATATGGAATATAAAGCCAGAAATCATTGCAATGAGCAGTGATAAGTTCGAGAATGGAAAGAGGCGGGCGATTTATGGAACCACAATGGTTGATTATATAATCTGCTCCTATTGTCTATCGATCTATGAACCAGAATTGAACAGACTAGAATTTCTAGAAGATGGTTTGATAGGAGTGGATGAAGTTATTAGTGTCCGAGGAGGTGGGAAGAGTCATGTAAACAATACAACCACTTTACAATGGGTGATTATGCAGACTTCAATTTGCAACACAGCTTGAAAGCTCAGTCCCTGGTATTTGAAGTGCAGCTTGAGAAAGCCAATAAGACCAAAGGAGTACAAGAAGATCTTATTAGAGCACTTACCTGGTTCAAAGATGCCTTACTGGCTCAATATTGTTATTTTCCTACTGGACAAGGTAGTCGCAGAACAAGAGTCGTGTGGTCCAAGGGTAATGGATACAATGTAATCAGGCCTCATCAACTCATCACGTAGCATTTATCCTTTTCTATATGTGTGGGCATATAAAAGTCAATTATACATGACGGTAAAAGTACATATGATTTTGATAAATCTATAGCAACAATAAGATATTTAAAAATCGAACTGTCAATATAATAAAGTAGTGAAAATGGTAGCAATTTATGGCAACGATTAGGCTATCGAGAAATGGAAATTCAAAGCATGGGCACAAAGAATTGAATGCATCTGACTGTCACAGGTCCCCTGACAGCACAATCGATGCATAGACGACGTCGTGATAGGAGCATTTGACTCATAAAGCCATTGGCAGCACAATCGATGCATGGGCGAAGTCGTGATAGGAGCATTTGACATGTAATGCCATCTGTTGATGAGCGAGCACCATAGCTGCGTGACCTATAAATTAGTGCACGCTACCCTTATCTTTGTTAATTTATATGCCGTCTCTGTTGTGATTATTGAGATGTTTGCCTTTGACGGTCCTGTGTTAAATAAGCGTTCGAGTTGTTAACTTACGGGTCTCACTATCTCTGCAAATTAGCAGTCACATCTTTCGATGATATTCTGAGGTTTGCGATGTTTAATTAGTTTAACAATGACTTAGCGCTCGATAGTATTTTTGTTAATTTATATGCTGTCTCTGTTGTGATTATTGAGATGTTTGCCTTTGACCGTCCTGTGTTAAATAAGCGTTCGGGTTGTTAACTTACGGGTCTCACAATCTCTGCAAATTAGCAGTCACAGCTTGCGATGATATTCTGAGGTTTGCGATGGTTAATTGGTTAACAATGACATAGCATTCGATAGTATTTTTGTCAATGTACATGTTGTCTCTGTTGTGATTATTGAGATGTTTTCCTTTAGCGGAGCGTTAAATAAGCGTTCGTTTTGTAGACGAATTATCAATTACGAATTAGACGAATCAATTACGGATTTTGGAAGTATCAGTCCCCTCAATTGATGTCCTGTAAGTACGTTCCATCTCTTTGAAAGAATAATAAAAATTATGTCAAAGGTGTAAGCAGCTAAAGTCGAGTTTATAAAGTTTCAAGAAATTGAAGTATTGTCAATTTGGTCAATCATCAAAGTTGTTAGAAATTCACAAGTCGATTTAAAACTCAAAGGCCACTGTCTATATATCGTTTCATAAGGTTGTCAATTTATCCTTGAATTTTGGTATGGCTGATTTGTCTAGTTTGAAAAGAAAACGAACAGTCACTCGAACTAAAGTATCGAAAATATTAACAAGTGCCGAGAGAGCAATACAAGTGAGCGATGTGAATGAAATGCAAGTATCTTTGAGTTTATTAAAGTTGACCTATGATCGTTTAAAACAGCTGAACGAGGATTTAGAACCGTTCATCCATGATGAAAACCTTGAAGAAGAAATAGAAAGCACACTTGAATATGATAAGAAAATTGAGTCAATAATCTTTAGCTTGGAAGAGCAATTAAAAATTAAGGAAGTTTCAAATAATCAAACGCAGATACGTACGCATGTCCAAGTAACTTATCATCTATTATTACAAGTAATCAGAAAAGGAGGATGTTACCAAATGTGAGCCAGAGTCTTACGACGGCAGTGATGTCACGAAGTTCAACTCCTTTCTCGAACGCTTCGAGAGAATGATAAGCGTAGTAGACGATGGTGCCGAAAAGCTAAGTTTTCTAGAAATGTACACTAAAAATGTACCAAAAGAAATCGTGCGAAGTGCATGAATATAACTCCCACGTTAGGCTACAAACAGGCTATAGCGTTATTAAAAGAAAAATACGGTAATGATTATTTGATTACAAACACTTTACTACAGAAAATTGAAGCTTGGCCGATAATCCAGCCTGAAGACGGACTATCATTAGAAAGATTCAGCCTTTTCCTTAGAAGTTGTGTTCACAGCATCGATCGCATATCGAACTTAGAAAGACTGAATAACCCTAATGAAATTCAAAGAACGACAGAAAAACTAGCCACTCATGGTATAATTATTGAGAAGTGTGATAAATTGAAAACTCGCAGGCAATGCCACTACCATTTGAAAATACAAGATATTGAGAAATTCATACTTCATATGATGGGGCTCGGCTTATTTGGGACCAATTATTCTGTGAGAGCTATCCTAGTGATACTAAACACCGAAGATTGTTTATCTCACCTGTTCTAAAAGCTGGATTAATGGCATATCGAAATGATAACTTTATGGCAAAGGTAAATAGAGTCTTATCTATAGTTCCAGTTGGGTCAACCAATCTCTGGCTGACAAACTTGTTGACTTGGGCCTTTTGTACTGAAGAAGGCCAGTTAGTATTTGGAACTTGCTTATCCTTAGACATGTGTGGACTAAACGATATCAATCAAGCACAAGCTTCCAAGTATCTAGAAGAAGCCCTACGACGCACTAGTAGATGGAACAATAACATTAAAATCAGTTTGAAAAAAAAGGTCAAATTGTAGGCCTTTCACTTATGCAAGGACGGGGTCGCAATAAAGTTGATTGGGAGAAAGAGAGATCTGTTAGGTGTGTTAATGGATGTTAAATTGAGATGCGATATGATAAAGAACAAGGTGAAGAAGCATTCTTAAATAAGCTGAAGGAAACATTGCGAGTTTATCTTGAACCCTTCGTTAATATTCAAAAAGCGCGGGATCTGACATGGGATAAGTTTTTAAATGGTGCACAATTGTGGTTAACAAGTGGTTCTACTGGTAGTGTTCATGTCAACTATGAGGATGAAGCAGAGTACAACCAAGAGAAAGAGAATAAAAGAACAGTATTAGATCATATAAAGGAGATGATCTGAGAAACATATGGAATATAAAGCCAGAAATCATTGCAATGAGCAGTGATAAGTTCGAGAATGGAAAGAGGCGGGCGATTTATGGAACCACAATGGCAGATTATATAATCTGCTCCTATTGTCTATCGATCTATGAACCAGAATTGAACAGACTAGAATTTCTAGAAGATGGTTTGAAAGGAGTGGATGAAGTTATTAGTGTCCAGAGGAGGTGGGAAGAGTCATGTAAACAATACAACCACTTTACAATGGGTGATTATGCAGACTTCAATTTGCAACACAGCTTGAAAGCTCAGTCCCTGTATTTGAAGTGCTGCTTGAGAAAGCCAATAAGACCAAAGGAGTACAAGAAGATCTTATTAGAGCACTTACCTGGTTCAAAGATGCCTTACTGGCTCAATATTGTTATTTTCCTACTGGACAAGGTAGTCGCAGAACAAGAGTCGTGTGGTCCAAGGGTAATGGATACAATGTAATCAGGCCTCATCAACTCATCACGTAGCATTTATCCTTTTCTATATGTGTGGGCATATAAAAGTCAATTATACATGACGGTAAAAGTACATATGATTTTGATAAATCTATAGCAACAATAAGATATTTAAAAATCGAACTGTCAATATAATAAAGTAGTGAAAATGGTAGCAATTTATGGCAACGATTAGGCTATCGAGAAATGGAAATTCAAAGCATGGGCACAAAGAATTGAATGCATCTGACTGTCACAGGTCCACTGACAGCACAATCGATGCATAGACGACGTCGTGATAGGAGCATTTGACTCATAAAGCCATTGGCAGCACAATCGATGCATGGGCGAAGTCGTGATAGGAGCATTTGACATGTAATGCCATCTGTTGATGAGCGAGCACCATAGCTGCGTGACCTATAAATTAGTGCACGCTACCCTTATCTTTGTTAATTTATATGCCGTCTCTGTTGTGATTATTGAGATGTTTGCCTTTGACGGTCCTGTGTTAAATAAGCGTTCGAGTTGTTAACTTACGGGTCTCACTATCTCTGCAAATTAGCAGTCACATCTTTCGATGATATTCTGAGGTTTGCGATGTTTAATTAGTTAACAATGACATAGCGCTCGATAGTATTTTTGTTAATTTATATGCTGTCTCTGTTGTGATTATTGAGATGTTTGCCTTTGACCGTCCTGTGTTAAATAAGCGTTCGGGTTGTTAACTTACGGGTCTCACAATCTCTGCAAATTAGCAGTCACAGCTTGCGATGATATTCTGAGGTTTGCGATGGTTAATTGGTTAACAATGACATAGCATTCGATAGTATTTTTGTCAATGTACATGTTGTCTCTGTTGTGATTATTGAGATGTTTTCCTTTAGCGGAGCGTTAAATAAGCGTTCGTTTTGTAGACGAATTATCAATTACGAATTAGACGAATCAATTACGGATTTTGGAAGTATCAGTCCCCTCAATTGATGTCCTGTAAGTACGTTCCATCTCTTTGAAAGAATAATAAAAATTATGTCAAAGGTGTAAGCAGCTAAAGTCGAGTTTATAAAGTTTCAAGAAATTGAAGTATTGTCAATTTGGTCAATCATCAAAGTTGTTAGAAATTCACAAGTCGATTTTAAAACTCAAAGGCCACTGTCTATATATCGTTTCATAAGGTTGTCAATTTATCCTTGAATTTTGGTATGGCTGATTTGTCTAGTTTGAAAAGAAAACGAACAGTCACTCGAACTAAAGTATCGAAAATATTAACAAGTGCCGAGAGAGCAATACAAGTGAGCGATGTGAATGAAATGCAAGTATCTTTGAGTTTATTAAAGTTGACCTATGATCGTTTAAAACAGCTGAACGAGGATTTAGAACCGTTCATCCATGATGAAAACCTTGAAGAAGAAATAGAAAGCACACTTGAATATGATAAGAAAATTGAGTCAATAATCTTTAGCTTGGAAGAGCAATTAAAAATTAAGGAAGTTTCAAATAATCAAACGCAGATACGTACGCATGTCCAAGTAACTTATCATCTATTATTACAAGTAATCAGAAAAGGAGGATGTTACCAAAATGTGAGCCAGAGTCTTACGACGGCAGTGATGTCACGAAGTTCAACTCCTTTCTCGAACGCTTCGAGAGAATGATAAGCGTAGTAGACGATGGTGCCGAAAAGCTAAGTTTTCTAGAAATGTACACTAAAAATGTACCAAAAGAAATCGTGCGAAGTTGCATGAATATAACTCCCACGTTAAGCTACAAACAGGCTATAGCGTTATTAAAAGAAAAATACGGTAATGATTATTTGATTACAAACACTTTACTACAGAAAATTGAAGCTTGGCCGATAATCCAGCCTGAAGACGGACTATCATTAGAAAGATTCAGCCTTTTCCTTAGAAGTTGTGTTCACAGCATCGATCGCATATCGAACTTAGAAAGACTGAATAACCCTAATGAAATTCAAAGAACGACAGAAAAACTAGCCACTCATGGTATAATTATTGAGAAGTGTGATAAATTGAAAACTCGCAGGCAATGCCACTACCATTTGAAAATACAAGATATTGAGAAATTCATACTTCATATTGATGGGGCTCGGCTTATTTGGGACCAATTATTCTGTGAGAGCTATCCTAGTGATACTAAACACCGAAGATTGTTTATCTCACCTGTTCTAAAAGCTGGATTAATGGCATATCGAAATGATAACTTTATGGCAAAGGTAAATAGAGTCTTATCTATAGTTCCAGTTGGGTCAACCAATCTCTGGCTGACAAACTTGTTGACTTGGGCCTTTTGTACTGAAGAAGGCCAGTTAGTATTTGGAACTTGCTTATCCTTAGACATGTGTGGACTAAACGATATCAATCAAGCACAAGCTTCCAAGTATCTAGAAGAAGCCCTACGACGCACTAGTAGATGGAACAATAACATTAAAATCAGTTTGAAAAACCAAGGTCAAATTGTAGGCCTTTCACTTATGCAAGGACGGGGTCGCAATAAAGTTGATTGGGAGAAAGAGAGATCTGTTAGGTGTGTTAATGGATGTTAAATTGAGATGCGATATGATAAAGAACAAGGTGAAGAAGCATTCTTAAATAAGCTGAAGGAAACATTGCGAGTTTATCTTGAACCCTTCGTTAATATTCAAAAAGCGCGGGATCTGACATGGGATAAGTTTTTAAATGGTGCACAATTGTGGTTAACAAGTGGTTCTACTGGTAGTGTTCATGTCAACTATGAGGATGAAGCAGAGTACAACCAAGAGAAAGAGAATAAAAGAACAGTATTAGATCATATAAAAGGAGATGATCTGAGAAACATATGGAATATAAAGCCAGAAATCATTGCAATGAGCAGTGATAAGTTCGAGAATGGAAAGAGGCGGGCGATTTATGGAACCACAATGGTTGATTATATAATCTGCTCCTATTGTCTATCGATCTATGAACCAGAATTGAACAGACTAGAATTTCTAGAAGATGGTTTGAAAGGAGTGGATGAAGTTATTAGTGTCCAGAGGAGGTGGGAAGAGTCATGTAAACAATACAACCACTTTACAATGGGTGATTATGCAGACTTCAATTTGCAACACAGCTTGAAAGCTCAGTCCCTGGTATTTGAAGTGCTGCTTGAGAAAGCCAATAAGACCAAAGGAGTACAAGAAGATCTTATTAGAGCACTTACCTGGTTCAAAGATGCCTTACTGGCTCAATATTGTTATTTTCCTACTGGACAAGGTAGTCGCAGAACAAGAGTCGTGTGGTCCAAGGGTAATGGATACAATGTAATCAGGCCTCATCAACTCATCACGTAGCATTTATCCTTTTCTATATGTGTGGGCATATAAAAGTCAATTATACATGACGGTAAAAGTACATATGATTTTGATAAATCTATAGCAACAATAAGATATTTAAAAATCGAACTGTCAATATAATAAAGTAGTGAAAATGGTAGCAATTTATGGCAACGATTAGGCTATCGAGAAATGGAAATTCAAAGCATGGGCACAAAGAATTGAATGCATCTGACTGTCACAGGTCCACTGACAGCACAATCGATGCATAGACGACGTCGTGATAGGAGCATTTGACTCATAAAGCCATTGGCAGCACAATCGATGCATGGGCGAAGTCGTGATAGGAGCATTTGACATGTAATGCCATCTGTTGATGAGCGAGCACCATAGCTGCGTGACCTATAAATTAGTGCACGCTACCCTTATCTTTGTTAATTTATATGCCGTCTCTGTTGTGATTATTGAGATGTTTGCCTTTGACGGTCCTGTGTTAAATAAGCGTTCGAGTTGTTAACTTACGGGTCTCACTATCTCTGCAAATTAGCAGTCACATCTTTCGATGATATTCTGAGGTTTGCGATGTTTAATTAGTTAACAATGACATAGCGCTCGATAGTATTTTTGTTAATTTATATGCTGTCTCTGTTGTGATTATTGAGATGTTTGCCTTTGACCGTCCTGTGTTAAATAAGCGTTCGGGTTGTTAACTTACGGGTCTCACAATCTCTGCAAATTAGCAGTCACAGCTTGCGATGATATTCTGAGGTTTGCGATGGTTAATTGGTTAACAATGACATAGCATTCGATAGTATTTTTGTCAATGTACATGTTGTCTCTGTTGTGATTATTGAGATGTTTTCCTTTAGCGGAGCGTTAAATAAGCGTTCGTTTTGTAGACGAATTATCAATTACGAATTAGACGAATCAATTACGGATTTTGGAAGTATCAGTCCCCTCAATTGATGTCCTGTAAGTACGTTCCATCTCTTTGAAAGAATAATAAAAATTATGTCAAAGGTGTAAGCAGCTAAAGTCGAGTTTATAAAGTTTCAAGAAATTGAAGTATTGTCAATTTGGTCAATCATCAAAGTTGTTAGAAATTCACAAGTCGATTTTAAAACTCAAAGGCCACTGTCTATATATCGTTTCATAAGGTTGTCAATTTATCCTTGAATTTTGGTATGGCTGATTTGTCTAGTTTGAAAAGAAAACGAACAGTCACTCGAACTAAAGTATCGAAAATATTAACAAGTGCCGAGAGAGCAATACAAGTGAGCGATGTGAATGAAATGCAAGTATCTTTGAGTTTATTAAAGTTGACCTATGATCGTTTAAAACAGCTGAACGAGGATTTAGAACCGTTCATCCATGATGAAAACCTTGAAGAAGAAATAGAAAGCACACTTGAATATGATAAGAAAATTGAGTCAATAATCTTTAGCTTGGAAGAGCAATTAAAAATTAAGGAAGTTTCAAATAATCAAACGCAGATACGTACGCATGTCCAAGTAACTTATCATCTATTATTACAAGTAATCAGAAAAGGAGGATGTTACCAAATGTGAGCCAGAGTCTTACGACGGCAGTGATGTCACGAAGTTCAACTCCTTTCTCGAACGCTTCGAGAGAATGATAAGCGTAGTAGACGATGGTGCCGAAAAGCTAAGTTTTCTAGAAATGTACACTAAAAATGTACCAAAAGAAATCGTGCGAAGTTGCATGAATATAACTCCCACGTTAAGCTACAAACAGGCTATAGCGTTATTAAAAGAAAAATACGGTAATGATTATTTGATTACAAACACTTTACTACAGAAAATTGAAGCTTGGCCGATAATCCAGCCTGAAGACGGACTATCATTAGAAAGATTCAGCCTTTTCCTTAGAAGTTGTGTTCACAGCATCGATCGCATATCGAACTTAGAAAGACTGAATAACCCTAATGAAATTCAAAGAACGACAGAAAAACTAGCCACTCATGGTATAATTATTGAGAAGTGTGATAAATTGAAAACTCGCAGGCAATGCCACTACCATTTGAAAATACAAGATATTGAGAAATTCATACTTCATATTGATGGGGCTCGGCTTATTTGGGACCAATTATTCTGTGAGAGCTATCCTAGTGATACTAAACACCGAAGATTGTTTATCTCACCTGTTCTAAAAGCTGGATTAATGGCATATCGAAATGATAACTTTATGGCAAAGGTAAATAGAGTCTTATCTATAGTTCCAGTTGGGTCAACCAATCTCTGGCTGACAAACTTGTTGACTTGGGCCTTTTGTACTGAAGAAGGCCAGTTAGTATTTGGAACTTGCTTATCCTTAGACATGTGTGGACTAAACGATATCAATCAAGCACAAGCTTCCAAGTATCTAGAAGAAGCCCTACGACGCACTAGTAGATGGAACAATAACATTAAAATCAGTTTGAAAAACCAAGGTCAAATTGTAGGCCTTTCACTTATGCAAGGACGGGGTCGCAATAAAGTTGATTGGGAGAAAGAGAGATCTGTTAGGTGTGTTAATGGATGTCAAATTGAGATGCGATATGATAAAGAACAAGGTGAAGAAGCATTCTTAAATAAGCTGAAGGAAACATTGCGAGTTTATCTTGAACCCTTCGTTAATATTCAAAAAGCGCGGGATCTGACATGGGATAAGTTTTTAAATGGTGCACAATTGTGGTTAACAAGTGGTTCTACTGGTAGTGTTCATGTCAACTATGAGGATGAAGCAGAGTACAACCAAGAGAAAGAGAATAAAAGAACAGTATTAGATCATATAAAAGGAGATGATCTGAGAAACATATGGAATATAAAGCCAGAAATCATTGCAATGAGCAGTGATAAGTTCGAGAATGGAAAGAGGCGGGCGATTTATGGAACCACAATGGTTGATTATATAATCTGCTCCTATTGTCTATCGATCTATGAACCAGAATTGAACAGACTAGAATTTCTAGAAGATGGTTTGAAAGGAGTGGATGAAGTTATTAGTGTCCAGAGGAGGTGGGAAGAGTCATGTAAACAATACAACCACTTTACAATGGGTGATTATGCAGACTTCAATTTGCAACACAGCTTGAAAGCTCAGTCCCTGGTATTTGAAGTGCTGCTTGAGAAAGCCAATAAGACCAAAGGAGTACAAGAAGATCTTATTAGAGCACTTACCTGGTTCAAAGATGCCTTACTGGCTCAATATTGTTATTTTCCTACTGGACAAGGTAGTCGCAGAACAAGAGTCGTGTGGTCCAAGGGTAATGGATACAATGTAATCAGGCCTCATCAACTCATCACGTAGCATTTATCCTTTTCTATATGTTGTGGGCATATAAAAGTCAATTATACATGACGGTAAAAGTACATATGATTTTGATAAATCTATAGCAACAATAAGATATTTAAAAATCGAACTGTCAATATAATAAAGTAGTGAAAATGGTAGCAATTTATGGCAACGATTAGGCTATCGAGAAATGGAAATTCAAAGCATGGGCACAAAGAATTGAATGCATCTGACTGTCACAGGTCCACTGACAGCACAATCGATGCATAGACGACGTCGTGATAGGAGCATTTGACTCATAAAGCCATTGGCAGCACAATCGATGCATGGGCGAAGTCGTGATAGGAGCATTTGACATGTAATGCCATCTGTTGATGAGCGAGCACCATAGCTGCGTGACCTATAAATTAGTGCGCGCTACCCTTATCTTTGTTAATTTATATGCCGTCTCTGTTGTGATTATTGAGATGTTTGCCTTTGACGGTCCTGTGTTAAATAAGCGTTCGAGTTGTTAACTTACGGGTCTCACTATCTCTGCAAATTAGCAGTCACATCTTTCGATGATATTCTGAGGTTTGCGATGTTTAATTAGTTAACAATGACATAGCGCTCGATAGTATTTTTGTTAATTTATATGCTGTCTCTGTTGTGATTATTGAGATGTTTGCCTTTGACCGTCCTGTGTTAAATAAGCGTTCGGGTTGTTAACTTACGGGTCTCACAATCTCTGCAAATTAGCAGTCACAGCTTGCGATGATATTCTGAGGTTTGCGATGGTTAATTGGTTAACAATGACATAGCATTCGATAGTATTTTTGTCAATGTACATGTTGTCTCTGTTGTGATTATTGAGATGTTTTCCTTTAGCGGAGCGTTAAATAAGCGTTCGTTTTGTAGACGAATTATCAATTACGAATTAGACGAATCAATTACGGATTTTGGAAGTATCAGTCCCCTCAATTGATGTCCTGTAAGTACGTTCCATCTCTTTGAAAGAATAATAAAAATTATGTCAAAGGTGTAAGCAGCTAAAGTCGAGTTTATAAAGTTTCAAGAAATTGAAGTATTGTCAATTTGGTCAATCATCAAAGTTGTTAGAAATTCACAAGTCGATTTTAAAACTCAAAGGCCACTGTCTATATATCGTTTCATAAGGTTGTCAATTTATCCTTGAATTTTGGTATGGCTGATTTGTCTAGTTTGAAAAGAAAACGAACAGTCACTCGAACTAAAGTATCGAAAATATTAACAAGTGCCGAGAGAGCAATACAAGTGAGCGATGTGAATGAAATGCAAGTATCTTTGAGTTTATTAAAGTTGACCTATGATCGTTTAAAACAGCTGAACGAGGATTTAGAACCGTTCATCCATGATGAAAACCTTGAAGAAGAAATAGAAAGCACACTTGAATATGATAAGAAAATTGAGTCAATAATCTTTAGCTTGGAAGAGCAATTAAAAATTAAGGAAGTTTCAAATAATCAAACGCAGATACGTACGCATGTCCAAGTAACTTATCATCTATTATTACAAGTAATCAGAAAAGGAGTATGTTACCAAATGTGAGCCAGAGTCTTACGACGGCAGTGATGTCACGAAGTTCAACTCCTTTCTCGAACGCTTCGAGAGAATGATAAGCGTAGTAGACGATGGTGCCGAAAAGCTAAGTTTTCTAGAAATGTACACTAAAAATGTACCAAAAGAAATCGTGCGAAGTTGCATGAATATAACTCCCACGTTAGGCTGCAAACAGGCTACAGCGTTATTAAAAGAAAAATACGGTAATGATTATTTGATTACAAACACTTTACTACAGAAAATTGAAGCTTGGCCGATAATCCAGCCTGAAGACGGACTATCATTAGAAAGATTCAGCCTTTTCCTTAGAAGTTGTGTTCACAGCATCGATCGCATATCGAACTTAGAAAGACTGAATAACCCTAATGAAATTCAAAGAACGACAGAAAAACTAGCCACTCATGGTATAATTATTGAGAAGTGTGATAAATTGAAAACTCGCAGGCAATGCCACTACCATTTGAAAATACAAGATATTGAGAAATTCATACTTCATATTGATGGGGCTCGGCTTATTTGGGACCAATTATTCTGTGAGAGCTATCCTAGTGATACTAAACACCGAAGATTGTTTATCTCACCTGTTCTAAAAGCTGGATTAATGGCATATCGAAATGATAACTTTATGGCAAAGGTAAATAGAGTCTTATCTATAGTTCCAGTTGGGTCAACCAATCTCTGGCTGACAAACTTGTTGACTTGGGCCTTTTGTACTGAAGAAGGCCAGTTAGTATTTGGAACTTGCTTATCCTTAGACATGTGTGGACTAAACGATATCAATCAAGCACAAGCTTCCAAGTATCTAGAAGAAGCCCTACGACGCACTAGTAGATGGAACAATAACATTAAAATCAGTTTGAAAAACCAAGGTCAAATTGTAGGCCTTTCACTTATGCAAGGACGGGGTCGCAATAAAGTTGATTGGGAGAAAGAGAGATCTGTTAGGTGTGTTAATGGATGTTAAATTGAGATGCGATATGATAAAGAACAAGGTGAAGAAGCATTCTTAAATAAGCTGAAGGAAACATTGCGAGTTTATCTTGAACCCTTCGTTAATATTCAAAAAGCGCGGGATCTGACATGGGATAAGTTTTTAAATGGTGCACAATTGTGGTTAACAAGTGGTTCTACTGGTAGTGTTCATGTCAACTATGAGGATGAAGCAGAGTACAACCAAGAGAAAGAGAATAAAAGAACAGTATTAGATCATATAAAAGGAGATGATCTGAGAAACATATGGAATATAAAGCCAGAAATCATTGCAATGAGCAGTGATAAGTTCGAGAATGGAAAGAGGCGGGCGATTTATGGAACCACAATGGTTGATTATATAATCTGCTCCTATTGTCTATCGATCTATGAACCAGAATTGAACAGACTAGAATTTCTAGAAGATGGTTTGAAAGGAGTGGATGAAGTTATTAGTGTCCAGAGGAGGTGGGAAGAGTCATGTAAACAATACAACCACTTTACAATGGGTGATTATGCAGACTTCAATTTGCAACACAGCTTGAAAGCTCAGTCCCTGGTATTTGAAGTGCTGCTTGAGAAAGCCAATAAGACCAAAGGAGTACAAGAAGATCTTATTAGAGCACTTACCTGGTTCAAAGATGCCTTACTGGCTCAATATTGTTATTTTCCTACTGGACAAGGTAGTCGCAGAACAAGAGTCGTGTGGTCCAAGGGTAATGGATACAATGTAATCAGGCCTCATCAACTCATCACGTAGCATTTATCCTTTTCTATATGTGTGGGCATATAAAAGTCAATTATACATGACGGTAAAAGTACATATGATTTTGATAAATCTATAGCAACAATAAGATATTTAAAAATCGAACTGTCAATATAATAAAGTAGTGAAAATGGTAGCAATTTATGGCAACGATTAGGCTATCGAGAAATGGAAATTCAAAGCATGGGCACAAAGAATTGAATGCATCTGACTGTCACAGGTCCACTGACAGCACAATCGATGCATAGACGACGTCGTGATAGGAGCATTTGACTCATAAAGCCATTGGCAGCACAATCGATGCATGGGCGAAGTCGTGATAGGAGCATTTGACATGTAATGCCATCTGTTGATGAGCGAGCACCATAGCTGCGTGACCTATAAATTAGTGCACGCTACCCTTATCTTTGTTAATTTATATGCCGTCTCTGTTGTGATTATTGAGATGTTTGCCTTTGACGGTCCTGTGTTAAATAAGCGTTCGAGTTGTTAACTTACGGGTCTCACTATCTCTGCAAATTAGCAGTCACATCTTTCGATGATATTCTGAGGTTTGCGATGTTTAATTAGTTAACAATGACATAGCGCTCGATAGTATTTTTGTTAATTTATATGCTGTCTCTGTTGTGATTATTGAGATGTTTGCCTTTGACCGTCCTGTGTTAAATAAGCGTTCGGGTTGTTAACTTACGGGTCTCACAATCTCTGCAAATTAGCAGTCACAGCTTGCGATGATATTCTGAGGTTTGCGATGGTTAATTGGTTAACAATGACATAGCATTCGATAGTATTTTTGTCAATGTACATGTTGTCTCTGTTGTGATTATTGAGATGTTTTCCTTTAGCGGAGCGTTAAATAAGCGTTCGTTTTGTAGACGAATTATCAATTACGAATTAGACGAATCAATTACGGATTTTGGAAGTATCAGTCCCCTCAATTGATGTCCTGTAAGTACGTTCCATCTCTTTGAAAGAATAATAAAAATTATGTCAAAGGTGTAAGCAGCTAAAGTCGAGTTTATAAAGTTTCAAGAAATTGAAGTATTGTCAATTTGGTCAATCATCAAAGTTGTTAGAAATTCACAAGTCGATTTTAAAACTCAAAGGCCACTGTCTATATATCGTTTCATAAGGTTGTCAATTTATCCTTGAATTTTGGTATGGCTGATTTGTCTAGTTTGAAAAGAAAACGAACAGTCACTCGAACTAAAGTATCGAAAATATTAACAAGTGCCGAGAGAGCAATACAAGTGAGCGATGTGAATGAAATGCAAGTATCTTTGAGTTTATTAAAGTTGACCTATGATCGTTTAAAACAGCTGAACGAGGATTTAGAACCGTTCATCCATGATGAAAACCTTGAAGAAGAAATAGAAAGCACACTTGAATATGATAAGAAAATTGAGTCAATAATCTTTAGCTTGGAAGAGCAATTAAAAATTAAGGAAGTTTCAAATAATCAAACGCAGATACGTACGCATGTCCAAGTAACTTATCATCTATTATTACAAGTAATCAGAAAAGGAGGATGTTACCAAATGTGAGCCAGAGTCTTACGACGGCAGTGATGTCACGAAGTTCAACTCCTTTCTCGAACGCTTCGAGAGAATGATAAGCGTAGTAGACGATGGTGCCGAAAAGCTAAGTTTTCTAGAAATGTACACTAAAAATGTACCAAAAGAAATCGTGCGAAGTTGCATGAATATAACTCCCACGTTAGGCTGCAAACAGGCTACAGCGTTATTAAAAGAAAAATACGGTAATGATTATTTGATTACAAACACTTTACTACAGAAAATTGAAGCTTGGCCGATAATCCAGCCTGAAGACGGACTATCATTAGAAAGATTCAGCCTTTTCCTTAGAAGTTGTGTTCACAGCATCGATCGCATATCGAACTTAGAAAGACTGAATAACCCTAATGAAATTCAAAGAACGACAGAAAAACTAGCCACTCATGGTATAATTATTGAGAAGTGTGATAAATTGAAAACTCGCAGGCAATGCCACTACCATTTGAAAATACAAGATATTGAGAAATTCATACTTCATATTGATGGGGCTCGGCTTATTTGGGACCAATTATTCTGTGAGAGCTATCCTAGTGATACTAAACACCGAAGATTGTTTATCTCACCTGTTCTAAAAGCTGGATTAATGGCATATCGAAATGATAACTTTATGGCAAAGGTAAATAGAGTCTTATCTATAGTTCCAGTTGGGTCAACCAATCTCTGGCTGACAAACTTGTTGACTTGGGCCTTTTGTACTGAAGAAGGCCAGTTAGTATTTGGAACTTGCTTATCCTTAGACATGTGTGGACTAAACGATATCAATCAAGCACAAGCTTCCAAGTATCTAGAAGAAGCCCTACGACGCACTAGTAGATGGAACAATAACATTAAAATCAGTTTGAAAAACCAAGGTCAAATTGTAGGCCTTTCACTTATGCAAGGACGGGGTCGCAATAAAGTTGATTGGGAGAAAGAGAGATCTGTTAGGTGTGTTAATGGATGTTAAATTGAGATGCGATATGATAAAGAACAAGGTGAAGAAGCATTCTTAAATAAGCTGAAGGAAACATTGCGAGTTTATCTTGAACCCTTCGTTAATATTCAAAAAGCGCGGGATCTGACATGGGATAAGTTTTTAAATGGTGCACAATTGTGGTTAACAAGTGGTTCTACTGGTAGTGTTCATGTCAACTATGAGGATGAAGCAGAGTACAACCAAGAGAAAGAGAATAAAAGAACAGTATTAGATCATATAAAAGGAGATGATCTGAGAAACATATGGAATATAAAGCCAGAAATCATTGCAATGAGCAGTGATAAGTTCGAGAATGGAAAGAGGCGGGCGATTTATGGAACCACAATGGTTGATTATATAATCTGCTCCTATTGTCTATCGATCTATGAACCAGAATTGAACAGACTAGAATTTCTAGAAGATGGTTTGAAAGGAGTGGATGAAGTTATTAGTGTCCAGAGGAGGTGGGAAGAGTCATGTAAACAATACAACCACTTTACAATGGGTGATTATGCAGACTTCAATTTGCAACACAGCTTGAAAGCTCAGTCCCTGGTATTTGAAGTGCTGCTTGAGAAAGCCAATAAGACCAAAGGAGTACAAGAAGATCTTATTAGAGCACTTACCTGGTTCAAAGATGCCTTACTGGCTCAATATTGTTATTTTCCTACTGGACAAGGTAGTCGCAGAACAAGAGTCGTGTGGTCCAAGGGTAATGGATACAATGTAATCAGGCCTCATCAACTCATCACGTAGCATTTATCCTTTTCTATATGTGTGGGCATATAAAAGTCAATTATACATGACGGTAAAAGTACATATGATTTTGATAAATCTATAGCAACAATAAGATATTTAAAAATCGAACTGTCAATATAATAAAGTAGTGAAAATGGTAGCAATTTATGGCAACGATTAGGCTATCGAGAAATGGAAATTCAAAGCATGGGCACAAAGAATTGAATGCATCTGACTGTCACAGGTCCACTGACAGCACAATCGATGCATAGACGACGTCGTGATAGGAGCATTTGACTCATAAAGCCATTGGCAGCACAATCGATGCATGGGCGAAGTCGTGATAGGAGCATTTGACATGTAATGCCATCTGTTGATGAGCGAGCACCATAGCTGCGTGACCTATAAATTAGTGCACGCTACCCTTATCTTTGTTAATTTATATGCCGTCTCTGTTGTGATTATTGAGATGTTTGCCTTTGACGGTCCTGTGTTAAATAAGCGTTCGAGTTGTTAACTTACGGGTCTCACTATCTCTGCAAATTAGCAGTCACATCTTTCGATGATATTCTGAGGTTTGCGATGTTTAATTAGTTAACAATGACATAGCGCTCGATAGTATTTTTGTTAATTTATATGCTGTCTCTGTTGTGATTATTGAGATGTTTGCCTTTGACCGTCCTGTGTTAAATAAGCGTTCGGGTTGTTAACTTACGGGTCTCACAATCTCTGCAAATTAGCAGTCACAGCTTGCCATGATATTCTGAGGTTTGCGATGGTTAATTGGTTAACAATGACATAGCATTCGATAGTATTTTTGTCAATGTACATGTTGTCTCTGTTGTGATTATTGAGATGTTTTCCTTTAGCGGAGCGTTAAATAAGCGTTCGTTTTGTAGACGAATTATCAATTACGAATTAGACGAATCAATTACGGATTTTGGAAGTATCAGTCCCCTCAATTGATGTCCTGTAAGTACGTTCCATCTCTTTGAAAGAATAATAAAAATTATGTCAAAGGTGTAAGCAGCTAAAGTCGAGTTTATAAAGTTTCAAGAAATTGAAGTATTGTCAATTTGGTCAATCATCAAAGTTGTTAGAAATTCACAAGTCGATTTTAAAACTCAAAGGCCACTGTCTATATATCGTTTCATAAGGTTGTCAATTTATCCTTGAATTTTGGTATGGCTGATTTGTCTAGTTTGAAAAGAAAACGAACAGTCACTCGAACTAAAGTATCGAAAATATTAACAAGTGCCGAGAGAGCAATACAAGTGAGCGATGTGAATGAAATGCAAGTATCTTTGAGTTTATTAAAGTTGACCTATGATCGTTTAAAACAGCTGAACGAGGATTTAGAACCGTTCATCCATGATGAAAACCTTGAAGAAGAAATAGAAAGCACACTTGAATATGATAAGAAAATTGAGTCAATAATCTTTAGCTTGGAAGAGCAATTAAAAATTAAGGAAGTTTCAAATAATCAAACGCAGATACGTACGCATGTCCAAGTAACTTATCATCTATTATTACAAGTAATCAGAAAAGGAGGATGTTACCAAATGTGAGCCAGAGTCTTACGACGGCAGTGATGTCACGAAGTTCAACTCCTTTCTCGAACGCTTCGAGAGAATGATAAGCGTAGTAGACGATGGTGCCGAAAAGCTAAGTTTTCTAGAAATGTACACTAAAAATGTACCAAAAGAAATCGTGCGAAGTTGCATGAATATAACTCCCACGTTAAGCTACAAACAGGCTATAGCGTTATTAAAAGAAAAATACGGTAATGATTATTTGATTACAAACACTTTACTACAGAAAATTGAAGCTTGGCCGATAATCCAGCCTGAAGACGGACTATCATTAGAAAGATTCAGCCTTTTCCTTAGAAGTTGTGTTCACAGCATCGATCGCATATCGAACTTAGAAAGACTGAATAACCCTAATGAAATTCAAAGAACGACAGAAAAACTAGCCACTCATGGTATAATTATTGAGAAGTGTGATAAATTGAAAACTCGCAGGCAATGCCACTACCATTTGAAAATACAAGATATTGAGAAATTCATACTTCATATTGATGGGGCTCGGCTTATTTGGGACCAATTATTCTGTGAGAGCTATCCTAGTGATACTAAACACCGAAGATTGTTTATCTCACCTGTTCTAAAAGCTGGATTAATGGCATATCGAAATGATAACTTTATGGCAAAGGTAAATAGAGTCTTATCTATAGTTCCAGTTGGGTCAACCAATCTCTGGCTGACAAACTTGTTGACTTGGGCCTTTTGTACTGAAGAAGGCCAGTTAGTATTTGGAACTTGCTTATCCTTAGACATGTGTGGACTAAACGATATCAATCAAGCACAAGCTTCCAAGTATCTAGAAGAAGCCCTACGACGCACTAGTAGATGGAACAATAACATTAAAATCAGTTTGAAAAACCAAGGTCAAATTGTAGGCCTTTCACTTATGCAAGGACGGGGTCGCAATAAAGTTGATTGGGAGAAAGAGAGATCTGTTAGGTGTGTTAATGGATGTTAAATTGAGATGCGATATGATAAAGAACAAGGTGAAGAAGCATTCTTAAATAAGCTGAAGGAAACATTGCGAGTTTATCTTGAACCCTTCGTTAATATTCAAAAAGCGCGGGATCTGACATGGGATAAGTTTTTAAATGGTGCACAATTGTGGTTAACAAGTGGTTCTACTGGTAGTGTTCATGTCAACTATGAGGATGAAGCAGAGTACAACCAAGAGAAAGAGAATAAAAGAACAGTATTAGATCATATAAAAGGAGATGATCTGAGAAACATATGGAATATAAAGCCAGAAATCATTGCAATGAGCAGTGATAAGTTCGAGAATGGAAAGAGGCGGGCGATTTATGGAACCACAATGGTTGATTATATAATCTGCTCCTATTGTCTATCGATCTATGAACCAGAATTGAACAGACTAGAATTTCTAGAAGATGGTTTGAAAGGAGTGGATGAAGTTATTAGTGTCCAGAGGAGGTGGGAAGAGTCATGTAAACAATACAACCACTTTACAATGGGTGATTATGCAGACTTCAATTTGCAACACAGCTTGAAAGCTCAGTCCCTGGTATTTGAAGTGCTGCTTGAGAAAGCCAATAAGACCAAAGGAGTACAAGAAGATCTTATTAGAGCACTTACCTGGTTCAAAGATGCCTTACTGGCTCAATATTGTTATTTTCCTACTGGACAAGGTAGTCGCAGAACAAGAGTCGTGTGGTCCAAGGGTAATGGATACAATGTAATCAGGCCTCATCAACTCATCACGTAGCATTTATCCTTTTCTATATGTGTGGGCATATAAAAGTCAATTATACATGACGGTAAAAGTACATATGATTTTGATAAATCTATAGCAACAATAAGATATTTAAAAATCGAACTGTCAATATAATAAAGTAGTGAAAATGGTAGCAATTTATGGCAACGATTAGGCTATCGAGAAATGGAAATTCAAAGCATGGGCACAAAGAATTGAATGCATCTGACTGTCACAGGTCCACTGACAGCACAATCGATGCATAGACGACGTCGTGATAGGAGCATTTGACTCATAAAGCCATTGGCAGCACAATCGATGCATGGGCGAAGTCGTGATAGGAGCATTTGACATGTAATGCCATCTGTTGATGAGCGAGCACCATAGCTGCGTGACCTATAAATTAGTGCACGCTACCCTTATCTTTGTTAATTTATATGCCGTCTCTGTTGTGATTATTGAGATGTTTGCCTTTGACGGTCCTGTGTTAAATAAGCGTTCGAGTTGTTAACTTACGGGTCTCACTATCTCTGCAAATTAGCAGTCACATCTTTCGATGATATTCTGAGGTTTGCGATGTTTAATTAGTTAACAATGACATAGCGCTCGATAGTATTTTTGTTAATTTATATGCTGTCTCTGTTGTGATTATTGAGATGTTTGCCTTTGACCGTCCTGTGTTAAATAAGCGTTCGGGTTGTTAACTTACGGGTCTCACAATCTCTGCAAATTAGCAGTCACAGCTTGCGATGATATTCTGAGGTTTGCGATGGTTAATTGGTTAACAATGACATAGCATTCGATAGTATTTTTGTCAATGTACATGTTGTCTCTGTTGTGATTATTGAGATGTTTTCCTTTAGCGGAGCGTTAAATAAGCGTTCGTTTTGTAGACGAATTATCAATTACGAATTAGACGAATCAATTACGGATTTTGGAAGTATCAGTCCCCTCAATTGATGTCCTGTAAGTACGTTCCATCTCTTTGAAAGAATAATAAAAATTATGTCAAAGGTGTAAGCAGCTAAAGTCGAGTTTATAAAGTTTCAAGAAATTGAAGTATTGTCAATTTGGTCAATCATCAAAGTTGTTAGAAATTCACAAGTCGATTTTAAAACTCAAAGGCCACTGTCTATATATCGTTTCATAAGGTTGTCAATTTATCCTTGAATTTTGGTATGGCTGATTTGTCTAGTTTGAAAAGAAAACGAACAGTCACTCGAACTAAAGTATCGAAAATATTAACAAGTGCCGAGAGAGCAATACAAGTGAGCGATGTGAATGAAATGCAAGTATCTTTGAGTTTATTAAAGTTGACCTATGATCGTTTTTAAAACAGCTGAACGAGGATTTAGAACCGTTCATCCATGATGAAAACCTTGAAGAAGAAATAGAAAGCACACTTGAATATGATAAGAAAATTGAGTCAATAATCTTTAGCTTGGAAGAGCAATTAAAAATTAAGGAAGTTTCAAATAATCAAACGCAGATACGTACGCATGTCCAAGTAACTTATCATCTATTATTACAAGTAATCAGAAAAGGAGGATGTTACCAAATGTGAGCCAGAGTCTTACGACGGCAGTGATGTCACGAAGTTCAACTCCTTTCTCGAACGCTTCGAGAGAATGATAAGCGTAGTAGACGATGGTGCCGAAAAGCTAAGTTTTCTAGAAATGTACACTAAAAATGTACCAAAAGAAATCGTGCGAAGTTGCATGAATATAACTCCCACGTTAAGCTACAAACAGGCTATAGCGTTATTAAAAGAAAAATACGGTAATGATTATTTGATTACAAACACTTTACTACAGAAAATTGAAGCTTGGCCGATAATCCAGCCTGAAGACGGACTATCATTAGAAAGATTCAGCCTTTTCCTTAGAAGTTGTGTTCACAGCATCGATCGCATATCGAACTTAGAAAGACTGAATAACCCTAATGAAATTCAAAGAACGACAGAAAAACTAGCCACTCATGGTATAATTATTGAGAAGTGTGATAAATTGAAAACTCGCAGGCAATGCCACTACCATTTGAAAATACAAGATATTGAGAAATTCATACTTCATATTGATGGGGCTCGGCTTATTTGGGACCAATTATTCTGTGAGAGCTATCCTAGTGATACTAAACACCGAAGATTGTTTATCTCACCTGTTCTAAAAGCTGGATTAATGGCATATCGAAATGATAACTTTATGGCAAAGGTAAATAGAGTCTTATCTATAGTTCCAGTTGGGTCAACCAATCTCTGGCTGACAAACTTGTTGACTTGGGCCTTTTGTACTGAAGAAGGCCAGTTAGTATTTGGAACTTGCTTATCCTTAGACATGTGTGGACTAAACGATATCAATCAAGCACAAGCTTCCAAGTATCTAGAAGAAGCCCTACGACGCACTAGTAGATGGAACAATAACATTAAAATCAGTTTGAAAAACCAAGGTCAAATTGTAGGCCTTTCACTTATGCAAGGACGGGGTCGCAATAAAGTTGATTGGGAGAAAGAGAGATCTGTTAGGTGTGTTAATGGATGTTAAATTGAGATGCGATATGATAAAGAACAAGGTGAAGAAGCATTCTTAAATAAGCTGAAGGAAACATTGCGAGTTTATCTTGAACCCTTCGCTAATATTCAAAAAGCGCGGGATCTGACATGGGATAAGTTTTTAAATGGTGCACAATTGTGGTTAACAAGTGTTTCTACTGGTAGTGTTCATGTCAACTATGAGGATGAAGCAGAGTACAACCAAGAGAAAGAGAATAATAGAACAGTATTAGATCATATAAAAGGAGATGATCTGAGAAACATATGGAATATAAAGCCAGAAATCATTGCAATGAGCAGTGATAAGTTCGAGAATGGAAAGAGGCGGGCGATTTATGGAACCACAATGGTAGATTATATAATCTGCTCCTATTGTCTATCGATCTATGAACCAGAATTGAACAGACTAGAATTTCTAGAAGATGGTTTGAAAGGAGTGGATGAAGTTATTAGTGTCCAGAGGAGGTGGGAAGAGTCATGTAAACAATACAACCACTTTACAATGGGTGATTATGCAGACTTCAATTTGCAACAGCTTGAAAGCTCAGTCCCTGGTATTTGAAGTGCTGCTTGAGAAAGCCAATAAGACCAAAGGAGTACAAGAAGATCTTATTAGAGCACTTACCTGGTTCAAAGATGCCTTACTGGCTCAATATTGTTATTTTCCTACTGGACAAGGTAGTCGCAGAACAAGAGTCGTGTGATCCAAGGGTAATGGATACAATGTAATCAGGCCTACTAGCGAGGGAGCTATGAAGGTATATCAAGGTCTATTTAGTGGTGTTAGAGCAGCAAGCTTTATTAATACTATACTCAATTTTTGTTATGTAGAAATGGCAGTCGAGCGTGCAGCTCTGGAATGCGACTTGGTTCCCTTGGAAATGTATAGATTACATAAATGTGATGATCAAAGTATAGCTCAGCTATTAATAAGAAATTTTTATGTTGACCATCTCCTTCTTTCTGTTGATGATGAAAATGAAGCGATCAAGATTATCGACACCGCTAAACTTGCATGTCTCAATGGAGGATTTAATCTAACCAAATTCTCAAGCAATTGATCCAGCTTACTGAAATCATATTCAGGAGATTTAAGTCCAAGTGATAAAGTTGAGCAAAGCATCAAGGAGAAATGTGATATAAGTATTCAGAGAGCGTTGGGTGTAAAATGGAACGTAGAATCGGATAATTTCGGATATAAAATTGAAATCAAAACAAACATATTTACGAGAAGAAGAGTATTATCTGTTATATTTTCCATTTACGATCCTTTTGGTTTTGTATCACCGTTCATTTTGACAGCTAAATTGATATTTCAAGAATTATGCAGATTTCGTATCGGTTGGGAAGAGCCATTGCCCATTGAACAAGAAAAGAAATGGCGGATTTGGATCTCAGAAATCCATAAGTTGTCAGACTTTGAAATACGAAGATGCTATAAGCCCATTCATTTGAAGGCAAACTCATGTGAAATACATATATTCTGTGACGGTAGCGAAGATGGTTATGGAGCCGTAGCATATGCTCGTTTCAATAACTCAACTAACGATGTTCATTGTTCATTCGTTCTGGCCAAAGCCGGAACTTGTCCATTAAAGCCGATGACCATACCTAGAATTGAACTAACTGCAGCTAGGCTGGGAGTCCAAATCAAATGCATTCTCCAGAAGGAGCTCGAAGAGGCGATGTGTATTGAGAATTATGTATTTTGGACAGACAGCACTACGCTACTGAAATATATTCGCAACGAGAATTGCCGCTTTCACCGATTTGTATCAAATAGAGTTGCATTCATACGAGAGCATTCTCATCCTGATCAGTGGAAATATATTCCCTCAAAGGTAAATCCTGCTGATCATGCTAGTCGAGGAGTTGATATGTCGAAGTTCACTGATTTGAAAGAATGGAAACAAGGTCCCTCATTCTTATGGTCTCCAAAGTCAGAATGGCCTAACGATGATAAGCATCATAAAGTAAATCCCAATGATCCAGAAATAAAGAACTCGAAACAAATGGCGTATAGCTGCTTCACTCGATCAGAGACATCTCCAATCGAACGGCTTTTCGAGTCATCATCTTCATGGCATCATTTGTTGCGGAAAGTAGCTTGGTTATTGAAAATCAAGGAATGCTTGAAACTAAAACTACAATTGGAAAGAAGCTTATCGCTGAATGACCTTCAAATAGCTAAAAGCGCAATTTTCAAATATATACAAGAAATATTCTTCTCAAAAGAATTAAATGATATTCATCAAGATAAGACTGTATCAAGGAAAATCTCAATATATCAACTGAACCCATTCGTAGACAGTGATGGCATGCTTCGAGTCGGAGGAAGACTATCTAGAGCAAACATTTCATGGGAAGCAAAACATCCTATTATACTGCCGAAAGATAGCAAAATAACCAGTTTAATAATCCAATCAACACATCTAAATCTCGGCTGTATGGGCAAAGAAACCATCATTTCGGAGTTAAGGAAAACGCTGTGGATTACTGGAGTTAGACAACTTGCTCGAAAATGTACAAGAAACTGTATATTCTGTCGCAGGAGACAAGAAAAGCCAAGTTATCCACAAATGGCAGATTTGCCTGCTGACCGCTTGATTGGTTATCGACCACCATTTACGAACGCTGGCCTAGATTATTTTGGACCTTTTGTGGTGAAACGCGGTAGACGAGAAACAAAACGATATGGTGTAATATTTTCATGTCTATCAAGTAGAGCAGTACATATCGAAGTTGCACAATCACTTGATACTGATTCATTTATCAATGTACTTAGACGTTTTATAGCGAGAAGAGGACAAGTAGAAATTATTCGATCAGATAACGGAACTAACTTTGTGAAAGGTAATAAAGAACTTAACGAAGAAATAAAAAAATGGAACAATCAACATATTTCGGAATCAATGTTACAAAAAGGAATTGATTGGATCTTCAATCCACCAGCCGCATCCCATTTTGGTGGAATATGGGAAAGAGAAATCCGAACCATTCGGAAAGTGTTGAACGGCGTTATGAGGGAGCAAAATGTAAGACTTTCGGACGATTCGCTGAATACGCTGATGTGTGAGGTAGAGGCAATAATGAACAGCCGTCCGCTAACTAGTACTTATCTGATGATCCAAACGATCTTGAGCCCTTAACGCCTAACCACATACTTTTATTGAAATCCAGCCCTTCTTTCCCTCCAGGATTATTCAGTGCAGAGGATTTATACATACGTCGCAGATGGAAACAAGTTCAATACCTTTCGGATTTATTCTGGACTAGATGGACCAGGCAGTACTTACCCAAACTCCAAAGAAGACAAAAATGGGTAACAACTCGGGATCCCCTTCAAATTGGAGATTTTGTGTTAGTGATAAATGAGAATTATCCGCGAAGTAATTGGCCTACTGGTCGTATTATTGAGACCAGTATTGATGAAAAAGGAATAACACGATCTGTGAGAGTTAAAGTGGTGAATACAGGTCAATTTTTGCAAAGAACGAAACGTCAAATTGTGAATAGTAAAACTAAATTTTCTGAAATCAACAGACCTGTATCCAAGATTATTCTTTTGAAAAGTATTTGTGAACTAAGTGATTAGCTACTATAGAAGTCAGCTGAATCTATAGGTCTTTTGGAGAACTTATCGTTTCATGTTAATTGTATTTCCTGTATATAATTATATCAAATATTTCATATTTGAGGGGCCGGAATGTGTTAAGTTTGATCACCTTGTGTTAATGATCATAGATTTCTTTTCTGATAATGCTTCTCTGACTTCTACTAGGACTATGCCCAATATCTACGAGTTGACACTTCCCTTAAGCCCTTTCAGCAAAGATATCCATGCCCCATATTCCATGATGTGTTAACGTTGTTACTAGCAGTTTGTAATTTGACTAATTTGGCTAGACTAGAACTCTTGCTCTTCGAAGGGACAACTTACCATTAAATACTGTAAAACGCGTCTCATATGGCTTCTATATAATAAACGAATTATTGCCAAGGACGCGTTTTACATTATTAATGGGCCTATTTACTTTACGGCACTTACGTATGTACATTCTCTACAAAATTGCAGTCGCTATTATCTTATCATGTAACATTTATTATACAATTATTTACTACTAGGGCTCTAAGTCGATTATACATGATGGTAAACGTAGGCCCACATATGATTTTGATAAATCAACCGCAACATCAGATATTCAAGATCGATCTCGCCTTTATAGTAGTGAAAAGTGTAGCATTCATGACAACGAATAGGCTAATGAGTAATGAAAAAAAGCATGAACCTTAGAATTGAATGCATCTGTCGGTCAACAGGTTCGCCGCTGACACAATCGATGTCGGTTACATCGTTAATTTTGGAGGCATGCACCATAGGGCTAACAGCAACTGTCGATGACAAGCACTATGGCTGTGTGATACATAAATTAGTGTACGCTGCCTTTCCTATCACGATCATCAGCGGTTCGATTCACGCCTCTTAATCCATGCAATGACTCATGCAGCTATTGAAGTCGCTAGCAGAGAAAATGTTGGGCTGATTTTGAGTAGCGCAATCATTTCCACTATGGAGTGAGCTTCGTTCCATATAGAATTGTGTTACAGATATCATTCGAATGCATTTCTGTGAATTTACATGTTATCTCTGTTGTGAGTATACGTCTTCGTCGGTGCTGTGTTAGATAGGCGTTCGAGTTGTAGACTTACGGGTCTCACAATCTCTACAAAATAGCAGTAACAGCTTACGATAATATTCTGAGGTGTGCGATCCAACTGGATTACAATATGACTTAACAGCCCATAATATTTTTGTTAATTGACTCTGCTTTAAGACTCTCTAGACGTATTTGGAATTGGTGGCGCAGATTTTCCATCGTTCAGGCAGCCTTGACTCGTTAACTCTTTTGAAATTAATTTAAATGTCTTATTGAATGTTTGTGTATGAAAGATATCAGGTGAAACTCTTTTGAATGTGCAGACCTCGCGGATTGCTTTAGAAAGAGTTTACCTTTTAAGCTCTATTCAAAATTGATTATATGAATTCACATTTTGAGACTTAACAATTCGAAGGAATTTGAGGCAGAGCTATAATTAAGCTATAGTAATTATGAGGAGAGCCGACGAATTGATCAATCAACAGCTATTGCATTTTTGGGACGGAGTTCGATCGTTTAAACTCTATTTTATACAAATTATTGATAATTCTCTTGTGGAGCGGCTTTCTATCTTCAATTGTGAGAACATCATTCCAAATTATGAATAAAGCTTGTAGGTTACGGAAATTGGCAACGAATATGAGTTCATTTAAAAATAAAAAATTGCCGATTTACTGTTTTTCATGTGCTCAGAAAGAAAAACAAAAATGTCTGTCATGCCGTAACTGTCGGATAATATCTAAATATTTGTTGTACGACCATTGTTAGGATACAGAGGAAGACATTCTGTGACTGTCGTTTAATAACTTTACTTATTTGTTGATGTTGTCAATTTACGGTTTTTGCAAGTGAGGTGCCGATTTCCTGATTTTGCGGTTATATGTGCCTCTGACCAATCCTTCCTAAGCATGCTCCCATGTAAAACGCATGAAAAATTGGAGAAAGTGGGACTGGAGCTAGATGAAGACCCACGTAAGCGCAGAACTTTGGTAAGTTCTTTGGACTTGCGAATTCGTTTTGATAAAACGTACAGTAGAACCTCCTTTCCGGACCACCTCTAAACTCGGACAACCTAAAATCCTCCCATCGAAATGTAATGTGATTTTACGTCTTTAAGCGGACCGCCTCTATATCCGCACCTGGACCACCGAAAAATGGTCCAAAACGTAAAATTACCTCCATGTGCGGACCACTTTTATTGACTAAAATTTGCTTTTCTTGACAAAAACGAATCATATTTACTTTAATGCTGGAGTAAATGTAATTTACGTGTTTTCCTTTCGCTATTTTATAATTTTCATTACTGATCAAAACGATTATTTATCGTTCAATGTCCTCTTTCTGACATGCACTTGCTGGGTTGAATCAAATCATCATTGAAAGGGTTGAAACGACTCACTGGAGCTATTTATAGAACGCTGTCAATCCTTCAGTTTTCCAGGAAATTGTCATACAATGCAAGAACACGAGCGTGCTAGCAGCAGTTATTGATTCGCTTCGTAGTCCGAAATAGCCTATCAACAATATCCTCCCTGTTAACTTGTGTTCAATATTTGAAGGATGCTTCAGATCAATTAGAGTACTCGAACATGTCGACGATAAAGGAACTTAATCCGTCAAAGAAAGTGGAGGTGATTCAGGCATCTTCTACCGGAAAATCGCAGAGAACTCTAGCATCACATTTCCGCATCAGCAAGTCCCAGGCTCAGCGAATTTTAGCCAACAAGGACGATATTCTAGCTCGTCATCGGAAGAACGCACCTGTGAATAGTCGTCGTTGCTCAACGAATCGCGGACATGCGGAGATAGATTAAATGACAATCTCTTGGTTCCGATCTGTCAGAAACAAACATATTCCCATTTCTGGACCACTCATACAGGAAAAGGCTTTGATCTTCGCGAAAGGATTGGAAATCACTAACTTCAAAGCATCGAATGGGTGGCTCGAGAAGTTCAAACAACGGCACGGAATCACTGGCGGTAAAGTTAGTGGCGAAAGTGCGTCGGTTCCTTATGAAAGTGTCATCGAATGGAAAACTCGTCTTGGTGAGATTATTAAAGACTACGAACCTGGTGATATTTTTAACTGTATAGAGAGTGGTCTTTTCTATCGTGCATTACCCAACCGAACACTTCGCTTCCAAGGCACAGACTGCAAAGGAGGAAATGTTGCTAAAGAGTGTTTGACTGTATTTTCTGCTGTAATGTGCGAGGTGAGTTTGAAAAACTCATTGTGATAGGGAGATATGCAAATCCACGTTGTTTTAATCGTCTAGATCAGGGGTGCGCAACTAGCGGCCGTTACAAGGGTGATGTGCGGCCGTGAGAGGGACCTCACGACTGTAGGTTTCTCGGCCTTCAGCGTTACCTAGTTCACCGCGGAGTCTTCCACCAGCTGATTGACATCTTGCTAAGACCGTAGTACAAAGTTTTCGTCTGATAGTTCGCACGGGTTTCTTCACAGCATGTGTAGAGTTGATGACGCGGTAGCAGTAATTCCATTCCGCGCGCGGTTATGCGCAGGAATGATGTCATCACGAGCCAGCGTGCTTGGGAAGGCGTGTGTATTCAGTATCATACACATGGACGCCTAGATTGTATTATATTGAGTAGTGGACGAGACACGACGAAGAAATCGGTAGCTGCAGCTACAAGATGAGGCCCAGACATTTACTCTTGTATGATAGCGTCGTCACAAGAGCCAACGAGTGCTTACAACAGATAGGTGGTGTTGACCTCACACAACCATCCCATGATAGATTCCATCAGTTTCTTAACAATAACAGGGAAAATCGATTAGACACACACACCCGTGTGCTTCGTGAAGCCATTAAATAAAAGGCATTCTCAGTACGCACGCCTTTTCATTAGTTGTGCGCCGTCAGTCGATCGAGTCATCTCGCTGTAACCTTTGCCAACTTCGCCAAATTTTTCACTGATCCCTTTTGGTTTATAAGTGCTGTGCCCCAGGCTGCAGAACTGGGTATAGAAATGAACCTCGAAAGTCGGATATTACTGTGCATAAATTTCCATCAACCCCAACAATATTACGACAATGGCTTCAACGAATACCAAGACAAGACTTCACACCAACATCTAGCTCTCGGATCTGCTCCCTACATTTTGTGCCTTCAGACTTTGTAAATGAGAGCTGTGACAGAAATCCTCATCGAATCAAGAAAGAATTGATTAAACGACGTTTGAAGAGTTCGGCCATTCCATCACGATTTCCAAATCTGCCTCAATATTTGTCCAGTGATTCGACAGAACGACCAACTATGAGTCCTGATAGTGATCGTCGAATGGAACTCGACAACAAAAGATTATCATCCGTGATTGATGAATTCAAAAACTCTGATAATATAGACGGTAAGCAGGAATTATTGCGCCAATATTCATGTACTCAAGATAAGCCCGAAAACTTCATTCATTTTACTCGTGGTCAATCTGATTTTTTCATCATTATTTCTACAGCAGATAAACCGCATGTTGTTGTATCCGTTGAAGTTAGTTTTATTCCACATCCATTCGATCTTTCGAAGAAACTATTTTTCATGATAGATCCAACGCATAACATAAAAAATGTATATAATCACTTTCAGAACAAAAAGAGCCTGTCATGTCCTCCATTACCAGGAAAAGATAACGATTTGTCTCCAAATTTCATGCATATAGTTGCTCTGCATACAAAGGAGTCGGATAAATCCTTGCGCATGGCCCACAAATTGAATTCACAGGCACTAAACCCTTCAGCAATTCAAAAAACTTCGATGAAATTTTGTTTATCTGTCTTTCATGAGTCTACAATAAAGGCATTGAGATATTTTGCTCGTGTAGAAAATATTAATGAGTGGAATGACACAGCTGATTTCACTGAGTACTTTGTTAACTTGTGGAAAATAGTCAACGTGAAGACCCGGAGGAAAGGCTATGAAAAGCGGGATGCATATTCCAACCCAATCCTAGGAACGAATGACGAGAACTTGCGCTTTTTGTTAGACTGTGCAATTTTTTAAGGAAGTGGAAAGTTAGTGGCTCTCGTGGCTTCGGCCCCGGAACTTTCACCGCTCTGATTCATATGTGCGAGACAATACCACTTCTGTGCTCCTATCTTCTTGAGAACAACTTTAAGTACATTTTAACTGGAAAATTCCAAAGTGATAGTCTGGAAGGTAGATTTTCTTGGTATCGCCAGTTGTCAGGTGGCAATTATTTTTTAAGTGTAAAGCAGATGTTGGACAACGAGAGAAAAATTAAAGCAGTGTCTCTTCTCAAGCAATTTTCGATATCCGATTTGAAGGAAATTAAAATCTGTGAGCAAGTGAATGCTGGTGTAAGTCATGATCAAAACTACAGTTTCGAGGAGTTTGATGAGATCGATATAAGTTCCACGGATGAACTGGCTTATGATGAACTCGAAATATTATATTATGTGTCTGGTTATGTCGTTCGCAGTGTGCTTAGAACACAAAAATCCAACTGTAGTGTTTGCAAGAGTATGCTTTGTGAAAATTCGCAACTCGAAATAGAGATGCCAACATCAATATCATCTGATTATTTCATGTTTTTCCAAGAAGTAAATCGAGGTGGGCTTCTTCGGCCGTCTGATCGTGCTTATACAATATGTTGCATTTCATACTATGTCTTTCAACAAATTACATCAGATGAAGTTTTGCGTGGAAAACTTTTACTTCGAACTGATCTGCGAGATTATTTTTGCGCTCTTATTTCTTGCATGCTACATCGAGACCAGAACAATTCATATCTGCTAACGCAGTGTACTGAAAAACATGCGTACACCGATATATGTATGACTGCGGTGAGATGCATATTGAACATCTTGGTAAAAAAATTCTTAAAAGGTGTGAATTCTTGCGAAAAAAGACTCACAGACAAAAAGATTACCAAACTTTCTTCAAAATCTGTTCGATAATTCATTGAATGCTTTGAATATAATCTTGTGTTTGCGCAAATTAGCTACTTGTTTTCTTTAACACATGAGTTTGAATTGGTTTACTCTTATTTTGCACATTGAATAGAGTGCCGATAATATGAGAATATATTTGTACATATAGGTCTACTTTCGGTTAGATCTAAAAACATTTTGCTGCGACCGTACGGACGTAGTGTTAAGATATTGATTCAGTAAGTTGCTTTTCCATCATTTCTCATGAAAAAGGCCCATGCTGAAATATTGATAATGATAAACTTCACTGTTGCAGCAAAATTGATTTTTCAATCTTAATATTAAAACCGACCCATATATGGCATCAGCATATTTCGTACTATTTTATAGTTGTAAATTCTAAAGTTGAGCTTGGATATTTAACTACTTGTCTGAGTAAGGACTGCAAAAATTATTTTACATGTGTTATATGATGAAATGTGGTATTTCAAGACTTCAAATCAATTTGCATAATCATTTCTTATATAAATTGGTAGATTGTAGATAGGCCTACTAAGCATGTCATGGTCCGCGTACTTCATATGAAAAAGAAAAGGACAAGCTATAGTTCTGGAAGATTCATTTGTGCCATGTATCAGTTTGACTAAATTAGGCTCATCTTAGACCAAGTAAATCTGGGCCTCATCTTGTAGACACAATTTTTACGTGTCGCGTCCACTACTCAATATAATACAATCTAGGCGTCCATGTATCATACAAAGGTATCGGCGTATGTCGTTACGTCGCGTTCAGGGAAATCCGAGGAAAGCAACTTAGCCAATAAAAAATGAGCAACTGACAATTTCACTGGTGCGATCGCAGCTCATTCATGCTGGAGACTATTGGTAGATGTCAACACATTTCAACCGTCTGTGATTTCAGCGGCTATTTCTACTGAACATATTTTTCAACTTTTAATGTTTCCCATGAAAAGAAGTCGCACTTTGACAGATGAGAACAGGAGTTTCAAGTCTGAGTGGGAAGTTGACT
This sequence comes from Prostheceraeus crozeri, assembly GCA_907163375.1. Taxonomy (NCBI): domain Eukaryota; kingdom Metazoa; phylum Platyhelminthes; order Polycladida; family Euryleptidae; genus Prostheceraeus; species Prostheceraeus crozeri. Next base: position 79,213 of record CAJQUW010001284.1, on the reverse strand, counting down.
ACTTCATGATTGAGACTGCCGGTGACTGCATGGTATGCCTTATAAGTGAGCAAGTTTTGAAAACCCTGAAGTCGGACAACGCTAAACAGCATTTTCGACGGCATGAGAGTCATGCCTACGCTAAAATGGAGGGAGAGTCAAGAAAAAATTGTGTTGAGAACTTGAAGAAAGGAAAGTGGGATCGATTAGAACGAGATTCTTTATGACTGATGACTACAGTGTATATCATACCTCATTCTGCAAAGTTTTCTCTGAACCGGACAATAAACTCTTGTGTGAATGGCATTTCCATCGTAGATGGAGAACCATGATTCAGAAGTACATGCGAGAATTAAGGACCAACTCAAATGAATCTATCAAAAATTTGATGGCGAACAAAATCTTTAAATTCTTTTGTAGGATACAGTATATTAAATCTGAAGATGATATCCGCAGTGAAGTTGACGATCTCAAGCGTTGTATGATAAATAGGCATTTGTATCCCCTATACCGATATTTTGAACGGAATTACCTCACAAGGAAATCGGAATGGATGGCATTATATCGCAGGTAGTCTCCAGTGAATACGAACATGCACTTTGAGGCCTTTCATAGACTGCTTAAATATTCTTTCCTTGGGCGATCCGGTAATGTCAGATTGGACACATTAAGCAATGCTCTTTCAAATGTTTTGTTTGATAGAATTTCTCGTCTGTATGTTGCACTTGCTATAGAAAAATAAACCAATCTGCCAGAAGTAAGTTTATTTTCCAGCTCTGGTTGAAGCACCCTACTTCGTCGTCAGGCGATAATAAAATGTTGACAAATACATGCATGTGTGAGAATGAAAATGATGAAGACTCTCGCTTACACAACTCTATCAAATTCGAAATGGACTGTGCACGTAGTGATGGTTTCCTTCCCATTCTTGATACTGCCATTTTTATTGACGAAAACGGAAAATTACATTATCGCTTTTACCAAAAGGAAGCTACAGTGCCTGACAGCAAGTTTGCAAGTTTTGTCCATTTCCAAGTTTTGTGATACCTTTATCGTCTATTCTTTAGATAAACATTTTAGAAGCTATAAATTATGTAAATGTGTTATCAGTATAGTTTTTCATTTCAATTAATGTTCATTATCTTCTCTTTGTAAGTAGTTGGTCATAATTTATAAGTAGTATGAACACAAGAGTAATAAAGCAAAATATTTGAAAAATGATAGTAATTTATTTTGATTAAACTGACACTCAGATATCATTGCATGCTCAAAGACGCTTCATAGAAATTGATTTGAAAGGCACAGAAGCATTCACGTGATGAATATCCATGACATAAACATACCATTCATGACCCTTAGTGTCTGAGTTTATAAATTCAAAATATCACGTTTTTTATGTCTTTTAGAGCAAAAATGTTGAACACGTGTGTCAAAAGATATCTGAGTGTACAAATTTAACATTGCTATTGATTGCAGTTTGCTGAAAGAATTCAAATTTAAACGTATAGATATCTTACTAATAACTTCAGCGTGATAGCATTCACTTGGGTGTCTGAACTGAGAATGGCGACGATAAGTGACAAAGAGAAGAAGAGAATTGAGATTATTACTTTGGTCAAGAATACCAACAAGACAAAGCGCGAAATTGCTGAAATTGTTGGCCTTCATGAATCAAATGTTGGAAGAATAATAAAACAGTACCAGGAAACCGGAGATGTTGATTTGAGGTACGGAAATTGCGGTGGATTTTCTTTAACACATGAGTTTGAATTGGTTTACTCTTATTTTGCACATTGCATGGTATGCCTTATAAGTGAGCAAGTTTTGAAAACCCTGAAGTCGGACAACGCTAAACAGCATTTTCGACGGCATGAGAGTCATGCCTACGCTAAAATGGAGGGAGAGTCAAGAAAAAATTGTGTTGAGAACTTGAAGAAGAAATTGATGCAGTGGAAAACCAGTTTTCATACATTTTTGAATACAACGAATGTTCGAGTTGAAGCCTCTTATAGAGTGGCCCATATCCTTCGCGCTGCAGGAAAACCGTATTCGGAAGGTGAACTTGTAAAAAAGTGTCTTGTTGAAACTGTAGGATGCATTCATCCTGATGAAAGGGATTTTGACGCTATTCCACTCTCACGTGATACGGTTCAGCGCCAGCTGTGTGCTTTCGCTGATCAACAGAAGCAAACCCTAATGACGAAGGTAAGAAGCTCAAAAACTCTTCTCTCTGGCCGTTGATGAGTCCAATGATATTTGTGACTCTGCACAGCTGCTGATCTTCATTCGTAGCTTGAGGACTTTTGATCGATGGAGACATTGCATGGTAATACACAAGGGAAAGACATATTTGAAACTGTGGCTTCGTGTACTGTCATTTATTGTCTATTAAGTTTCTCAGATTCGCCCGGGTGTTGTGTTGCATGTGCCCATTGGTACCGTCGGGACACGTGCGAATTGCTGTCACTGGGATGAGAACCAGTGGAATAATGTCATCTGCAGCGACTAGACCGTGATAGAACTCAGAGACAGTTGTCCCCAATTCGTGAGGTGTGTGGAAGGTTACCCTTTGAACAACGAACACTTCCAACTAACTGTGAAACACCCTACAAAGGTTATGATTTGGGCCTGCTTCTCAGTGAAAGGTCCGGGGCGAAGTCACGTGATCGAAGGTTCGATGGATTCGGACATTTACATCAGTAAGATAATCAAAGGACGACTTGTACAGCAAATGAAGGACTGGTATCCTGATGGTACAGGGGTATTTCAGCAGGATAATGCCCTCCTGTCATGTCAGTCGGAAATCCAAGGAGGAGTTCCTACGTTTGGGCATCAATGTCATGGATTGCCCCCATGCAGCCACGATATCAATCCTATTCAAAACATCTGGGTCGTGGTTAAGAAGAGAATAAGCAAGGATAAACCTCGCAACAAAAGTGAGATCATATCACATTTTCTCAGAATCTGGCATCGTGATGAAGAACTGGTGGCGGTATGTCAGTCTTTGATAACCTCCATGCCGAGGCGTGTGAAGGCTCTTGTTCAGTCGAAAGGACATCATACAAAATACTAATGGTAAGATATCCATGTAATTGTTTTTATAGCAATATCCATGCTCCAGTTACTCACCAGTGCTAGTGTGTAATACATATGAGTATTGACATAGGTTTGCAGTTTTCATTTATATCGCATTATGGGGATACTGTAAAACTAAAGATCTAAATTTATAAACTTGCAAACTTGCTGTCAGGCACTGTAATCGTGGTATATTTTTGAATGCAGAATCATCCATACCTACGTCTATTAAACGTAACATAGTGAGAGAAGAGGTTCGTAGGGTGAGTAGACTATGCTCTAATACCAATGACAGAGAAGCAGCAGTTTCGAATCTATGACATAAGCTTTCTAAAAATGGTTATTCTAAAGAAAATATCAAACAGTTAGTGTCACGTCCTAAGAAATCTCAAATATGTCGGCGAACTGCACCCTACATTCAGAATAACTGTTTTTGCTCAAAGTTCCTTTTGTTAGTGATAAATTCAACCACGAACTATCGCGTATTATAAGAAGAACTGGTCTCAATGTCCGTCTTATTTACAAACCATTTCCTAATTTAGCCAATAAATTGAATAAAATCAAGGGACACGTAGCTTTTTCGAAACGTTCTTGTGTTATAAATGACCCCTGCCTGTGTAATAGTAAAAATGTTGTGTACAAAGCTCAATGTAATTTGTGTCCTCAGTTTTATATCGGTAGCACAATTCGTCCTTTCCATGATCGCGTCGCTGAACACTTACAATCTAGCAGAAATACAGGTGTACACAAGCATAGTGTGTCGCATCATGCCTCAGCGAAAGACACATTCTCTTACTATTTTGAGCAGATATGTGAGCCAAATTCGTTGTCGAATTGCAGAAGCCATGACTATAAAACATCTGTCTCCTACTTTAAATTCTCGCGATGAATATATTGACTACACCATGTTTCTGGTCTAAGACACTCATGTTTTGTATATATTTTTTCTTTTCCCTTGTCTTTTAATACTTATTCATGCCTACTGTTTTATGTGCTTTTGTGCAGTGGCCTTCTACTAGTCCTTTTAGAGGTCACTGGACGGCATTGATTTTCTTTCGCCAGTGTGTCCCCATGTCACTCAAGTTCAAGTTCAAGTTTTATATTTACTCACTACAAATGATGTATGTGACACACTTCCACAATATATAAAATAAAATTGCATTAATTAAGTACAGTATACAAGTAACTCTGACACAGACATCAATGCTAGAGTTGTCTTCATCATTTTCATTCTCATACATGCATGTATTTGTCAACATTTTATTATCGCCTGACGACGAAGTAGGGTGCTTCGACACGTTGCGGAAAATAAACTTACTTCTGGCAGATTGGTCTATTTTTCTATATTTATTTGATATGCGTCTGCCTTCTCACGCCATTCATGCATTATCTGTTGCACTTGCTCGTGGAACATACTCTCTCTCTTCATATTCGTTGCTCTTTTAGAAGCAAGTGTTTCGTTGCTGTAGCCAATTCCCATAGACGAGCCATTCGTTTATCGTCATTGATGGTAGTGAACATACAAATAGTGCGCGGTCAACGGCACAAAATATCTATCAATGGCAATTCATATGAAATTCGTAGGTCACGTAGAATGCCGTGTTGTCTGATTTCATGTAAAAGTTGTAATATATGTCAACAAATGTTTGTTTGTAATTGTAGATCTCCCAGATATAAATTTCCTATTTGTATTCATGTACATTTACTATGCATGTCCAAACATCTAAGAATGCCTAATGAGGCTCTTTGCAGACTTTGTACAAAAAAAATTCCCGCAAAATGATGAATGATGGTCATGACTGATATATTCTTGAGTGCATTCAGTGCAGCAAACAAAACCACTTCTCGGTTTTACCACAAATTTCAAATATAATTGTACATCATTCTATGCTGTACTAATATAAATTGCTAGATTATTTCCTGTGGAGTTGACTGATATTTCTACAAATTTTATAGGCATCTCAATATATGCATGCTATGTTCTTTATATTATGATGATATGTTTTATCAACGTCTATTTCCATGTGTTTCTTATAAGTTATATGTATATCATATTTGCAAGATTATTTTCATAAGTGATGACGCCCTGTTGTTGCAGATTAGTTTGTATTAAAAAATAATATGTTTTCTGCACTATAAAATCAATACTTTTATACTTCTGTATCAAGGAAATCTGAACTACTACATTATGTCGAAATTCAATGAATACTCATATTTTGCAATCATGTAGTGTATCATTTCAGAGCTTCCATTCTGCTTTCATTTCTGCTTTCAATTCAGCCATGCTGAACCCAGTGGCGTATCCAAGGGGGGGGACACGGGGGAATGTCCCCCCCCCCTCTGAGAGATATGATTTTAACACATAAGTTTATGAAGAAGGAAAGTGCACTCAAACATCAATTCTCAATACATTCTGTGGAGTTGAGCTTTAGTGCTTGATTTGCCTGGGAGTCTTGTGTCAGAGTGTGACGTTGCTTTCTTACCGATAGCCATTGCCGATAGCGCCGATAACACATTCGTCAAACACTGACTTGCAGTGGCGTAGCGTGTATAGTATTCACAGTATTCAGTGAATACCTATTTATTTCCACTGTGTAAACTTAATGAATTCTATCCATTCTTAAATATAACCAGCTTTTTGTCCGTTGAAAAATCTTCTTTATTCAACCAAAAAGTATATAAAAGAAATCTGCATTATTTCAAAGTACATTTATGATAAGAGCTCATTAATTGCATCAATCAACGCTAATTTGGTCTTTGTATGTCTTTTCGGACACTTTTCCTTTGCTCTAAACTTTCCGAACGTGTTCAATGCGCCATCACACGCCTCCTTGATTATCTGCACCATGTCGACAGTTCTGTTATCAGTTTTAATTCTCCCAATATGAGGCTACTATTCAACTTGAGCATCTGAACACCACTGGTGAGTATTCCAATCGTGAATATTCTCTCATTCATAGGATAACAAGTACTCAATTCATAATCGGACTCGTGTTACTCAAGAAAATTTTCGGAATCACAGAACAACTTTCGATCCAACTTCAGGCTAAGAAGATAGATTTTGTGGCAGCCATGGAAGAAGTTCAACATGTAACTGACATCTTCAGGTCTTGGAGAAGTGAATCAATTGTATTCATCAATGGTTACGCAGAAGCCGTGAAGCTGTTTCAGTGCATTACGGACGATCCTTCTGCAGAGTTCGAAACACCACGACTGACATCAAAGCAAAAATATCGTTCGAATGTGCCTTCTTAATTTAATCAGCATCTGATTATTACAGAAAAGCTACATGGTATCCTTTGGTTGATGCAATCATCTCACAGCTGAACGATCGCTTCAGTGAATCTTCAAAAACTGCCCTATCTATGTCAAACTTCATACCAGATCGAGTTGCCGATGTCATAGTGGAAGATATGAAACGTATCTTTGAAAAATATAAATCCATACTACCAGATAGTCTTGATACTTGTATGATGGAATTCTACAGATGGCAGCGAAAATGGAATTCAATTCCTAAACAAGATTGTCCTTCAAGCGTTGTGGAAGTCCTGAAGTCGTGTAATTCTGACCTATATCCTACTGAAAGTGTTTGCTTCAATCCCAGTAACTTCGGCGACTGCAGAGCGGTCGTTCAGCAAGCTTCGTCAAGTGAAAACGTACCTCCGTTCAACAATGAGTGAAGCACGTTTGACAGGATTGACTTTGCTGGCAATACACAAAGACATTCCACTGGATTACGACTCTGTGATTGATTTGTATAAGACGGAGCACAACTCACGCTTTAAATTGTAATACGTTTACTTAACTCCTAACGGTCTCTCGTAAAAACATTAGTGTAAAGCTCAGAAAAATGTTATGTTTTTTAGCTTCTTTCTTCAGGAAAAGTATTTTGCAGTGCCTGTATATTGTTCTGTAATTTCACTGTACTGATAGAGGATATCTGAAGTATACATGTAGAAGATGCGTACACTAATAATACTGTTTGCGTCACTGTTTAGTTTTATAATAATCTGTACCTGTTCAGTTTTACTGAATTCAATTTTAGGACGTTACGGTATATCAAAATGTGGGATATCAAAATGTGGGATATCAAAATTCGGGATTAGCGAAAATGAATATGAAAGCGAAGATTAAATTATCGATAATATTACATGCGACTATGATTATACTATTTATGATTATTATATTTCTTTGCGTTGAATATGCATAATCTTCGTGGTAGGCCAAAAAATTTATTAATTTTTGTACCCCCCCTTTTCAAAATCCTGGATACGCCCCTGGCTGAACCTATCTTCATTATTTTGTTTGCTGGACAGTGGTCAAAGCATGAACATCGCTCAATCTACAAATCGACTTTTTTCAATGATTTATGTAAAGTATGACAGGAAATCATAATTGACAAAAATCGATTTGTAGATTGAGCGATGTTCATGCTTCGACCACTGTGCAGCAAACAAAATACAGTAATACCTCGATATCTCGCCCCTCGTTATCTCGCCAACCTCGCCTCTCGCCACTTAATGCACCAGGACGGATTTCCTACCATGTTATATACCTCATTAAGTCGCCACCCTCGCCTCTCGCCCTCGCCAAGTAAATTCGAGACCGAAACCTATATGAGTCTTAAATTTTCCCTCGCTATGTCGCCTCGTGGAATAATGTCATCTGATTTGCAAATAAATTCATTTGATTTGTCATTGTGCTCGTCCAATCAGACAATAGCTCCCTTGTCTTACCTTGCGCGACCTGTTATGAGTCACAATTATGACCTTGTTGTCAACATTCTGAGAAAAAGATTGCCGGAATGGCTCCGAAGCGCAAACTATTCTGTCTTAACGCGAATCAGAAGAAAGAAATATGTGTCTACTACTTGAACAACTCTGCCAAGACACAGCAGGAAATTGCATCTGTGTTCAGTGGTAAATTCGGTCAAACAGTTAGCAGGAGAACTGTTGGAGATATCATCACAAGCAAGGAGAAATGGCTGAGAAATGATGGAACAAAGGATACAAAGAAAATGCGGTCAGGGCAACATGACAATCTTGAGATGGCTCTTAAGATGTGGTTTACGACAGCTCGTTCATAGAACGCCGTCATTACAGAAGCAGTCTTGCGAGAGAAGGCTAAGCAATTCGGTGATCAATTAGGTATCACGAACTTTCAATATTCAAATGGATGGATAGAGGTTCAAGATGCGGTGTGGCATTTCCTGTAAGAACATTCTAGGAGAAAGTGCTGGTGTGGATGCAGACATAATCGATCGTGGAAGAGAAAAAATCGCATGTGTACTTCGAGACGCATCACTTCGTAACGTCTATAACCTGGATGAAACAGGGTTATTTTTCCGGATGCTCCCTAATTGATCGTTGACTACAAAGGAGTTTGTTAAAGGCATGAAGAAACCGAAAGATAGAATCTCAGTTATGCTTTGTGCTAACGCTGATGGGTCGGACAAACTGAAGTCACTTGTCATCGGTAAGAGCTTGCACCCTCGCTGTTTCAAGCATTTCGACCCGAAATTATACTGTGATTATTACGCCAATAGCAAGGCATGGATGGTTTATGGTATATTGCAAGATTTTCTAGTGGCCTTCAATCGACGGATGGTCAGAGAAAATCGTCATATCCTACTACTGATGGATAATGCACCAAGTCACATCATCCCAGAAAATTTGGATAACATTCATTGTGAGTTCCTGCCTCCTACGACAACCAGTCATCTTCAGCCTATGGACGCCGGTATAATCAATTCGTTCAAGGTCAACTACCGTCGTCATCTGGTGCGTTTTCACATTGACGCCATAGACGAAGGACGACAACCAAAGGTGGAGATCAGTGATACAATCCGCTGGACTAAATTGAGTTGGGAAGCTGTGACAGAGAGCTGTATCAGTAATTGTTGGCGCCATACGGGAATTTTGCCTGTAGATGATTCCACTGAGGAAGTCAGGTCATCAGTTGCAGCAACCACGGAAACTGACCACTCTCTACGTGACTTTGGAAACATCTTCGAGCGATTACGTATACCGAACGAGCTCTTGATGTCTCCTACTGAATACATCAATATTGATAAGGAACTTACCACTTGCGAAATGATGACCGACGAGGAGATCATAAAGGTTGTGAGTGGGGAAGAGAGCGACAATGATCTCGAAATTCAAGATGGAGAAGATGCGATATCAACTCGCATAACAAATGGCAAAGCAAATGAAGCTATTGATACACTGTTACGCTATTTTGAGCAATCTGATACGACAACAAGTGATGATGTCGAAAGACTGTGCTATATAAAAAGACGAATTAGTTGCCTCTTCTTCTCTAAAACAATCATCAATAATGGATTTTTTCACTCACCAATGATTTGTTAAATGATTGTTTTGATTTTGTTTCGTCATGTTTCTAATAGATTTATTTATGATTTGCATCTTATCGCATATTCACTTTGCATTTGTGTTACCAACATCTGCATGTATACAGTATAAAGATACTTGCAAATCATCTTTACATAAATATAATGTGTTATCCTTATACATGTAGATGCAAATGATTATGGATTTGTAAATTTATGTTCATCTACGTAAGATAAGACAATTTGTTAGTGGTAATGCATATTGAGTACACAAAGGCCTACATACGTGCGATATTTGATAGCAAACAGGGATAATTGATAACACGACTGGAAATTTTGCTCCCTCCTTATCTCGCCAATAATTTACCTGGAACGGATGGTGGCGACATATCGAGGTATTACTGTAATGTAGATAGGTTCATCATAGCTAAATTGAAAGCTGGTGATGCAAGCTATTGACTGATATGTAACACGTTGATGAACTACATGTTCGTAAGGCATGAGAATTCATTGAATTCTCACTTAATAGAACATGATCACATGTATGCTATTCAGTAACAAACCTTCTCGTTGTAGATTTTTAATATAAATCCTTTCATGAAGTATGATGCTGTATATTTTATCACTACGAATTCGATGCTGTATATGTACGAGTATATTATGTTGGAGAAAATTGTATATAATATATCTTTCAGCTATAAAGAAATAGTTCTTCATGTCAATTAGTGACTGTAAGTTATTATACCTTTTCCCGTTTCTGTTGGCAGTAACTGCAAAACGGTTGTCACGCCTGTAGCAATGCGAGACAGCGCGTGCAAATCATCATGACGTCATCAAACTCGCGTTGCTTCTGCAAAATCGTTGGCAGGAATTGCGTAACACTTGGCACAACCATATTCTGTTGATGGAATCAAGAAAATCGATTTGTGCTAAGATGATTACATATCTACATGTAGACTACAGGTATTTAAGACACACGATGACCCTTTCAAATGGATGTCATCACTTCATAGCGACAATGCCACGTCCTGTGTCAAGTTCCGATAGAATGCACATCATCAATGCCTGCAGAGATGGGAGAGATCATCTTGATCTAGCCCAGCAATTGGGAGTCAGTACAAGTTCTGCACATCGGTTCGTTCGCACTTACCTCGAGGAGAATCGAGCTGAAGCCCTACCAAACAATGGTGGTCAGAGGCGAGTACTAACAGAGGAGATGATCGAGCATCTAGTGCACTTCGTCCAAGAAAAGCCCACTGCTACTCTGCTGGAGATGAGAAGGAAGCTGTTGGAATCCTTTCCGTTGCTCCCAGCTGGATTGAGTCTCACAACCATCTCTCGAGCTCTGGACGGGGAGATGATAACACTGAAACTCCTCAGATCAGTACCAACACAATGGAACAAGGCTGATGTGAAGGAAGAAAGGGCGGCCTTTGTGTCCTGGCTATTGAAGGAAGGCACGAGCCGCGACCTTGTGTTTATTGATGAATGTGGCTTCAATGTCTGGACCGCCAGGACACAAGGACGCTCAGTGCGTGGTGCTAGAGCCGTAAGAATTGTCGAGGGGAACCGAGGACGAAACCTAACTGTCTGCTTGGCAGTGTCTCCACAATTTGACCATCAGAATGTGACGTTAACGCCCATCGACACTTGACAAATCTCGAATATCAACGAAATGTGTCACAGAATCAAAATTTAGCGGCCAAACCCCTGTGATTAGATTTTTCCGTAAGACAGTGCTCACGAAATTCTCGAAAATTTGTTTTTAGTAGGCTATATATTTTCATATAAATATTTCATTCAGATTTTTTATTGGTCATTATATATATATATATATATATATATATATATATATATATATATATATATATATATATATATATATATATATATATATATATATATATATATATATGTTACATATATTACGCGACTGTGTGCGTATGCATTGTCTAATATAAGCGTTTGCGATTGATTCATTTTAGATTGATCATTTTTCGAAGTAGCATTTCGTGTACAATATACAACCTGAACTACAGGCAACCTTGTACCATATGCCTCTGTTAAGCGGATTTTTGCTTATGCATGTATGAATTTTTGTGCAGCGCAGACAAGACGAAGACATTTCTATATTGATCCTTGACCGTGATTTTTTACGGAACATTTTTGCATGTATTTGGTTACAGGAGACTGCATTGCTAATTTTTTGAAGTAGCATTTCGTGTACAATATACAACCTGAACTATAGGCAACCTTGTACCATATGCCTCTGTTAAGCGGATTTTTGCTTATGCATGTATGAATTTTTGTGCAGCGTAGACAAGACGAAGACATTTCTATATTGATCCTTGGCCGTGACTTTTTACGGAACGTTTTTGCATGTATTTGGTTACAGTAGACAGCATTACTATTTTTTCTGAAATAGCATAGTAGCGAAGTTGCTGCATCGGTGAACATGTTGAAAGAAGGTGTCTCAAAAGAGCAAAATTCCAATTTCCTTGGGCTTTGCTAGTTTCAGTAATTGACGTATTACACGTTGACGTATTTGCCCCAACGGTATCACTAATACTAGATATTCAATTTCCTTTAACCCTTTCAGCCTGGCAGACGAGCGGTATTTGTCATTATTAAGTGCTATGGAATGTGCTGTAGAGCAGGGGTTCTCAACACGTGGCCCGCGGGCCATTTTGTGGCCCGCAAGCTTGTTGGCGGTGGCCTGCGATGAAACGAGTGAGCAAGACATGCGTATATTTGGCGGCTTGTCAATTGAGCTTGTCTATCAGTTTAAGAACAGCTAATTTGTAGCGCACGGCGACAAACGTGATGTGCGCGCGCTATTTCTCCCACTCAATTCAATGAGAAGCTCTGTAGAGAAGAGTGAAGCAAGCTGCAGCCGTAGCAAATGTTGAAATCTGTGCAGGTCAATTCGAAAAATTTGGAGTAAATAGAGCTGTTGGTGAGCTGCAATTGATTGCGCTGAGAAATAGTGGTGTTGTTCAAGAATGCGTTAGAGGTGCAACAACTATGGTTGATATGTGGTTTGACATTCCTGAGGATGAGAAGTATGCAGATATTCGACGATGTGGACTTAGGCTTCTTGCAATGTTCGGATCAACTTACCACTGTGAGTCTTCGTTCTCTACACTCAACTACATAAAAAACAAATATCGATCACGCTTGACTAACGCAAATGTACAAAACATGATGCGTCTTGCATTAACCGGTTTGAAACCAAGATTCGTCAAGTTGACAAAAGCAAAGCCTGGACAAGTTTCTCACTGACACAATTAATAGCATTTATGATGTTTTGGATGAAGCCATTTCTATTTTTCTGTTGCAATTTATAATTATAATATCATTATTGGATTATCATCATTCTTCTCAATTTAAACAAGGAGTGTTTATATTCATGTACGCATGCATACATAATATGTAATATTTCCCAAACGTTAGCATTCATCCAATGAATGTATGCCTCCTTCCCTCTCTTTATCTGTAAGCGTTGCATATTTTGTGAATGCGCATTAGGTTTCAACAAAAACGATAAACTCTCACTGACAATAAATTTTCAAAACCACATGCGTTTTGTAAAAGTATTCATGTATACAGAGTTACAGATCTATCCTATAAGCTAGGTAAGCTTATATAGTACGTTCTAATTATGCCAATAGGTCCATACCCTACTTCTACTCAATCATCACAAAACAAAAAAAATATTTTTTTCAGAAGGATTATTAATTAAACAAATAGGCCTATAGGCGCTAGTCAACTCTAACTAATAACGGTATCTATGTATAAACAATATAATAGGCATACAGGGGTTCTTTGGACATATATTCAGTCGATTGGCCCGGTAGTATATTCATTAGAAAAATGCCAGGAAATGTGGCCCGCCGAATTTTTGAGTTGAGAACCCCTGCTGTAGAGGGGCGCCGTAATACGCTATGTAAGTGAAAGTAGGAATGCCGACTGCTGATTGGCTATTGCGGTAACCACTTGGATACATGGGAAACTCACGCACGCCTACCATATGTCAAGAACGAAGAGAGTTTTAGCAGATCTGTTCACACGAGCATTTAATTACTGAATCGGTTCATTGTGATGTGTAAGATATACTCGTACATTTGGAATGTCGAATTTTTTCCCACTTTCATCTGTGCTCAATTTCTTTCAAGAGGATGTAAAAGTGTTCAGTCGTGGAGAAGATGCCTATAACGCCGATCGCGTTTTTAAGTTTACGATCGAAAACTTGACGATCAAAGCTATTGTCCAGGCCTCCATGAGAGATCGGTCCTATAATGTCACAGTGACACTGAAAGATGATGGAGAAGCAATTTTGTCTGCTCATTGTGAATGTCCACGAGGCCAATGGATCTGCACTCATCAGGCGGCGACTGTTATTTATGCAACACGAAAAGGCATAAGTAAAACCAATGTTCCTATCTCTTGGCTATCGCACCCAAAACGTTCTTAGTCTACGACGAAAAAACTTCATGACTATTATCCTTTTCAAAAGCCTGAATATCATGCCATCGACAGGAACCCGACTGAAGGATTTTAAGCCCGGAGCCTACCTCTACTGCCAGTTCAAGTGTGCCTTTCATTAACGATCTTCTTCCGATCTATTGGTCTGACAAAATATGTTTTTTGAGAAATTGAAAGTATCAGACCAACAGATAAGTGACTTGGCTGTTTCGACAACTGGTCAGAGCACAAACGTTATCTGGGGTCAGGCTAGACAACTACGTCTTACAGCTGGTAATTTCGGCCGGGTCATCAAAGCAATGAATCGCCATAGAACAAGTGGTAAGATGCCTCCCTCGCTTCTCAAGACATTACGCTGCGAATATGGATATCTCGATAACAAAGATTCCATCATATTCGGGCGCAGTCATGAAGATGTTGCTATCGCTGATTATTGTTCGAATACACGAAACTCAGTTACATCAACAGGACTCTGGTTGTTTCCTTGTGGATATCTAGGCGCATCACCCGATGGACTTGTTACTGACTCAATCGACTTAGATTCAAAGGGCTGTATTGAAGTGAAATGCTCCTTTAAATATCAACATCTGTCCATATCTGACATCATTGCCACAGAAAAAGAAAGTGGAAAGATGCCTGAATTTTTCTTAACAGCCGATCTAGAAGTGAATAAACAACACAACTACTATCACCAAGTCCAGGGAGAGATTCATGCAACAGGAGTTGAGTGATGCGATTTCATATATTGGACACTGAAAGATATTCATATTACACGTGTTGTGAAGGATAATGACTGGTTCGAGAAGGACATACCCCTGCTATCAGAATTCTATGATAAATATCTATTGGCATCACTTTCATGCTGATGCAAGTTGACAATACTTTTTCGTAAGGTGTAAGCCTGAATTCCCTTTCTTTTCGATTTAATACATTGAATACACGTTCTTTGAAGGATGACTTTGTATTTGATAAATAATTTTGATTAATTAATTAATTCTGATACATGATCATTGATCATATAAAAATAATAATAAACACAAATTACATTGTAATAACAAAAAAGTCACAAGCTGGTATGCTTAAGCTTATTATCTACAGACCCTATTCTACTAATGATTATGATTATAATACAATGAATATATTTTGCATGCCACAAGGAAAATCAGGACATGAAATGAAATAATATACGTAGGTTATATATGCCATGTAAGAAAGTACCGTACTCAACAAGTCACGCATTATCATATAATCAAGTGTATCGGATTAAAGATTGTACTGATTATAGATTCAATCTACGAAATATTTTTATTTCATATAGGCTATGCATAATAAAACAATTGATGATGGTAAAATTTTTGTATAATGACAAGAATATGAACAAAAATGAGCATTTGTACATGTACAAATGTATTTACAATTCAATTACAAAGTAGGACCTATACAAACATCAGTGAAATTCACAAAACATCTCGAATAATCGGTGTTTGCAAATTGACCAGGCATGCACAAACTCTTACTATATGCGTTGCTATTGATCTGTACGAATGAGGCATATTATCGACAAGCTTGAAATTTTTCACCCGTTCAATAACTCTTTCAACATGCAACATGCTTTCTCTTGCAATGTTACGGGTGTATTGAGCTTCATGTACAGTAAATTGCTTTTTCCTCGACAGAAAAGGTGGAACATTCAAAAAAACTGAATGTGGTAAAAGATCAAAAATATCAAAGCCTTTATCAGCTAGAATTAGATCACCTGCATGGAAATGTGATATAATACCACTGTCTTCAACGATAGCTTTATCGCTTTCACAACCTACATAAGCTTCACTGACATAAGTAATCGTACCATTAGGGGCTCCTATCATTAGGGCATCCTATCAAAAATTTAGCAGAATGGAAATGTTTATAGTTTGAGTAACAGAAAACGTTAGCATCCTAATTCTTGCGTGATGCAGAAATTTTAAAATCCGTGCAATCAATTATCATTTTACAAGATGAAAATTGAACAAAGTTTGATGGCGAATTGCATTGATTTTTCACTAAGGATGGAACAGTTAACATAGGGTATAATATGTCGTATAAGGCATGCAGATACGTATAAGAAATGTTATGAACTGTCAATCGACTTACTCCAAACCGGTATGCAATGCCACAATCAGGTGTTCCCATTCGAGGTTTGAAAAGGAAAGCAAGGTAGTTGATCTTGAGGCGATGTGTGTGATACGCGATCCAGTATAATATTAGAGTGGTTCGAAACGTTGGATGAGATCAACGAGTATATTGAAAGTTTTTACATTCAATCCGGTGCATGAAACCATTGAGTCATTGTCTAAATTTTCCACTGTAAAAAATCCTCTTTTGGGTAAGTGTCAATTCAGTCTTCAAAGATGTGACAAGTGAGGTCATGACAAGTGAGGTCAAATCTTCGAACTTGGCCGTCTGACAAGCCATATCAGAGGCTCTTCTTTCGTTGAGAAGATTTTCAGTCTGCAGTTCTTCAGGATCGTCAACATCTGACAGATCTGACGGAGATCGACTCAAGAAATTTCTTCTCTCTTGTCGTTCATTGCGCGGCGTGGGTGGAACTTGTGAAGCGCTTCGAAGGAATAAAGTAGATATAGCTGAAATTTTCAACCGTTTGTGAGGAAATGGACTGTCCGATTTCAATGGGAAGAGGTCCGAATCGGAAAAATGTTTTGAACAAACGACACTTCGATTGTGTGGCACAAAGTTCTCTCGCCGTATCGCTTTAATCCATTGTTTTCGTAATTTCATTTTTGGGAAACTGATGAAAGCTTATGCCATGTGATAGAGCGCTATTCTTACAGTCGAAAACACAACAGTAATTCACCATGATAAACAGGATTTCCCATCAAATGAACAATAATGATAGCATACGTTGCAGCGTGATGGCGTTGCAGGCTTGCAGGTGCAATGTTTGCAATAATAGCAATGACTGAGGCGTCTGTGTTTCCCATGTATCCAAGTAGTTACCGCATTAGCCAATCAGCAGTCGGCATTCCTACTTTCACTAACGTAGCGTATAGAAAGCTGCGTTTCTCTTATAGCCCGCATGGTGCAATGAGTCAGTGTGCGTGTACTTTGGCACGTGACTTGTTGCTTTGTCTGATGACAATTCGTAGCTGACTTTCATTGATTTATGGGAACAGTAAGCGAAGAGATGTCAGCACTTGCCGCAAACATCTCATTCACCATCATGACTAGCCGACCACGATGAACAGAAGCACCTGTCAAAAGGTTCGGTTATGACGACAGCACAGATGAAGATATAGCCTATTGGAGGCTTCAAATGGCTACTGCATTAAAAAACCGCATTATAAAGGGCGGAGTATAATTGGACTGGGTATTTTAGATGGATGGGTTCTTTTTAAATTGCATCCACCAATTGATAGACGCATGATGGAATTTGAGACACATATTGATAGGTTATGTCCGATGTCAAATCTTAAGCTCAACGGTTTATTCTAATTCAAACATCAAATAATAATATATAATTATGTTATTAAATATAATTATATGAAGATTAATATAATTACATGAAGATCTTGTGGGACTTTGAAATTAGAACGGACAAGAAAATCACAGCACGAAGACCTGACATCGTAATAATAGATAAGGTGAAGAAAAAAGGATGCATAATTGACATCTCGGTACCAGAAGACAGAAATATAAAAAAAACAAAGAAAGAGAGAAGATCGCTAAGTACCTAGACCTGAAACTGGAAATCCAAAAGTTGTGGAAGATTAAGGTGGAAGTGATCCCTGTTGTCATTGGGTGCTCACACTCAGAATCTCGCAAAATACTTGAGAGAAGTACTCGGACTTCATCATGTACCTCAGTTACAGAAAGCTGCTCTGTTGGGCAGTGCCTATATACTCAGACGCACTCTCTATCTCCCTGAATCCTGGTAGGATTCCGAGATCCTTGGTTGTAGACCGACCGATTTAGAAGTCGTGTAACAAAAAAAAATTACCACAAAATCTACACAATGTGTAATCAGAGTGGAAACTCTGATCAAACTACTCAGAACATAATGTTTCTTATCTCAAATACACGTTTTATTCCTTTTCTACAACCGGAACGATTCTTTCGGTATGAGACAAGAAGACATAATTCAGGCTTAATGTCTAAATAGGTTAATAGCTATTTATCCACATGAAATTGTAACCAACTTAGACATCAGTAGATTATCTAGTTTACTATTTATTCCAATAAAAACAAATTTAGTGATACAACTGAGCGCATAATATCACGTGTGACTGTTACAATAATCACTAAAAAAAATATGGAATATCTTACGATCGTGAAAATTGAATGATACACGGGTGACGGGAAGACCAGTTAAGGGACAAAAAAACGACACCTCTAAACATTCATTTTTTGGATATTATATAACATGTGCATTTCATACATAAAAGTTATTAAAATTTTTTTCGGGCTCATTGTGTGTAATAGGTGATTTTTCAAAATGGCCGCCAAAAACTATAAAAACCCAATTTCCAAGTAATGAATATGTCAAGAGCTATACAATTTTTCTTCTACGCATAAAATACCATCCGGAAATTCCAAAGGCATGATATAATACATCACATCTGCTGTTTAGTGGGACTTTTGCATTTGCGCCACTTGGCAATGCATTTGCGCCACTTTTTTCGGTTATGTAATTTTGTAGCAATGCTTTTGCGCCAAAAGGAATCATGCATTTGCGCCAAAAAAATAATGCATTTGCGCCAAATGTGTTATCTATTCATAAGTTATGTGATCTCTGTCTTGTAATTCGCTTGTGAAAAATGATAAAATGATAAGCAGATAAAATCGCTCACATTACTTACGGTTATTAAGTATCTTTTGTCACGAAAATGTATCTAAATTATATTTGGCAACCAGTAATCTATGGATATAGTTGTATGGTAATCTATAGAATTACAGTGCCGGGACGAAAATTAGCAACTTTTTAATTCAAGTTGTCAGTTTTATTTAACAATTGCTCTACTGTGTTTCTCCATACACTGCGGATGAGATATCATTGGTAACTTGACTGCAACAGCATTTCAACTTGAATTTGAATTTCCTTAACAGTGTATGACATATAGCTTTCAAACCACTTTCTCAGCGAAATCATGGGTAGAAAGCGTGATCTCAGCGAGTATCAAAAAGGCATCATCGATGCTCTCATTAATGAAGGATTCAGCCAGGTCTACGTTGCTGCTAAATTAAAAGTCAACAAATCAACGATCAGCCGATTTGTCAAAAGCAATATATCTTCGAAGAAGAATTCCGAGAGGAAGAAAATGACAAGCATCAGACAGGATAGAGTTCTCAAGCGCCTGTGCCTCGCTAATCGCAAGTTTTCGTCCGTTGAACATGCTCGCGAGTGGGAGGAGTCAGCTGGCGTACATGCAGATCCCAGCACCATCCGCAAACGGCTCCGTTCTTTTGGACTCATCTCCCGACGCATGGTGAAGAAGCCCCTTCTCACTCAGAAGCAGCGCATGGCTAGAGTGGCATGGTGTCCAGAACACAGAAACTGGACCGAAGATCAGTGGAAGAATGTCTTCTTCTCTGACGAATCGAAAATCGACATGACTTACCATTCCGGCAACACTCGAGTCCGAAGATATTCATGGGAAGCGCAGCAACCTTGGTGTCAATTACCGACAGTGAAGCATCCGACCAGCCTGATGATATGGTCGGGCTTCAGTGCACGTGCAATTGGCTACCTCCATCTCTGCGAAAATTCTGTCAACATAAAAGAGTACGTGAAAATCATCGGAACTCGTGTTTTGCCATATCAAAATCGCTTCTTCGATGGGGATATGATATTTCAAGATGACTCGGCACCTACTCATCGATCAAAGGTAACAACCGCCTTTAAAGCAGCCAAATGATCACCTCTCTCCCTTGGCCTTCAAACAGCCCAGATTTAAATCCCGTGGAAAATTTGTGGCAGATTTTGAAGAGAAAAGTCAACTTGCATCCATTATTCGTGTTTGGACTCGCGAAATACCCCGAGAGACACTAACAAAGCTTGCAATCAGTATGCCGAAAAGGATTGAAGAAGTGCTGAAGGTGGGCGGTGGACCCACCAAATACTGACTCTGTTGAGTTTACTATTGTTGCAAGTTATTGTTGTAGTTATTAAAACTAGGAAACTTGATAAATAAATTCCAGAGATCACGTGAATTAGCTTTTTCTTATTTCTTCAGAAAGTTGCTAATTTTCGTCCCAGCACTGTACATATTATGTACATTGTACATGCATGTATGAAAACATCTATCAAATTCACTAAATAAAATAGACCTATTATCCCATGTACTAGCGAAGAAAAATACATTGTAATACAGACATAACATTTATTACATGCACCGTACAGTACATTACATGAATAATAAAATTGAAAATGGTGAAAGGACTGACTACACTCTGTGGGTATAACCTAATAATTTCACGTATGCAAAAGTTTCTATCTCACCAGCATTACGACGAGTGACGAGGTCCATAGTCCGATTCTGCAGTTCTTTCGTGGCATTATCTTTGTATGACACCTTTCCCATATTAGCACTTCGCATTTTCGCAGAGGAAGCGGTTTGATATTTCACAAGCACGTCTATGAATGAATAAATGTTCGGGTGCGTTGAATAAAATTCTTTATTGAAATGTCCATTGAAGGATTCGCACCCATTGTTCGTTCGAAGGGAGGCGTCATCAAATGCCCAAAGGGACGGGGGAAATTTGCTGTTGCTATCAACGAAATTGACCAGCACATAGTCGGCGAACTGATCGCATCTTTCATCATTTGGAGTGATGGCAAATAAGTCATCCGTGAAGCAGTCGCTCACTTCTCCCGGTCGCAAGAATGGAAGTCCAAAGAAGTATGGTAGCCATTTCGACACCTCACTTTCCTTGGCGTTGTACTGAGATGATAGTCCGAGACTTTGAATTTTTCGAAACCATGCCTGAGCGAGATGGAATCGGCATCCGTGAAGCTTGGCTGCAGGAAATGCGGAGACTGCAGAATTCATTGCCGCCTTCTCAAAATCCATCATAATAATGGATGGTCGCAGAATCAGATCAGCACTCTCACAATGACCTTTCAATTTGGACCACATGCAGTTGTACTTCTCCTCAGTTCGCTCTGTCATCAAGACGAAAACTAGAGGAATATACCATCCTTGGCGATGTCCGACAATAACATACATTTGTTCGAAGTGTTTGGGGACACATTTAAATGTCCCATCGCAGAGAATATCTTCGCAAGAAGATAGAAATTCCAGATTCTCTTTACATGAGAATAACACCATGGAGTTGCCTGCGTCCAATTCAAGTATGAAATCTTCACCCTTGGCAGTTTTAAGTGGAATTGATTCCAAACATTGAAACACCTCTTCGTGTGATTTTGGAAGAACGGGATATTTCTTTCGTCGTTCACGGTAAATAGCTTCGCGGATGCGTTTGTAATCACCGGCTTCAATTTGAATGTCACCACTTTTGAAGTGTTCAGTCTTTATAATTTTGCTCGGTTTACACGTCAGATCGTCGAGCGCTTTTCTCTTGCATGTACGTCTCAAAACATCTGCCTGTACATTTGGTTGCTCATGGCAATGTGGACCAGTAAAGTTTATTACTTCTCGACGTATAGTATAGAGTGTTCCTGAACAATTCTTCTT
This sequence comes from Prostheceraeus crozeri, assembly GCA_907163375.1. NCBI lineage: Eukaryota > Metazoa > Platyhelminthes > Polycladida > Euryleptidae > Prostheceraeus > Prostheceraeus crozeri. Next base: position 57,634 of record CAJQUW010001284.1, on the reverse strand, counting down.
ACAGCATCTCCATCGGGTAGTACCAGCTTTCGATGTACTTCCCACTCGAAACTTGTAATTGTCGTGGATAAAATAGTTTTCAGACGTGTTCGCTTCCATAATAATACTTCACAATAAAAATTGCTTCGAAAATCTTTCCTTTTAAGGGTTTGAAAACCACAATTGACTTCCTCTAATTTGGCAGCTGCTGTATTATGTTGCAAACTAATGTTATTTTACTCTTATTTGTATAATTGCATCACATTTTTCGATTTGTTACAGACCATCGGTCACCGGGTGGTTACAAGATTCACGCCATTCATTAAGAAAAATAAACAGATATGTTCAGACCAATTGAAGCAAACCACAGTGATCTCTGATACAAACACCTTTATCTCGCTTTTGTCCATGCAGAAAGTAAACAAGAAAATGTGACACGCTGTCTTGATAAGAAACTGGCGCAAATGCAAGATCTGTTTTGGCGCAAATGCATTACGAGGAAAATGAATCTGTGGCGCAAAAGCATTGCACCTACATTACATAACCGAAAATTGTGGCGCAAATCCATTATGTCCCTGTTTAGTGTCATAGATACACCTATATATAGCTTATACTACTCATAAATTAAATACGTATAAGTAGTAATTTTTTATTTGTTAAGATACATGTGTAGAAAAACTCCCCAATGTTAAGGTCGAATTTATAAATTTGATAAGAGTAAATAGAAGATTGCACGGGCCTTCGGCGTCCTGCGCCTTCTCTAGGTCGATGGTAACCATTAAATTTACAAATTCGGCCGTAACATTGAGGAGTTTTTCTATCTTAACCAATAAAAATATCATCTCCCGCTGTCTGGTCAATTATATACTGAGTAGTATGTCTACAGGTACTCAAGTTTGGCTTATAACAAATACATGTACTATTACATATAGACCTATAGGAAGATAGAACACTAAAACGTTGGGTCATTTTACTTTCATACGAACAGTAAGTAAAGTTTACAAATTAAACGTAAATACTAATGAGTTATCTGATACTCGATATATCTAGTACACATAAAAAATCTGTCATTTGTGTTGTATTTAATATTCTTTAATGGTCAGAATAGATGACAATGTGAAGGAAACCAAAGAAAGTGAACTCATTAAAAACTTTTCACAATGTCGTATTTGAAATATGGCATATCTATGACCGTGTTGCAGCTATAAGGCTTACAATGTAGATATCTAGTACAATGTATGATTGTTATGCTGGCTTGAAGTGCGGCAATGACCATGAGATACGAATGCGCGTTAGCCGCACGCCAAACCAGTATAATAATCACATTGTTCAATAGAAATCTATGGAAGTCATGAAATGGATATTTACTTGACAGGCTTATCGATAGCTCTAATTCTGATTTCTAAGCTAATATTCTGGATAATCCATGTAGTCAATCCGTGACATAGTATTGTCTGCACGCTTTTTCAAATCTATTTGAAATATCTCACATCATTTAGTAATCTCAGTTCAACGTTATTACGCTATCATTATGGATGCCAGACTGATTAATTTGAGCAGATTTCCCAACATGATAAGTGGGCTCACCAGTGATCAAATTTCGGCTGAAATAGACAGACAGTATATAGAGGATAACGTCATTTGTGATGATGACTTCTCCGAACATTATATTGACGACATAGAACCGCTTTTTGGACTTGCACCGGATCTCAATGACGGAAAATGTATCAAAGATCTTGAAGGTAAGTAAACGTTTTATTCCTTACCAATATTCCATAACAATATATCGGTAAATATGCAGAACAAAATGAATTTCTGTGTTGAGTCGATAAAACAATAAAAACGTGGTTCATCCACTAATTACACTAACTAATGTACATATAATTACAATACTATATTCTAATCGATATTTCTGTAAATGACAACTTGCTAATTAAACTGCATCCTCAAAATATTGTTATTCCATTTCAGATGATGTAACCGCAATGCAAAAATCAATGCAAATTGAATCAAGCATCAAACAAGAAAAGCATCACATGAAGATGTTTCATAACTTCTTGGAAAAGTATCCTGCTTCAAGCATTGATTTTAAACAGTGTACTGAGAGTGAATTAGCAAAAGTATTACGTTTGTTTTATGGATCTTTGAAGAAAAATGATGATGATAATAATTATGCCCCCGCCAGCCTCATATGTATTAGAGCGAGCATCTTTCGGTATTTTATGAGGTCGAGAAAGATAAACATAATTACTGACGATAGATTTTACGATGCGAATAAAACATTGAAATGCTTGGCCCGTAAATTCATCGCATGCGGAGGTCAAGTTAAGCATTTTCAAGCCATCGAATCTGAAGACCTCAGTAAATTATCGGTTTATTTTGATCGCAGTAGTCCGACAGTTCTATTACACGAGAGGTATTATAACATCATTTACTATTTCGGGACTAGAGGGAGAGAATGGTTCCGTAATTTGAGGGAGGATCGTTTCATATTTGATAAGGACTCTGAGGGACTCGATATCGTTAGTTTTAACGAAGGAAAAATTAAAAACGCAGGGAATGTTCTCACACGGGAAGGGATGGAGAATATGAAGGAAGCGTTGATGGTATCAAGTGAAAACAAGGCTGAATGCCCTATTACATGCCTGAAATTATTTTTAGAAAAGCGCCGTGAATCAATTGTTGATGGTGATTCATTATCCACCCCTTTTTTCCTTAAAGCCAGAAAAAAATTTTCGAGCAATTCTTGGTATTGCGAGAAGCAGTCCATAGGTGTAAATACTCTCGGGAAACTTATGAGTATTATTTCAAATGAGGCTCAGTCAGGGTTGGCTTGATTTAAATCGCGATTTAAATCAATTGATTTTTTAAAAAAATCAGCGATTTAAATCAAAAGTTGATTTTTTTGAAAATTTGTCTTTCGACTCATTTCTTTTACTCCTTTAACTAGCTTGGTATTAAAACTAGCGAAATTCAGTTCAAAACCAAAATAGGCATGTATGCATCATACATGTAGACTACATAGGCCTACCTGTACATGGTTCAGGATTGCCAAAAATCAAAACAATCATCGACAGACTCGATTTAAATCATCTGATTAAGTAAGCTGTCGATTTAATCACTTGATTTCTATCATACTTTGAATACACGTAAATTATATTTGTATGTATACATGTACATATACATATGGCATAGTGTTATGGAAAGTCTCATTCAAAAAACAGTATTTGAAATCGTGAATTCGATTACTGATTATATTGTCCGGTTTTTGATATTTATCAAACTGTTGATCGTTAAACACTCATTAGACTGCCGCGCAAGAGTCTGCTTAATAACCTAACATATGCTACTGAATCATGTGTTTTATACTCGTTGTACTCATCTGTCAGATAGAATTCCTGAATCAGCGTGATACCCATGAATCATTCATGTGCTCGTACGCGTTTTAGCTGACGTCATGATAGATATTTTCTTGGAAATATTGGTTCATGGGAATAACATCGGTTGGCTGCCTGATTGGCCGACTAATGGCTAATCGAAAATGTTAGGATTCACACGGGAATCTGGAAATGCTTTTTTCTCGGAAATATCATAGATGAAAATGGCGGGTAGAAAAGCTGATCCTATTTGGGCATTTTAAGACAAAATTCCGTCTACAACACCAACTGGATGTCGGGCGCGATGTAAATCTTGGGTTAATGATCATTTCCAAAAGAGCCAAAAATGATCCAAAAAAGCCAAAATCACAAAAGAGCCAAAAAAGCCACAGAATTCCGCCGATTACCCAAAAAAGTCAAACTTAAGCTCACAACACCAGTCTACATCCACACTATCAGTTTCACTACCATAGCTATCGATGCCACTCCTCCACAGCTATTCAAATCCACAAAATCAGTCCACATTTCGATACTCAAATCCAAAAAAGCCAAAATATTCTGCGCTACTGCACCGATTACCCAAAAAAGCCAAACTTAAGCTCACAACACCAGTCTACATCCATACTATCAGTTTCATTACCATAGCTATCGATGCCACTCCTCCACAGCTATTCAAATCCACAAAATCAGTCCACATTTCGATACTCAAATCCAAAAAAGCCAAAATATTCTGCGCTACTGCACCGATTACCCAAAAAAGCCAAACTTAAGCTCACAACACCAGTCTACATCCATACTATCAGTTTCATTACCATAGCTATCGATGCCACTCCTCCACAGCTATTCAAATCCACAAAATCAGTCCACATTTCGATACTCAAATCCAAAAAAGCCAAAATATTCTGCGCTACTGCACCGATTACCCAAAAAAGCCAAACTTAAGCTCACAACACCAGCCTACATCCACACTATCAGTTTCACTACCATAGCTATCGATGCCACTCCTCCACAGCTATTCAAATCCACAAAATCAGTCCACATTTCGATACTCAATTCCAAAAAAGCCAAAATATTCTGCGCTACTGCACCGATTACCCAAAAAAGCCAAACTTAAGCTCACAACACCAGCCTACATCCACACTATCAGTTTCATTACCATAGCTATCGATGCCACTCCTCCACAGCTATTCAAATCCACAAAATCAGTCCACATTTCGATACTCAAATCCAAAAAAGCCAAAATATTCAACCATTTGTCAACAGATGTTTAGCGATTATTTATGTAGTTTTTCTATATATCGTCAATTCCAATTTCATGTGCAGTACCGTAACATCTTAATAGCCTACTCATATACTTAAATAATTTATTGGTACTTCTATTTTCCCCCCCCCACATTTTCCAGCTTTTCCAAATTCATCAAATTTCGTCAAACTTAGTCACATTGGAATTAGAATGGACTTCATCTGTCACTGAGTAACAGTACAGCACCACTGAGAAGTCTTACTTGAACCATGGAATGAAGGATTGGTCCCTTGCATACTCAGTCAGAATACAAGGTACAGCTGTGATAATGAACGATCTTAGGATTGTTGTCTGCTAACAATAGCGAGCAGATGTCTACTTCTGAGGCTGTAAATGTTCTGCAAGTTCATTTTACACACTCATCGCTTTTGCGACAGTAGTGAGACTGCCCTTAGGAGCAAGAGGAGATCGTTCATCGAGAGACGATGCAAAACTCTCGGGTGTCAACAACAAAAATGTGGGGGATGGAAAGAATAGAAGTACCAATTTATTTATTATTTGTAATTGTAAGTAATAGGCAAGTTGCCTTTTATGACTTTGAGATCATCAAATCGCTGTCTTTCCGGGTTTCATAGTCACATCAACAGAAGTTCGAAACATGTGATAATGAGAAAACAAATGCTTTTTTCAATAAAGCTATAAAATTCATTAACGTCTATGCGCACGTTAGAGAGACTTCGTGCGGACTTCCCTAAAGCCGCTATCTCGCATGTTGACTGCATGTTGGGTGTAACGTGACGCCTGAGAAAGAGAAATCCATTCATCTGTATGGCAGAAAATGTCTGTGAATCATACAGCGGGCTTCATTTTCATGTGACGTGGTGGTAGAATAAGGCATACACACACGAATTGGACACACACTTAATCATTGATACTCGCATGTCAGAAATAGCCTTGAAGTTGCATGTTGAACAGATGTGTCACAATTCACACAAAAATATCTCTCTTATGTCACTCTGTTGTTGCTAGTCACAAGCGTGTAATTCTTAATTTCAATCCCGGGATTGTAATCCCGATGATTTTGGTTTAATCCCGGGATTGCAATCCCTAGTCAGTGGTCCATAGGCAGTTGTGCTGCCGTTGCCGATCGTTTTTTGATCTCTTACTTATGAGCGTCGTCTTTCATAGACAATATCTCACTTATCTACCACTTCTCCGATGTTTCCATCGTCCTTTTCACTTGTCTAAGAAAACTGAAGCAGGATATAAAACATACCGTATATCTTTTTCATGATCTTTAAAGAATTAAGTAATGTTCAGTATCTTTGAAATGATTGTAGGGCCTATGATATGGTAAACTCTCCAAAACTTTTAGTCGAGCATTATTTTCATTAAAAATTCACTTAACAAGACGGGGTTTCGACGTTAAACATGTTTTCTCAGTGTGTTTTGAACAATTTGTTTCAAACACTACCTATCCTGCGTTTTGTGCTTATTTTCAGGATCGAGCAGATGTGTATATGCGCTACGCGTCGTCGTGGGCGCGGGCTGTTGCTGGTGTGGATGAGGCCTGGCAGCAACGACAGGAGCGCATGAACCGCACGCTTAAAGGCATGCGAGAAAAGTTCATCCGAAGATCTCCTGTCGATCTTCTGCATGAAATTCAGGGCATCGTAAAAATGCAATGCAGGAATGAGGAATCTGCAGTGTATGGTGATGGCCCATACAAACTTTTAGAAACTGCCCAGAACTTTGGCATGACGAAAAGGGCTTGGGATGCCCTGTCTAAGAAGGACAAAAACAGGCATCTTTCAGCCCTCCGAAAGTACTCGAGGGATAAACGACCAAATCCCTTCCGACCAAAGGGGGACCGTAAGGGACGGAAGAGAAACTCCCGACTTGGTCGGCGTCATGTAACTTTTAACCCAGTAAACACGGTAGCATATCTGTAGGGCACGTGAAAATTATTTTCATACTGAATTAAGTCCATGTTGCCATCGAATTGAAGAAAATATTTTGATCCCTTCTGTTCTCCGGCGGGGATTTTCAAAATTTGAAAATGAGTCTACTTCATATCGATGGCAATTTTAAACATTAATTATGTAATAAAAGGCCCAAATATCTTCCGCGTTTAATGGGTTATACGTAGCTTGACATGTCCGCCTACACTTGCTTTTGTTCCCTTTTCTCTGCATTTATGAATTGAGAAAACATGGTACTTGTTTTTAAGAGATTGTTACATTTTCGCTTTTACAGAATATCAATTTTGTTATTGGCCTGTAATCATCTATTATTCTTTTCAGAGCTGTTCTCTCGTGTGATCGTAATTTTAAACAACAGACATTTCAATATCATAATGAAAGATACACGAACAGAAAGCAAATCATTTTGTTGCATTGTCCATACATCCATGGAAATCAGTGGATTATGAAATAATTTGAGATCAGCATTGTCAGGAAAGCATCATGTTAGATAAGGAACAAAATGTCATCCATTACATTTTCTCTGTGAACAGAAAAAATCCTCACTTCTTCAATTCCTAGTGTTTGATCCCATTAGAATTCTAACGACGTAAGCAGCAAAAATATGCAACTTATATTAAAAAAATAAAATCTGATAAGTAGTTTTTATTCTGAACTAATTGGAGCAATTTTCTCAGGCACCTCGTCATATCAAATTCTTGCGGCCTTAACGGATAATGCCAATAAGTCGAGAATCGAGATATAGATTCGAGACATTTGAATCTGCCTACGTTGAGTGGTTGACCTTGCTTTGTTCAATGAATAATGGCGACTCTTGGTATTAGGAAAATTGCTCGAATGAACAGTAGAAGTTAATAGTTGAAGGGATTTCGTTTAACATTACATATTGCGGTACTTCTGTTCTCCCGCCCCCCCCCCACCCACATTTTTCTTGTTGACACCCTCGAGTGTTGCATCGTCAGCGATCTTCTTTAGCTCCTAAGTACAGTTTCACTACCTTCGCAAAAGCGTTGAGTGCGTAAAATTCCCCTGGTTTGTAGAAAATTCACAGCACTTGCTTTGCCGTAAACTGTAGCTGCAGTGTAGACAACAATCCCACGAAGTTCATGATCACAGCACAGCTGTATCTTGGTTAACCTGTATCTTGTATTCTAACTGAGTATCCAAGTGACCAATCCCTCATCTCATGGGTCAAAGTAAGACTTCTCTGTGGTGTTGTGCTATCACTCAGTGACAGATCAAGTCTATTCTAATTCCTATGTGACTATATTTGACGAAATTCGATGAATTTGGAAACATTGAAAATGTGGGGGGATGGCAGAGAATTGAAGCACCCATACTGCTGTTCGCAAGGATTCTGACGAGACCAAACAATGCCATATCCAGCTAGAAAGCAAGGACTTTCAGTTTTCAGAGAAAATGTTCGATATGATTAAATGTGTATTCTCAAGAGTCCCAAATTTGTGATTTATCAATGATTTCTCAGTTTGTATCGTAGTCGAATGATGTCCATGACCAATAGTTTTCAGCCTTACTTCATTAAACGTATATCTACTCAATTTCTGAGCGACCTAACTTTGACGGAGACGATTTTATATCAAATTCCTTTTGTTATGTGCATGAAGAGCAGCATCTACGTACTCTCTTTGGAAACTTCCACATTAGAGATTCATTTATTATTTTCTGATGAACATTCCAATTGTCCTAGGATTATTGACAAAGATAACTTGCAACTGAATTATCACATCCTCTGTAATATCACGATAAAGACACGAAGTTGACGTTGTGACGACACACGGAAAACTTGAAAAAAAAACTCAGGAGAACTACATCGAAGACTGACACTATTCAAATCAGTCCATAGCTCATTTTCAGGTCGGTTATGTGATAATTCAATCATGTCTCGGTAACTCACACTATTATATGTAACCTTCGTTTTCCTGATCATCCTGAACTTTTATGGAGATTTTGACGTTTTTTATTACTATTTTGATAAAGGCACGACATTTTCCATCACCAGAATTTATCGCTTTTACTTATACTTTTACTTTCAGGAAATTAAGGCTATAAAGTGATGTAATGAGCTTAAGTCTGGCTTTTTTGGGTAATCGGTACAGTAGCGCAGAATACGTGGATGTAGACTGGTGTGATGAGCTTAAGTTTGGTTTTTTTCGGCAATCGGCTTCATTCTGTGGCTTTTTTGGTTCTTCTGTGATTTTGGCTCATTTGGAAATTATCATTAACCTACATTGGTTTTTAATTCTGGTAAATATATTTTCGAAAAAACATTGGTTGTTGTAGTATCGAAATTATATTCCATATTGCATTGCCTCTTGAAAATCTCATGCTTATTAGATGCAAAATTAGACGGACCCCAGTGGCCAACTGGCCATTGCTCATACTCATCAAAAATTCTAATTTGGGCCTCTACAAAAATGTTTGGGAACCCCTGCTAATTAAGGAAATTTGTTTCGGAATCCCGTAATCATAATTTTTCGTGGTCCCGAAATTCTGGGAATGAATGTTATAATTCCGAAACCCGGGGTTTGGAAAAGTCCCCGGGATTGAAACTCCCAAGCAAAAGTTCTCTTGAATCTTGATCAATCAATTCTATCATGCAGTGTGTGTGATTGTGCGTGAAATTCTGTGGTTTGACTTTTTCTTCTCATTGGCTGCGAAATCTTTTCGATCCATTTATCGGACAATCTTCATAGCGCCAGCCAGCGCATCTGACAAGGCAAGACGGTGTGAATAAAATGCTTTTCGTTGTCAACAGGTGCTGAGTCTGCCGACAATCCCTCGTCGGCTGATCACTAACTAGGATTTGAATCGTCTGGGGCCAGCAATCATTGCTATCATTTCCTTTGGGTAGCACTAGGCATGGATAGCTAGATGTAAGGGGATCTGGATTGGAAGCAGAGAAATTCTCATTTCCTCTTCTATACATTGTGAGTGCTGCAGTTACCACTTGGACATTTTAATTTTACGCTCACATTTTGTACATTTTTACTTCTAAAATCTGAACCAAGCACCGAATCGCTTTCATTTTTGAGATTCAGAGGGTTTAGATTATGGGGATCATTTCATCTATTCATGTCATCGATCAAATATTTAAAATAAAAAAGTTAGCAGGCGTGTCAAATCTAGTTCATCAGTAAAAAAGTGATGAAATTTATAGCTGAACCAAATTTGACACGCCTGCTAACTTCTCTGTTTCTAATATTTGATCGATGGCATGAATAGATGAAATGATCCCCATGATCTGAACCCTCTGAATCTTAAAAATTAAGGCGATTGGATGCTTGGTTCAGATTTTAGAAGTAAAAATATGCGAAATCCTAGCGTATTATCCAGGGAACCCTAGTTGTCTCCGCTTCGCTAGGCGTAGCGAAGCGGAGACAACTAGGGTTCCCTGGTATTATCCATTACACGAAATGAGAGCGAGACGGATAACACATAAAGACTGGTAGCTATCGATCCGTGAGGAAATAATGTTAGACTTGACGCTGCCTTTAATGTTGACTATGCACATTTATTCCCATTCATTCTCATCGCAATGCCACGAACATGTGCTGCCTACGGCTGTAAGTCAGGTTACAGAACAAATGCCGAAAAAGCTCAATCGTTTACATTTCCTAAAAGAGAGAAATCTCCTGAGAGAAGACGTGCGTGGATTAGTGCGTGTAAGAGAGGCAATACGTTTGATCCTGGCCCAAACGCCAGCTTGTTTATGAGACATTTTTCTGACGAATGCTTTTCCACAGAATCTGTCGATTCGAATAAATATCGGAGAACAAAAACGTTAACAACTCGACGACGAAAACTCCTACCTGGCTCTATCCCAACAATTTTTCAGGGTGCCCTTCCTACATGTCAACTAAGAAAACTCCTCAGCGTTCCATCGTCGCTACTTCTACTGCTCGTCTTCAGAGGGAGGAGGCTGTCCTTTCACAGACTGTTCAAGATTTTATTGATTCCGATTCTGTTGCATCGATTGAAAGCTTATATGAAAAATTGTGTAGTGCAACATTACCGTCTGGTTTCAACTTCATCAAATCATCTGACTGCATCATCATATTCGTAATAGACGGCGAAATTCCGCGCATCGTTCAGTGTATGAAGGTATTCATCGATATGTATTGGGATTGTTTTATCTATGATAAGAAATTACCTAATGTTCTTCATGGCGAGGTCAAACACCTTTCTTCTGTCCTCAATGCATTAGCACTTCTGAAATCGTTTGATGAAGCAGATCGAAGTATCGATTGGCTTGCTATTGCCGCAGAAGCCATGAATATATACTTGGATAACAGTGATAATGAGAGTGTAAATTCTAAAGTGTCCTTCTGTATTGAACAAATGCAACTGGCAGAAGACACTCCGAATCGCCGTAGATATTCTCCATCGCTTCTGATATCGTGCTACTCAATTTTCTCGACGAGTCATGCAGCATACGAGAATCTTCGTAATCAGAATTTTTTGACGTTGCCGAGCTCAAAAACTTTGGGCAAGTTAACACGATATGTTGACTCTGATATGACTAAAGTCAATGACAATTATCTCCTTTGTCGTTTCAAAAAATTGACTCCATCGGAGGCAACCGTGGCAGTGTTGTTTGATGAGATTTATGTTGCCAAAACGCATAGAATATTCCCGTAGTCAACACAAAGTGGTCGGTATTACCGAAGACTCACGTCCCGTTTCAACAGTTCTGTGCTTTATGATAACATCCCTTGCAAGTCCTTACAAAGATGTCGTTTGTATGTATCCCATCACAAATATCACTTCAGATATCATCGTAAATGGATTTTGGAATGTTGTAAGGCATGTTTCGGATATTGGTTTCAATGTCGTCGCTGCTGTTTGTGACAACCATTCAGCTAACCGAAAGTCATTTCTTCAGCTTTTTGGTGGTGAATGGGGCAATTCAGTTCCTAACCCATACTGCAATGGATCACCGATTTTTCTCTTATTTGATTCCACCCATAACGTGAAAAATGTGTACAACAACTTTGTAAAACGACAGGAATTCAAATTTCCCCATGAGGACACAATTCTTACCGCAAAATTCAATGATGTGAAAGATCTTTATGACGAGGAAAGAAATCGTCCTTTGAAGCTTGCTCCACAACTTTCCAACCGACATTTGCATCCAAGTAATTTGGATAAGTTGTCAACAAAGCCGGCTTTGTCAGTATTCAATGAAAAGACAGTTGGCGCGATGAACTTTTACTCCGATAATTTGAAAAAGGATTGGAAATCGACGGCGATTTCCATCAAAAAAATTTTTCGCGTCTGGGATATTGTGAACGTCAAGACGCCTTCTATAGGAAAGAAGAAGAGGGACATAACTAGGGATCCGATCAAATCGTCCACAGACTGGAAATTGACTGTATTGAAAGAATTCATCGACTTCCTTGATGACTGGAAAAATGGGCCTACTAGATGCGGTCTCACCGATCAGACTTTTTTACCGCGGCGACAGACATGTAAATCTCTGATTGCATTATGTAATCACTTACTGACAGAACAAGGCATACTCTTCTATGTTTTGCTCGGAAAACTACAATCAGATCCTATCGAAAAGCGATTTGGCTGGTATCGGCAGATGTCAGGTGCGAATTACTTTATTTCAGTACGTCAGCTTTTTGACAGTGAAAGAAAGATCCGTGCTCTATCTCTTACTCAATTTTCTGGTCTAACTTTCAGTGAGATGGACCATTTGCTTCATGTAACGTCTTACTCAGATGTTCAGTGTGATGCGAAGATCTTGATTTGAAGTTGGCAGAAAAACCTGACGTCATCGATTTGAACGCGATATACTATGTAGCGGGTGCGATTGTGAAATCGGAATTACGTCTTCGAAAGTGTGATTCCTGCAGTGATATTTTGTCCGTTTCTGACTTAGAAATGCTGCCACCAGATGTTGATCCTGTCGCCGATTCAAGTGTTACTCTTTTCAAGACTGTAATTAGTCGTGGAGGATTACTAAATCCATCTGATTTTGCCTTCGATATTTGTGTAAAATGTTGGTCTCTATTCCTTTCATTGAAATCCTCAGAAAGATTACTGCGATTGTATTTGTCGAGGAGCGATCATTGCCAGGTCTGGTTGACAATTGTGGCCACTTATCTTGAAGAATTTCATACTACCAGACTGGTTTGTGCTAAAGGTCATGAATTTCTGAAAGGCATCGTCATCAGATTTTTTCATTGCCTCATAAAAAACTACATAAAATCTGTGAATGACTCTACCGTAAAACAGTCAGCAAATCCAAGGAAGAAGGCAAAGTTGAGCAGCACAATACTGTAAACTGCAAGTACTGATATCAATGTTTCGTATACTTTGCTACATTAATAAGTTCATAATTACATGTGTTATTCTTTTTTCTACCCCTTCAATACTCTAAATAAACTCGTGAAATGTCAATAAGTACAAAATTACAGCGAATGTGCAAGTGTATTTATCTTGACTGGCAGTTACACTTAAGCACTCACAATGTAGACGCGTCAATTCTGCTTCCAATCCAGATGCTTACATCTAGCTATCCATGCACTAGGCAAGCAGTAGCAACCATACATATCAGATATCTGTGCTATTATCCTCTTTGTTAGCAACTTGTGTTTGTCATTAATAAGAGAGAGGCCAGCGTCAACTTTGGCGACAGTCATTCTGGCACGAGGGTGATTGACGTGCCGGTTCGGTTCCCACACAGCTGCATTCACCGGCCTCTCTCAGAGACCGACATTCGAATTATAGAAATCTGGCAACTTGACGCCCATTTCCAGTAAAAATATTATGTTCAAGCGCGCGGTCAATAGTTGTTAACAATTCAAGCGTGGGTGTCGGAGATCAATGCAGTTTCCTTCATTCCCGCCTGTTGACAGTGAAACTAATTTTCAGAGAATCAGAGTCGAACATCGAAGTTAAAACCTTTCAATAATTACAGTATAATTTTGTTCATGAAATGGGGGTCATTTTAATCAGCATCATCTTCCGGCTCTCACTATGATAATGAAAATTTAATTTAGAATGGACTAAATTTATAAGTTGGGGTCTGTAACACTCTTCTCAGTGAACGAAAAATATTAGGTGCTTCTATTCTTTGCCACCTCCCACATTTCCCAATTTTTCCAAATTCATCAAACTTCGTCAAGCTTACTCACATTGGATTTAAAATAGACTTGTCGCTCAGTGAACAAAACTGAGAAGTCTTACTTTAGCCCTGGGATGAAGGATTGATCCCTTGGACACTGTCAGAATACAACTTATACAAGATACAGCTTTGCTGATGACCTACGCAATAGCGGGACTGCAAGTGAACGACAAAGCAAGTGCTGTAAAATATCTACAAACCAGAGGAATTTTACACACTCAACGCGTTACTTCTATTCTTCCTCCTTCACATTAGTGTTGCTGACACTAGGGTTTACAATCCCGGGATCTCGACCCTATTTCCGAGATTAAAAATCCCGGGATTACGTCTTCGAGATCTCGAGGTATTTCGAGATATTTGAAAGATTGGCCCTGAGTTCCTTCTAAGTGACATAGTTAAGAGAGTCAATGGCTTTTTTGAAAGTGCATCTAAATTTTTTATGTTCCAAGTTTGATAAATTGCCAATGTGCTGTATTTGCCGAGCCAGCTGGTTAAGCCTCGTTCACACGATGACGTGACATCAGTGCCGAGGAGCAGCGCGAAATCTGGGCTAAATCAATGCCGTGACACAAACCGTTCAGACGCTTAATAAACAGTGTTGTGACACTGCTACTAGTATTGCTTCTGTAAACTGAAAATACTTCGTAAATTGATAGCTGAAATACAAATCACAACGATTTAAAATAACGACTAAAGGCCCGTTCAAGTCTCGTTCAGACAGAGCTAGGTTTGCGGTTTGCGGTTTGCGGTCTTTGAGGGAAAAACCGTCGAAGAAACCGTCATTCAACCCAGTGAGTCTCCCGAATTCGCTCTATTGACAGGTCACCGGACTGCTACTGCAGGTGCGCTGTGTTGGTTTTCACACATCGACAACGAATTGCGTCTCGGTGATTAATTGACGGTGAAAGACAATTTGAAAAAAATCATCAGTTATCGACAAAATGACATTGCAGTTGTATACATCTTGTTGTTGTGATGAAGACAACGTTTCGTTCATCAAAATCGACCCAGTGGTTCAGAAGTTCTGTCAAAAAATGTATTTGTTCTCTAAGTGAATGTATGCTCACAAACAAGTGAATGAAACAAGTCCTGGAATCGATGCCTCCAACATCGGTAGAATCCGAAAGGGCATTCTCGGCGGCCAGTTTGTTCTTAACGAAATTACGGTCGAGAATGAGTGATAACACAATTCAGTGTCTTACCTTACTTCGCCAATATTTTTTACGAGTTGACTAGTTTTACCTACTGTAGATGTTTGTCTAGTTCACGTTGAAAGATATACATTTTACAAGCAAGTATCGTCTTTTGAAATATTTCTTGAAACTTAATGATTAAAAACATCAGTATATATAAATCTCGATCGAGATCCCGGGATTGCGATTAGCCAGTCTCGAAAATCCCGGGATTGAGAAAACGGCTCGAGATTGTAAACCCTAGCTGATACCCACTAGTGTTCCATCGTCAACAATCTTCTTGCTCTTGAAAAAAAGGAAAATGTAGGGGGATGGAAGAATACAAGTACAATTATACATAGAAGTATTATACAATATCGGGTATTATAGAAGTATTATACAATATAACGTCAAAGTCGAGGGACATACATACCGATCAAAAAATCTCATGCCAGGTTAAGGTGAGACATCGAGAATTGTGTACCATGACCATATCTACTTGTAGTTATAGGCTATGTCTGCATGGGAAATAAGGCATCTCACATCAAAAAATGCATTGAACAGTGCAACTCTCAAAACACTCGTCGGAGATTTTTTTAAACAGCGCCTGGATTTCTTCAACCATCGATAGCTATGGTAATGAAACTGATAGTGTGTGTGTGCAGACTGGTGTTGTGAGCTTAAGTTTGGTTTTTTTGGGTAATCGGTGCAGTAGCGCAGAATATTTTGGCTTTTTTGGATTTGAGTATCGAAATGTGGACTGATTTTGTGGATTTGAATAGCTGTGGAGGAGTGGCATCGATAGCTATGGTAATGAAACTGATAGTGTGGATGTAGACTGGTGTTGTGAGCTTAAGTTTGGCTTTTTTGGGTAATCGGTGCAGTAGCGCAGAATATTTTGGCTTTTTTGGATTTGAGTATCGAAATGTTGACTGATTTTGTGGATTTGAATAGCTGTGGAGGAGTGGCATCGATAGCTATGGTAATGAAACTGATAGTGTGGATGTAGACTGGTGCTGTGACCTTATGTTTGGCTTTTTTGGGTAATCGGTGCAGTAGCGCAGAATATTTTGGCTTTTTTGGATTTGAGTATCGAAATGTGGACTGATTTTGTGGATTTGAATAGCTGTGGAGGAGTGGCATCGATAGCTATGGTAATGAAACTGATAGTGTGGATGTAGACTGGTGTTGTGAGCTTAAGTTTGGTTTTTTGGGTAATCGGTGCAGTAGCGCAGAATATTTTGGCTTTTTTGGAATTGAGTATCGAAATGTGGACTGATTTTGTGGATTTGAATAGCTGTGGAGGAGTGGCATCGATAGCTATGGTAGTGAAACTGATAGTGTGGATGTAGACTGGTGTTGTGAGCTTAAGTTTGGCTTTTTTGGGCAATCGGCGGAATTCTGTGGCTTTTTTGGCTCTTTTGTGATTTTGGCTTTTTTGGATCATTTTTGGCTCTTTTGGAAATGATCATTAACCAAATCTTGCAAATATGAGTTACAAGGATTGGTTGCACGTTTACGAACGCATCAACTTAAGTGCTCTACTTCAAATTCGACCGAGAAAGAAGTAGAAATCGTCGAACCTAATACTACAAGTGAGTGTCAATCGAACAACAGTGTAGATCTAAAACTTAAAGTATCGGTATAGCTGCATTAAATATTTATTGAACAGTACAGTGTGTATTTACAGCAAAAGACTTAGCTACTTGTTACTGTACTATACCAAAAAACCCTTATCTGGTTCTAAAGATTTTTATCGTTATTGTACTTTAACTAAACCAATTCAAAATAATAAGAGGCTGTGGGTTTTAAAATGTTATTTACTTAAGTTATAGGTATATGAATAAAAATGGTCTAATTGTTGATTAGTAAATAAGGTCAAATTCTAAAAAATTGAGCAGCATCGGGTCGCTCGACCTAGGCCCGCATAATTCGCCTGTATTGGCGGCTGGTGGGAACAAGGAAGAGACATTGATATAGCTGAAGCCGATATAGGCTAACCCTACCGTAAACTAATGAATTATAGGTAAAACGCAATATTGTGTTATATGTATAAACACACAATTTTACATAATTACCATTTCATAAAAGTACAATTTTTAATTTCATACTGCACTAAACAATTGCCCTAATTATCAGTAGTAGTGTACAATTGGTTTTTGAATGATCAAAGATGCAGATAAAGCCTTTTTCTCTAACTTAGTATATTGTTATAAGCTGTGTCCTGCTATGTATATATTGTTATAAGCTGTGTCCTGCTATGTAGTGACAAACTGAACTTTTTGTCAGATAATAATTTCTTTGTTAAATTTTATGGTTTCATACCGTATATAGTTCGCTGGCAGTGATTTAGTATCACCACGCTAGCCGCCGTCCCGGTAATCTTGTCTCATCTTGGTAATTAATTGTGCTAATTAATTGCCTTACTTACTCCGGGTTTAAGATACTGTTCAGAAAATGATGATATCTAGACTTTATTTTGTTTAAACTCACGCGTAGGGCCTACTTATTATACAGTAGTTAGTGGACTGCATACATTGAACTAATAAGATTCTTAATTTTACCTTCTTCTTTTCAGGTAAACCAAATGGTCCTCCATCTACGGAAGCTGGAGCTGGTAGCAGAACGACAGAGGAGAGTCTGGCAAACGTGAATTCTGACTCAACTGCGGGGGTCTTCAACAAAAGCTCCGTCTGTCAGAAAAGTACTACTAGTGCCTCCGTTAGGTCCTCAGGCAAAAGTGCGATTGATAAATTCATCGTCAGAACACCTGCATCTCTATCAAACGAAATTGATTCGCAAATTGCAAGATCCGTTTTTTCTACTAATTCATCCTTTCATTCTGTTGAGAATCCTCACTTTATCGAAATGATAAAATGTTACGACCTGGTTACCATCCTCCAAGTAGGAAAGACATTTCTGGCCAACTGTTGGATAAAATTCACGATGAAGAGTGGCAGAAATGTGGGGATAACTTGATGGATAAAGTTGTATGTTTAGCATTTGATGGATGGTCAAATGTTCATTATGAGTCTATTGTCAGTTCTACAGTTACTACAGAGGATGGACTTGTTTATCTGTTTGATTCAGTAGACACAGCCGACTAATCTCACACGGCAGAGTACCTGGCTGAGATCTCGGGATCAATGATTCGGAGACTCGAAACCGAATGCAGCTGCAAGGTAGGCAGCGTAGTTACAGATAATGCGGCCAATGTAGCTCTGATGAGGAAGAAAGTGGAAGAAACATGCCGAAACGATATATTGACTTACGGTTGCTCAGCACATTACTTAAATTTGCTTGCACAAGATCTTTCAATTTCTGATGCGCATGAACACGTAGTGCAAGTCATCATAAAATTCTTTAGGAACAACCACTTCGCAGCTGCAAAATATCGTCAAGAGAATGGGACAAAGTTGATCATGCCGCAAGACGTCAGATGGAACAGTATGTGTGACAGCTTGAAATCATACATTGACAACTGGTCCAAGCTTATCAAGATCTGCGAAGATCACCGAGATAAAATTGACAATGTTATTCGCAACAAAGTCAACAACATGGTCTTGAAGCGTTCAGTGGAAGAACTGAAGGACAGGCTGGCGCCAGTCGCTGAGGCTCTGGATCATATTCAAGGAGACAATACTAGGTTAGCTGAGGCTGTTGAAATATGGAAAGAGCTGGGTGAAAAGTTCCAGACCCTGAAGAATCGTGAAATCATGAAAATATTCCAGAAACGATACGAACAGGCAGTCACACCTGTACATCTATTATCTAACTTCTTGCATCCCAGATATACAGGGAAGTCCTTGACTGAAAAAGAAAGAAATGAAGCAATGTCATTTGCAAATGAAAAGTGTCCAAAGATCATTCCTTTCTTAATGAAATTCCAATCAAAATCATCGCCTTTTATGCCGTGCACATTCGAAGAAAACGTGGTAAAATCGATGAATGCATGTGATTGGTGGATGTTCCACAAAAATTCCCTAGATGAGACCATCACTATATTTTTGCGTTGTTTGTTCTCCGCTGTAGCAAGCTCAGCTAACGTCGAGAGAATGTTCAGTTCCTATGGACTTGTCCAGTCGAAACTACGAAATCGACTCGGCAATGAGAAGGCCAAGAAACTCGTATTTTTGTTCAAAGCTTTGAACTAAAGGAATAAATGATACCTTTGATCTTCTTAAATAGCTTAGACTTTGAGTAAAGATTCTTGTTGTTTCGTTAATCTTTTGTATTCCATATAATTACAATTTTGGGTGTTAGAACAAACTTAATAGATGGATAAAAAGGTCATTTGGATAAAAGTAATTCATCTTAACTACATGGATAACAGATAAGTTATCTAATTTATCTTATATGTACTGTACACGCTACCCCAGAGTATTATGGCACAGTGTATATTTGCAATAAACCTACAGTTGTACATTCATATGATTGATTGTATTTAAATGAACTTTTAACCTTTTGTACGGCATTTCACAGAATTGATAAAAAGTAAGTTAACTAAAATTGAACGTTGAGTCGGTAATAAAGTTTTCAAATGAAAGTAATTTTACAATTGAATAAAGCATTACTATTTTTAAGTGAAGTAAGTTAATCGATACATACCTAGATGGATCTAAATAAATGGTTTTATAAAAAATAACAGTATAATTAAATTTACAATCAGTTAATATAGCTTATACAAGGTAATACATGTGTTCGCAAAGGTGCCCATAAGTATGAAAATATTCACAGATCAACTTTGAGTATTTTAAAGATCAAATCAGTCGGTGGTAGATACCGGTAATTAGAATCAATGTGAATTCAGTAATGATTGAAAATTACAGACATGTTATGGATTAAATGATGTAAATAATTGCTTGTGAAAACTCCATTGCATACTTTATTCATTTTATTTTCACCTTGATAGAATAAAGTAAGGTAATCATTAAAAAATCAAAAAAATCTGATTTAAGTAAAAAAATCCGATTTTTTTGATTTTTTTTAAAAATCGTGATTTTTCCAACCCTCGGCTCAGTTAGGAAAGTCTTACACAGCTCATAGTATCCGACCGACAGTTATCTCCGAACTATCCCAAGCCGGTTATAAATTGACGGATATTTGCAAAATAAATGGTCATAAGCAGACGAAGACTGTAGAGAGATATCTGCAATATGGATGTCGACGAAAGTCAGAAATGAATAGAATGAGTCAAAGTTTGAAAAGAAGTTTGCATCAAGAGAAATCGGAAGAAGAAGATAAAGAGGAAGAGAAACAAGTCAGTGTGATGGTCAAAAGAGCAAAAGATGTGCAAAGTTCACAAGACGTGGTCATATGTGAATCGGAAGAAATAGTGCAAAAGACTGTTGAAAGAATGCCGACTGCCGTTCTTGAAAAGAATAGTGCCAGGCTAATGTTTTTTCTTTAGACATTTCTGTGTTTTTTGCACAGATGGTGTAATTTGATGTCATCATGTGTTTTTATGGCATTTTTGAAAAATAAAAAAAGCGTGCGGACAATGATTGTATGCACGCCTTTTGGCATTGTCAGAACTATGACTTTTGCCATTTCTATTGAACAACATCTATTACATTCCTCTATAGTGTAGATTATCTGAAATATTCAAATGTATTGATTCGTTGATGCTATTAATGACAAACTCATCTCATTGCACTCTTATTCAAAATGGCTCACGCACGACGTCCTATGCCTCATGATGAAAATCGCTACAAAGTGTGTATCATTTGCTTTGAGAAGGGTTCCTATCAAATCGCCGCCACTTTTCTTCCGCGGATTAAAGATTACTTCATCGAAAATTATGAAATCGACGACGAATGTTTACCTGCCGTTGTTTGTGGAAAATGTAGAGCAACATTAACAGACATCAGTTCGGGTAAGAAGGATCGCTCTGTTCTTCCACAAGTGTATGACTTTTCAAAAATTCTACCAGAATACTCCAGGTCAACACGTTCTTCTCCTAATCCAATTTGTAACTGCGATATTTGTAAAGTTGCCAGGGAAACCATACACGCACCTAAAGCAAGAAAAGGTCGCCCTCCTCTGACTCCTGGATCTAGCAAAACGCCGAAACTCGTCGCAAAAGTATGCATTCATTGTAAAACACCTGTTGGAAGAGGATTACCGCATAAAGGCAACGTGAGTACCTTACGTCGAAATCTAATCGAAACTTGTGACAACTCTGACGAAAGAACAAAAGAAATTGTGGCAAGCAAGACAATAAAAGATAGATGTGATGCTTCTTCTTCAAGATCGATATGTTTACAGACTAGAGGTCCAAAACAGTTACCTGTAAACGTCATCTCATCAGGCGACAAGGCATCACAATTCACTTCTCCGCAGATGAGCTCTCTCCAGTTGGCAATGGGGATCTCGAATACGCAGATGAGGTTAACTCTTATTCCATTCCTTCGAAGTGTGATGGGCAGAGAAGTTGTGCAACCGTATACAGATACATTTCTACAAGATCGGGACAAAAAATTGGAAGACTTTTTTGTACACTCTCAGATAGATTTCGAAACTGTAACAAAGGAAGTTGTGTACTGTGTCGACGTTCCTGCTCTGATACAACACGTCTGCCAACTACGTGGTCTTGACCTGCACAGTCATGACCTAAATATCAAACTAGGCATTGACAGTGGAGGAATGTTTATGAAGTTTTGCCTTAACATCTTCATGACTGATGAGGAGGAATCAAAATCATTTCAAAATAGTTCTGTAAGGAAGACTATCATCATCGCAATTATTCCGGATGTCAAGGAGACACATTTTAATGTTAAAAAAGTCATGGACTTATTGGAATTCAAGAACTTAGATATTACTTTTACTTATGCAATGGACTTCAAGCTGGCTAACATCGTTGCTGGTATCCAAGCTCACGGCTGTAGTTACCCATGCTTATGGTGTGAATGCCCTAAAACCGACTTCTCCTCACCACGACGTGCAAGACAGTATCCGTTGAGAACGATAGGTGATGTCCGCTCGAAGTCCTCTCGATTCCGTTCCGATCATAATGTCGGAGCGAAAGACGTGCAGAACTGTGTTAATGATCCTCTCATACTGGCTCCAGATAATGACATTTTCCTACGACACATTCCTCCACCAGAGCTTCACATGCTATTGCGCATTACGAATAAGATGTTCAAGGAAATGGAAAAGTCAGAAGTTGGAAAAATTGTTTCCGATGTTTGGGTACACAAACTTGGAATATCACGTCCAGCGTACCACTCTCATGATTTCAATGGGAATATGTGCAAACAGATCTTAACAAATGTCGATATTTTGTATCGAATTATTATGGAGAATAATGCCCATGAGCTCATGCCATATTTGTCTGCATTTAAGAGCTTCGATGATGTGAGGATTTCCTGCTTTGGGAAGGATCTCTTACCTGATTTTGAGAAACGAATTGCGATATTTCAAGGTACCATCTTTTGAATATAAGTACCACTCCAGCAGTTCATGTTTTATCATGTCACGTTGTGCAATTCTGCAAATTTTTTAAATCTGCTTTAGGAAAATTTTCAGAACAAGCATCAGAAAGTGTCCATCATGACTTTTACAATATGTGGAACTCATCAGGAAAGGTGGACAAGTCAAATGTTAATTATGGAACTAACTTATATAAAGCAGTACTACGCTATAACGGACGACACCTTGGTGAATATATAACGCTTAGGTACTCATGAATGTTCTTAAGCAAGCCGTATAAAGAAATATATACGTAACTATGTTTGATTTATTCGTTTTTTGAAAAAAACATCTTTGACTATGAAACATCTATGATAGAGTATCATGATGTATTCTAATACCTTTGCTTAGAACATTATAAGTGATTCAAAAAATATCTTTTCATCTCCCTATACAACAGGAGCACGCAGTATCGTTTTCTAGACAAAACTCATAGAAACTAAAGAAAATTTAGTCCAAAAAAGAAGCCTTAGACCTACCTACTTAGTATTTCATTTATGAGTAGTATAAGCTATATATAGGTGTATCTATGACCCTAAACAGCAGATATGATGTATTATATCTTGCCTTTGGAATTTCCGGATGGTATTTTATGCGTAGAAGAAAAATTGTATAGCTCTTGACAGATTCATTACTTGGAAATTGGGTTTTTATAGTTTTTGGCGGCCATTTTGAAAAATCACCTATTACACACAATGAGCCCGATAAATATTTTAATAACTTTTATGTATGAAATGCACATGTTATATAATATCCAAAAAATGAATGTTTAGAGGTGTCGTTTTTTTTGTCCCTTAACTGGTCTTCCCGTCAAACGTGGATATAACAGACTGATTAAAGCACCCAGAAACAGCAATATAGAATAACTATAAAATTTTGCTAATCAGAGTAAAACATCTCTACAACTACTAACAAAAGTCTGTGACCACGCTCATTGACCAGATGGAGTTTCAAAGTTATTTAGACTGTGTATGATTCGGACGTATCAAAATACAAAAACCGTAAAACATAGAAGGACATTGTGAAAAAGGGAAACAATATAGCAAACTATCTAAAGTATACAAAAAACAATAGAAAAAGGGAAGTAGAGTAAAATTAGTACTATATTAGTACATAAACGCATGTATACGAAAGTGCGTAGGTCTTGTAAATGTATTAATTAATTAATTAACACCTAGAGTCATGGTCCGAGAAAATAATTAGTTACCAAATTTCAGAGCTGACCGGCAAAAGTGAATCAATAGGCCATCCCTCTTTTCGGAGTGAATTCAACATATCAATTTCTCTTGTATTCAAATTTCATTTTATCAATCGATCGCGAAAGGTTATTCAACATGTGCATGTAGGGATCAGCTGACAACGACAGATCGTGACCGCTTCCTCAGCCTTGACTTTTTTGATTATTATTATTATTGTTAATTATTCCGTCATGCTTTATAACTTCGCGCTAAGATAAATAGCCTATCTGTCTTCATGAATACTAAATGGATCTTCATTTTTAGATACCGAAATCGAATCAACCAGCTCGAGTGATGCTGAGCCGAGGAAAAGAGGTGCCAGGAAGATGACAATTGAACATTTTGTGAGAGGTGAGTGTATGATGCTGTTTATGAAAAAAAAGGAGGTCACTAGCTACATGCAGCATTAGGCGGAATCTGAGAGGTGGTTCTATTTAGTTATGTGCACCACTCATGAAACAAGCGAATTATATCAGGTAAACTTTATATTTCAACTTTTCCGTTCCACAGACAGTGCCAGTAGATATACGGAAGAAGAACAGCGTGTGGCATTGCTGAAGAAGAGGATTGGGACGACTGGTGAGTAGCAGTGCTGTCATATTTTGCGTCTGCAGAGCTATGAATGCGCCCATGATTCTCGGCTATGACTTAAATTCGCTTGTCCACCTAATCACATTTAAATTAGATCCTTCTGAGTGTGACCGATTACTTAAGTGTAGATTCACAGTCAATTCTTTATCGCTGAATGCGTGGACCAAATAATATAAACAATGTCAGTTTAGTTTCATAGATTAATTAGCTGTATGCTATTTATTGCACATCAGATTGAGGGCAGGAATATTGCGAGGCGATGTAAACATTCGCAGCAACAGTATAATTGTGAATATTATAAATAAATCGTTTTGAAATTTGAAAAAAACTCGGATGTGTTCGATTTTCTGCGTTAATTGTGGAAGAAAAATTTTATGGTTAATTTTGTAAGAATCTGCAACAATTTCTCCCTACTTTGTGCTATAAAAAAATGGATGTCCCAGTACAGTCAACGCCGGTGTATGCAAGCCATGATCAGTCTCTTGATTGTGGTGATGGATTTTCCAAATCTGGTCAAAGTAAGTTCAAATGTGCTTTCATGTCTTAAGTATATATGACGCTCTTATCTTGAGTATCCGGTTTAGCGGATTTGTTTTTACGGCAGTTTGGAGATCGTATTGAACGATCACACCGTGCATTACTCATGCTGCATCTGTTTTTTTTTACGGATTTTACGTCACTTTTTACCCCTACTGGGGCCTTGGACGGTGCTGACTTAAGTCAGACTTTGTTTGGAGCGTTGTGGTGCTTTGTAGTCCGGATGCCCTTCCTGCCGACTTCCAATGACACTTTCCGGGTTCGACCTCTGGACCATGAGATCGCTAGTCCAAGTACGCAACCACTGTGCCACGGACACCACCAATCAATCTGTAATCAGTGCAATTTCGTCATCATGCTAGTGATGGTACTTAGCCAGTTGAACTAGACAGACTCGAAGCACGTCATCCTCGGATCTATTTTTAGGCTCGCTTAAATAACAAACTGTACAGCTTATCAGTTACCAATTGACGTAATTGAAGTTTCGGTCCCCTGTTTTTATTGTATTTTGTCCCTTGTGAAGTCGTAAAACCCTTGTTATTCATAATCACGAAGATATCATCAAGTTTTTTTATCTGCTATAAGGTCAATTGAATGTTTTCTGTCAACTGACTGATTCTTCTATGTCAACACGCTTAAATGCTAATTAATTTTTTTTCCAGCACCTCCAAGGACATGCGAATTAACATCAGCCAATACGACCAGCGAAGTTATCGAGGCAATAGGTAGGTCAATTGAAAACGGGCTCAGTAGGTGACATTCATTCATGAGTGCTTATGTGCTTTGCTTGTCGACAATCACTATCGTCAAGTAATTTAATTTACAAAGCTTAATAATCATGAGTGTAAATGCTCGCAAACTAGAATAGTTAATTGATTGCAATGGTATATTGTGGACTTGTAGTATATATGACTTAAACATATAGTAATTGTGTCCCTATTGAAATTATGTCTTGAAGATATACTGAGACATACATGTAGCAAGTATTGTACATATAAATACTGAAATACCTCTCAACGCGCTGAAATTTCAGGTGCTGCAAAGGATGAAATCCTCAAGAAGATGGACCTGATGGAACGTAGAACTTACTACAAAATTAATAAGCTCTGCCCTCCAAAGGCAAAACAACTTAAGTCGGGTTAGTTTCGGTTTCCATGTTTCAACGCAGTTTTTTGGGGCTTGTTGTCATACATCTCCCATATAAATTTTAAAGCCCAACTCTCAATAGAAAAGAAGCTAGAGCAATTTGAAATTTGAATGGTCGCAAAGGTCAAATATTTTCAGCAGTTTTCCAAAGGCAAAACAACTTATCTTCGACTTCCAAAGGCAAAACCACTTAAGTCGACACATAAGTTGTTTTGCCTTTAGGATGTCGGATGCACTGAAACATGAAATTCTGACGGACAGCTTAACTATACACATAAGTTCTTTTGCTTTTGGGATGTCGTTATGTATTGAAACAGGAAATTCTGACATACCTCTTAACTGGACACATAAGTTGTTTTGCCTTTGGGATGTCGTATTCATTGTCACACGAAGAGCGTATGGCAGGGTGGTCAGACTTCTGGAAAATGAACCATGCAGGTCGTACTCAATGGGTGCAATCCAAAGTTGAACGTGTGGCTCCGAAAAATTCCAAAAAAAGACGATTTGTATACCATTTCCATCTGCCATTCGCAGCTGTCGCGGAAGATAGGAGAGAACAAGTCGAAGTGTGTCAAGCAATTTTTCTGAAGACTCTAGGTTTCCATGCAAGCAATAATCAACTCCTGAAAAGATCTCTGTCTGCGGAAATTGGACAAACAGCCGATGGAGTCGATAGGAGAGGACGGCATGAACCAGCGAACAATATCAACGACGAAGTTCTTTCACAAATATGTGAACACATCGAAAGCCATTCGCCATGTCTTCCGCATTACAGAAGAGCACATGCACATAATCGGCGCTACCTTCCGTCCTCGCTAAATATTACGCAAATGGCGAAGGATTTCAACGAGACCCATGAGACAGCAGTTTCAGACAAGAGTTACCGGAAGAAAGTCAAAGAAATGAATATTGCCTTCACAAAATTGAGTGGAGAAGAATGTGAAGTTTGCGAGTTATACTTTCATCACAAACCAGCCACCTCCCACGACTGTTCCACGTGTGAAGTTTGTCAACGTTATACGCGGCACAAGAACCGGTACACCCGTGCGAGAGAGGAATACCAGAGAGACAGGGAAAACCAAGACATCAACCACATGGTTGTGTCAACAGACCTGATGAAGGTGACAATGCTGCTACAAATGCCACACAAGGTGTGTATATTCACACCAAGAGTGATAGCCTTCAACCAAACATTCTCACCTGTGGGAGCCACTAAAAAAAGGGGGCTGGCATTCGTGTGGGACGAGTCAACAGCTGGAAGGAACAAAGAGGATATCGCCAGCTGCTTCCTGCAATTCATCCATCACTTCCGCGACGTAATGGAGTTCACAATCTACATGGACAACTGCGCGGTGCAGAATAAAAACTGGTTCCTGTATGGAATCTGCCTGCAATGTGTGCAGCAACCGAATGTCGCGATTCAGACATTGCGCCTGAAGTACCTAGAGACTGGCCATACCTTCATGGAAGCGGACTGTGACCATTCCAGAATAGAGAAAAACCTCAAGGTAATGAAGACCGTGTTGGACATCGAGGACTTCGCAGCTTGCTGCCAGACCAACAGAGTTGGTAGCAAGAAAATGGTCTCCTCGGACTTCGTCACTGAGAAGGACCACGATTATATCTCTCAGTATCGGTTGAACAATCTGACGACTTAAACGAATACCCCAAAACCGATGCTGACTGATGTCGTGGTGGCTGAATTTCGGCGCAGTTCAGCGGCAATGTACCTCAAGACGTCATTCGACCAAGTCGAATTCACCAAGTACAAGGTGGAAGATTTGGTGAAGAAGAGGTACCGGTCTCCTGACCTGAAACCTTCTCTCTGCCCTTCGTCCGCCGGGGAATCAGCAGAGGCATCAACACCTGCAAAAAGCGGGACATCATCGGGAAGTTGGTGCCTCTGATGCCGCAACACCGGCGAAGCTACTGGACTGATATGCCGGAATCCAGTTTGAGTGTAGACTTGATAAACTCCGATGAATGACAGTTTTTTTGTAGAGTCTTTTGTAAGAGTTCAATACAAGCATTTGTGATACAAAATCAATTTCTTTTTTGAGTCTAGGTTATTTTCTATGGGTTTTGATTAAGAATACCTTGTAAATTATAGAAGAATGCAATTAAGACTATCGGCAATTAATAAACAGTATGTGATACGTTTATCAAAGAGATGGCAAAACAACTTAAGTCCATATGCATGGGAATGCCTGTTCCCAAAGGCAAAAGAACTTAAATCATACATGACCTTGATGACGTCATCACTTTTAGCTCAACTTTCAAGTCAGAATGAGTTACCACATAGTCTTTACTCAAGTGAAGTTTCAATTTGAAATTCGCAAAATTAGTGAATTGGGAAAACATTTCAGAAAAATGGCTCTCCTGTAAAATTTGGAAAACACGACTTAAGTTGTTTTGCCTTTGGAGGGCAGAGCTGTCGTCTTCCGAGCAGCAAATAACACTCAAACAATTCGAAGATGAAGTAAGAGACGTTTAATACTATACACTACCTATGTGTACAAGGATCTTCGCACTATTATAGACAAGTGAACTCATATGCGTGCATTCATTAGTGGTATTATACATGTACACAGTTATATAGTTTGAAATAATATGTTTTTCAGGAGATCTCCTCACCCGACGGAACGAAGGTGTGGCTGAGCACGTTGACAGGGGATAGTCCAACAACGCTCCTGCGGAACTACGTACGTGCGAGATATAGGAGCGAGTATCTTAATGTGTACATTATAGACTCGCATTGCAGTGTGAGAAAGACGCGCATAAGCGCACCTGATGATCATATGTCAGACATGAAACGTAAGCTCATGTAATTTGATTGAGTAACATCAGCTGTACATCTTGGAGTACGCACAATGAGCAGTTGTTAACTGGGCCTTGCTAAGCGTTAACAGAATTTCATTTTCACTGTTAAGAATGACTGCTATTCAGTCAATGAAGATTTAGTTTCCTTTTTGAAATGTGTCATTTGTGAGACTTCAATGACACAGAAAAGAATTTTTGAGAGATGCATTTTCTTTAATGTGTCCACAAAACTGCTCGGTAACGGAATTTCAAAAAGAAAGCATCACTTTTACATCTGATGCTCCTTTAGGAAAATACGTATATGGTGAATGCTATATCGTTTTAGGGTTAGTAGACGATATTGTCACCAAATATTGTCGTAGTCATGAAAATATTTTCATTACTAAAATAAGAAATTAATGGGAGCTACATGGTAGCGGAATTTCAAATGTTCATCAAGTCCTATAACCAGACACAACTTCCCTTTTGCGAATTTCTATCCTTATTCCTTATTACCACCCATTTGTCTCTCAAAGCAAATCACAGCGCAAAATTACATCATAGCTACATCTATAAATAGAAATGTTCCAGGGATTCCCAGTACTCGAGAATTCTTGGAAAACAATCGAAGATGTTGACGATATCGCTTTTATTTCATGTTGCCGAATGGTGGAACAAAGTGATTTCATTCTTCTTGCAGCACCCTAATTATTACAGTATATTTCACATTATTGATAACACTTGGTGATTTTTTTACTAAATTACACTTTCTCATTTGATTAGTCAATTATTAAGATAATTTAGGTTTGATATGTCATAACATCAAATAACAGGCATATCTAAGGCTTATCTATGGCAATTTTGCGGAGTAATAAGACAGAGCAACATTTTTTGATGAGGTTAGAGAAGGTCATGCCATCTATTAAATTATGCGAAATCTGCACTTTTCAAACTGAATCGATCGGGAACCTGTTCTCTGACTCTGTTTGCTCCAGGTAGATATCTATGCCTTGCCTTGAAAATTCGCATGACAAAGTATTGCAGGATGAGTCAGCTTATGTCCGATTTCTTGGGTCAGATTAATTGACATAACAATAACAGATTTTATCAGTTTTGCATACGATGGTGCATGTGGTGCGTGGCAAAGATCTTGCTGCCGAGAAGGTAGCCGAAGTCAAAGCATTATGCAAGTATTCAACTTATTCCCAACGTCAAATTGCTAGAATAACTGGTGTGAGCAATTATTCCGTATCGAAGATATCCCGAGAAGACTCTTCAGCCATGAACCGGGATAAAAGAAAAGGACGATGTGGGAGAAAAAGAAAACTGACCGCGACTAACGAACGCTTTCTACTGCGTCAACTGAATAAGAACAGGAAATCGACATGCTCTAAGTTGCAGACGGCTCTGCGTAACGTTGGTCCTGATGTTAGCAAAACTACCGTTTGGCGCACACTGAAGAGACGGAATTGCAAGTCGGTCAAACCCAGGAGAGTCCCGTTGCTGACGAGAAACATCCGTGCTAGAAGACTTGAGTTCGCTCGATCTCACTCACATTGGACTGCGTAAGACTGGAAAAAGGTAAGCAATCAATATCTTATTCTTGAAAATGTACAGATAGGCTCCATGTGTGCGATAAAGTGCCGTTCATTTAATGATTGAGTCAGTTCATCTAAACATTTAGGGCAATAGGCCTACCACAAAAATCGGCCGGAAATTATCGCAATTCTTATAATTTAATTTCTTCATTTCAGGTTGCATTCTCCGACGAGTCGATATTTCAAATGTGAACGATCTCATTCTCTACAAGTTTGGCATTCTCCAAACGATCCACGACCGGTTCAACAGCGTGTCAAACACCCAGAAAAGGTCATGGTATGGGATATCATGTCCGCTCAGGGCGCAGGTCGGCTCCATGTTTGCGAGGGCATGATGAACAAGGAGAAGTACTTGCATGTTCTTCGATCACGGGTCGTTCCTCAAATGATGGAATGGCTCCCCAATGGAGATGGGACATTTATGCATGATAGTGCTCCCTGTCACTCCGCCAAGATTTGCAAGGAATTCCTCCGTCAATCCAACATCCCCGTTCTGAGGTGGCCAGGGAATTCGCCCGATCTAAATCCCATCGAGACGCTATGGGGGATCATCAAGCGGAGACTTTCAGAGTTCGATATCTCAAGTAAGAAAGAATTAATACATCAGGTAATCAAACTGTGGCATCGAGACTGCTCAATTTAAGAGACTTGTTCGAAGCTGATCGCATCTATGCCTGACCGGATCAATGCTGTGATCCAGGCAAGAGGTGGACACACTAAGTTTGGAATCGTTCTGTCAAAATTTCTTATGAAATGTACCTTCCGTGGATGAAATTATGCTTTTATTAATTATACCTACGTAGAAGCAATGCATCATAATTACTATTGACCATCATTGGCAACAAAAACCACTTAGAATGAAAAAATAATAGAAAAGTCAAAGGTGTTAGCAATAATATGAAATATACTGTACATACTATCCGGAGTTCCGCTATGTTCCGCTTCTTCGAAAATTGTCCTTTATTTCTTGTTTTTACCAATTTTTCCGTTACTTCCTTTTTTCTTCAAATTATCATATGTATTTTGCAAATGGTACTGAATCATTGCCTCACAAACATGGTCTGTAGAAATCAGAGTATATCAACTGCATGTCTATGCAAATGCAATTTTTGTGGTTAATACTTGCATTAAAATGCACACGTGTACTTAGAGACGAAATTGAGTTTTCGAAAAATCTATGAAATTCTACATGCCTATGTAGCTAAGTAGTAATGGATAAACGGGGATTTTCTAGATTTGCTGAAATAACGAGGATAATTACTTAATTGACTACTTTGATTGAAACCGAAACTACTGTAACTGAAATTTGTGATATTTTTGTAAACCAAAATAGTACATGCAATATCTGATGGATTTGCTTGTTGTTGATCGTTAACTATCAAATTTGAACTTCGTAGCTTTATCAAATGCATTTCTAACACAACAAAGAATCACTAGAAAACTTCAAAGTCTCAATTTTTCATGGGTGGTCATGATAATGTGAGCCGCACTGCACATAGTATATATTAATCAACTTATTGAGAACAACAGATCGAATCCGACAGTCGTTGTCACCGACTTCTCGTGGGTATTCCTTCACGCCTGTTGCACCGGCTTCTGTGGAACAACAATAGAGAGGAACCTGAACCACATCTGCGCCGTGTGCACAAGGAAGAGGAATCAAGAATGTCGCCTATTTACTTGCTCTGTACACTTCATGGCGAGGGGTGCGCGCAACCTGAATAAATACTTTGATAGAAATTAATCGGAAGTACGGAAATATATGCTTCACTGTGTAGCAGCACCGATTTCTGCACCGAGCATGAAGGAAGTTCGCAGAAGCTCGTGAGTTTTGGGAGCACCTGATTACCATATTTGAGGAACGCAGTGAAACTGCTAGCAGTCGACACGCGATGGACAAATACTCAACAAAGTGCCGATGGAAATTGACACTGTGAACGACTCTGAAGATGAAGCTGAAAGCTCAAACGACGAAAGGAATGTGCATGTGAAGGACACTTTACGAGAACGATCTCCATTCCACAAATGATTCAAGAAACTCGTGCTGGAGATCGATGTCGTTAAATCATATCATCGTTCGGATGAGAAGGATGACGATCTGTCTGATGAAGATGATATAACCGAAAATGATCACCTGTCATCATACTATAGACCCACAGCATTGGATTTCATGTGGCGGACATGGCCTCCACTTTGCGGGGTCAACCACCACCACGCCGATTGCCGCACGTCAAGAAATATCAGACGAATGCGAAAGTAGAGTCCTGGTTCAGATAAGTAGACCTACATACTCCTCATCATACTTTGTCCTGTGTATATGATGGATACGTCTGGTATGCACAAGTCATGGGACAGCACTGCCCAGCAGCACTATGATCCGTCAGATGACGTTGCAACTGTCACCTTCATTTACGTAAACCAGTGATAACAGCAATACCGTAATTTCATCTCCTTACACGAAATAATGCTGACGAGTGAAGCCGCGCCTTAACTCTCCGGACACGAAAACTACACTTACTGGAGTAATCCACATTCAACTTTTACAAACTGAATGACGAACCAGCCTGAAATAAATGTCTGGGGAGGAACTAATGTCTGCTGGAATTATGGGGCGAGCTCTTCGAATCAACTATCCAGTTCTGAATATAACTTCCTGGAGATGCCTAAGAATGCGATCGTGTCGGCATTTACTCATGAAATCATTGCCTCACAAACATGGTCTGTAGAAATCAGAGTATATCAACTGCATGTCTATGCAAATGCAATTTTTGTGGTTAATACTTGCATTAAAATGCACACGTGTACTTAGAGACGAAATTGAGTTTTCGAAAAATCTATGAAATTCTACATGCCTATGTAGCTAAGTAGTAATGGATAAACGGGGATTTTCTAGATTTGCCGAAATAACGAGGATAATTACTTAATTGACTACTTTGATTGAAACCGAAACTACTGTAACTGAAATTTGTGATATTTTTGTAAACCAAAATAGTACATGCAATATCTGATGGATTTGCTTGTTGTTGATCGTTAACTATCAAATTTGAACTTCGTAGCTTAATCTAATGCATTTCTAACACAACAAAGAATCACTAGAAAATTTCAAAGTCTCAATTTTTCATTGGTGGTCTTGATAATGTGAGCCGCACTGCACATAGTATATATTAATCAACTTATTGAGAACAACAGATCGAATCCGACAGTCGTTGTCACCGACTTCTCGTGGTATTCCTTCACGCCTGTTGCACCGGCTTCTGTGGAACAACAATAGAGAGGAACCTGAACCACATCTGCGCCGTGTGCACAAGGAAGAGGAATCAAGAATGTCGCCTATTTACTTGCTCTGTACACTTCATGGCGAGGGGTGCGCGCAACCTGAATAAATACTTTGACAGAAATTAATCGGAAGCACAGAAATATATGCTTCACTGTGTAGCAGCACCGATTTCTGCACCGAGCATGAAGGAAGTTCGCAGAAGCTCGTGAGTTTTGGGAGCACCTGATTACCATGTTTGAGGAACGCAGTGAAACTGCTAGCAGTCGACACGCGATGGACAAATACTCAACAAAGTGCCGATGGAAATTGACACTGTGAACGACTCTGAAGATGAAGCTGAAAGCTCAAACGACGAAAGGAATGTGCATGTGAAGGACACTTTACGAGAACGATCTCCATTCCACAAATGATTCAAGAAACTCGTGCTGGAGATCGATGTCGTTAAATCATATCATCGTTCGGATGAGAAGGATGACGATCTGTCTGATGAAGATGATATAACCGAAAATGATCACCTGTCATCATACTATAGACCCACAGCATTGGATTTCATGTGGCGGACATGGCCTCCACTTTGCGGGGTCAACCACCACCACGCCGATTGCCGCACGTCAAGAAATATCAGACGAATGCGAAAGTAGAGTCCTGGTTCAGATAAGTAGACCTACATACTCCTCATCATACTTTGTCCTGTGTATATGATGGATACGTCTGGTATGCACAAGTCATGGGACAGCACCGCCCAGCAGCACTATGATCCGTCAGATGACGTTGCAACTGTCACCTTCATTTACGTAAACCAGTGATAACAGCAATACCGTAATTTCATCTCCTTACACGAAATAATGCTGACGAGTGAAGCCGCGCCTTAACTCTCCGGACACGAAAACTACACTTACTGGAGTAATCCACATTCAACTTTTTTCAAACTGAATGACGAACCAGTCTGAAATAAATGTCTGGGGAGGAACTAATGTCTGCTGGAATTATGGGGCGAGCTCTTCGAATCAACTATCCAGTTCTGAATATAACTTCCTCGAGATGCCTAAGAATGCGATCGTACCGGCATTTACTCATGAAATCATTGCCTCACAAACATGGTCTGTAGAAATCAGAGTATATCAACTGCATGTCTATGCAAATGCAATTTTTGTGGTTAATACTTGCATTAAAATGCACACGTGTACTTAGAGACGAAATTGAGTTTTCGAAAAATCTATGAAATTCTACATGCCTATGTAGCTAAGTAGTAATGGATAAACGGGGATTTTCTAGATTTGCCGAAATAACGAGGATAATTACTTAATTGACTACTTTGATTGAAACCGAAACTACTGTAACTGAAATTTGTGATATTTTTGTGAACCAAAATAGTACATGCAATATCTGATGGAAGATACCACCACCAGATACCACCAGATATCTGATGGACCAGAAGATACTACTCACTCTAAAAGTCAAAAGTAAGATGCTAAAAGTGCTGAAACTGACATTAAGACAAAATTTTACAAGCTACACGACATTATCGTAAAATCTACCCAAACCAAGCTTAGTTTTATTCCACAAAGATTTCCTAACAATTCTCTTCTTCCAGACAGGCTCCCTATCGACTATGGTCAACGAATCAACATTAATTCGATGGCCAGTGTCCAGTACATGCTTGGCCAACTCTGACATGTCCGCGTCCAACTCACGAATGTTGCGAATATGTTCTGCCTTCCTCTTGTCGATCGGTCTAGGTGATTACCCAACGTATGAGAAGGAACAGTCTTGGAAGCCACACTTGATATGGTAGGCGGAACCCAAACAAAGTGCTGGTGAAGACAGATTACTGGTTCCATTCCGTTTGTGCCTGGTATAAGTGACATTATCAAGTCGAAGTTGGCTGCGTTTGATGTCTACAGGGTTTCTACCAGATTTTTACCCCCAAAATCAGGAGATATCCAGGATATCCAGGAGACAGCTCCAGGCATATCCAGGAGACACGAAATGGGGCTTTTCACATTAATACTTGAATATTAGCTCACTAACTGTAGTTATATGACTGATCTTCTAACGATGGGGCACTCCTTTTTGGCATATATCATGAGGACATATGTTAAGGTGGTCTGCCTCTCGACACGGGCCAGGAATGCTTTGACATCATAAAGATAAAGTCCGCTTAAGTGCGAGTATGAACTGAACCTGTTGAAACACTAGCTGATAATGTATGTGTAAAATGAAGGAAGTACATGAATAGTTGTGAAAATATTATTTTGATAGACTGATCCATGTATTTCTATAAAGATCTAAACGAGCAATAAAGAGCAGCATAAACTACCTTAGCTTATTCAACAATAACAAAAGACCTCAGAGACTCAAAAAACAATTCATGCCTAGCCTCGATCCAAAATAGCGTACACATAAATTTTGCAAAGATCGATACAAGACAGCATAAAATACTCGCACTTTGTTAGCAGTAACAGAGGCACCTCAAGAAGGACTGTAAACAACAAAACATGTTCAACCTCTATCCAAATACATGTCTATGTATACAGCATAAAATACTCGCACTTTGTTAGCTAACAATAACAGAAGCACTCAAGAAGGACTGTAAACAACAAAATATGTTCAACCTCTGTCCAAATACATGTCTATGTAGACAGCTGAGTGATGCAGCACTGAGGTGTAGTACAGGGGCTGGTAACACAAAAGTACAGTTAATCAACCAGATTAGTTTCATGGAGGTTTAGTCAAACTTTTAGTCGTCCCTAAGATAGGCCTATCGCATGATAGCCTACGTAATGAGTAGCTGCTAATAACTCTTACTTGTCTGAAAATCTAGTTATTTGGGAACATCCTTTCTGCAATAAACTATGTATGAGCACATATGAACCATTCGAATTGCATGTATGCCCAAGTACATTCATACCGGACCTATGAAATTTCAGCTGATTCTAAATTCCTCATAAACTTCACGAGCAGCGCATCCATCTTTTTTAGAGATCGCAAAACT
Organism: Prostheceraeus crozeri; assembly: GCA_907163375.1. Classification (NCBI taxonomy): domain Eukaryota; kingdom Metazoa; phylum Platyhelminthes; order Polycladida; family Euryleptidae; genus Prostheceraeus; species Prostheceraeus crozeri. The sequence goes on along the minus strand of CAJQUW010001284.1, from coordinate 21,074 downwards.
CATTTGACTACCTGGAGGATGAGCGCATAATATCAAGGTGTTAAAAAAAGCTATTGACTTGAAAATAACCAATACATTGTTTTACCGGCCCCTGTTCACTTCCAGGCTTTGTCTTAAGGAAGGAAATGCAACACCGTACTTAGGAAATACTAAATTTGAGTCGCTTTATGTTCTGAGCACGCTTATCCAATTCCTTTCTTTCCTCAACAAGCCTGCTCTTCTCTTTCTCAATCTGTCTCAGCTGCTGCTCGTACTCAGCTGTGCGCTTCCTATTCAAATTGCTGGTTGCAATTTTCTCGCTTCGCACAGTCAGTGCCAGCTTCCTACGCATCGATGCGGCTTTGACGGACTGCCTCAGCTTTTCCGAAATTGGGACTTTCAGCACCCCTCCGTAGAAATTGATGGTATTGTACACCACTCGCTGTCCAATGATTGAGTCCTCATGCAGATTCTCAACCAAAATGTCTTTGTTGATTGAAAAAAACCGCTCTCAACAGCCGCCTGGCCGTGAAACCGCCCATAGTTGAGTGTAGTTCGCATCATATCTCATCACTTTCGCGTAAAGCGAATCCAGGCGGTGGTCGTCCACATCAAAGTTTAGCAGATCGGTCTTTTTTTTCGTTGTCTTTGAGGAAGTGACTGAACTGCTTTTTCGCTGAGTCCGCTTCCGAGACACTGACCTGCTCCGCCTTCAGCAGTTCCTCCAGCAGTACGTCAAATCGCTTGACGCAGGTGTTGGGTTTGCTCACCATCTCCTTGGGATACAGGGACGAGGCACCTCTTATCGACCGGTAATTCAGTGGACTTCTCTCGAATAGCTTTTCAATCATCCCGATCAGGAATATCTGGCATTGACTGAAGAACTCCAACTTTCTTTGAGGATGCAATTTCTTTGGCAAAGCCCGTTGTGCACCAAATCCGATATCAATTGAAGTTGAGTCCTTCAAATTGGATTCATTTCTCAGATCCAAGTCCTTCAATTTCGAAAAGGAGGAACCGCATTCTTCAATTGCAGATGCTTTGACTATCCGTTGAAGGCTATCCACTGACAGTGTCATTTCTCGCTTTGAAATCGTCGCAAGAACGGTTCCATTTCTGATGCCATGAACTTGAAGAATTCCAATTTTGCTTTGCACAGCTCATCCCGAGTGGCTTCCTTCACAATATCGAAAAACTGGATGTTGGGGTTCGGTTCGACTTCAAAGCAAAACTTCTTCACATTGTCAAAGACGGAAATCGCACGTTGACACCAACTCTGATTTTCCACCCAACGAGTTGTGCAGAACTTCTGAGGAAATTGATCGGAATCTGTGAGATTACTTTATTCCGCTCTACGAGCAGGCGAATCTTTCCGCAACAGATACATGGCACGCAGGATGCTTTGCAGAACCCACTTTCTGTGCTGATGCCCGTGCTGAAGTGCATTACTGACTACGTGTAACGAGCAAACTCCTGTGTCGATCAGCGATTTCTTGGTTTTGTCATGGAAGTCTTCGGAAAAAAGTTTGTAAAATAGAAGGTTCACATTTGGACCATCAAGGCTGATCTGAAGGAGCTTCTTGATATCCAAATGCGAACCCCCCTTCTCAAGTCCTTCAATGACACTTTTCAGAAGATCTTGTGAACTGGCATGACCAAGGAATATTGACGTCAAGTAATCGGAGCGAACGATGTCCGAACTATTGTCATAATATCGCAGCCAAATGTCCATCTGGCCCTTATGGACACTTTGTTGTGGGATTCATCAAAAGATACTGCAAACTGACCCGATTGTGCTACTCTGGCAATGGTTTCCTTCGAGAAATGTGGACTAAGACCATAGATAGTCACATAGGCCAATTTGTCCTTTGCCATTTGGTAACGTTGAGCAATAGCGCTGTCACGAAACATTGCACGAAAAATGTCTCCCTGATCGTTGCTTGAGTTATATGAACGATGCTTCTTGACACAGTCGAGGGCCCAAATGATTTCAGCTGTCGTTGTCTCATGTTGAATAATAAATGAGGACGTTAACGTTGGATTCTGTGATGAAGCGGCTGAGACAGACTTGGAGGATTCAGCGGTGTCGGCGGACTTGGAAGATTCAGCGGTTGTAGCGGACTTGGCTTTAGACGAATCTGCCTTTGAGTTAGAGGATGCTGGCCAGAAAGTGCCCTTCACCTATTCACAATTTTTCTTATGAGTTGGCCGACTTGCATGAGAATCGATAACCGACTTTCCCATGTTTGAAATGTCAAACGCTTTGTTGCAAGTTTTGCAAAATGCGCGATGTTGGTCGCTTGACACAGCTTGTAGCCACGTTTTCCACTGCGGATGCAGAGTTGAATCTAACCACTCATGTTTGAATATGCATTTGTGTTTGCCCACCTGGAAAGGAAAATCAATGGAGCATTTTAATCATTCCAAATCCATGCCATCTTTACACAATGGAATAATGAGAGACGTACGTAGGTGGACCTAATTATACACTAATATACCTAGTGTACGTATGTGCCTATCTAGACACTATTATGACTACGGTAATAATGAAATATACCAGTTCCCTTGAGAAAATATGTGTTCGATTACGTTTGAACCGAAGAATTTCGGCGATCCTACTATCTAGCCCCATCCCTTGTTCTATATGCCTAACTTATCTCTGCTTGTCTTTCAAAATTCTAGTCGTATCGTTTCGACATCTTTCTCAATGTGTTCCGTGGATGTGATTTAAATGAAATACGTAATATCTGAACAAAATTATGGCAATGCGTCAGTCGATGCTTGCAACGTCAGTCGATGCTTGCTTCACATATTTACATTTGTTTTATCTGATTGAAAAACAAGATATACAGTGCACATGTAGTTTTTTTGGTTGAAATGTAGAACTGCAAGTCAAGCATCAATTAGGCAGTTGAATAATTAATTGCATTTTTTTGCGAATGATTCATGCTTGCAGTAATAAATTTGGAATTACAGAAATCGCTCGGGAAAAATATGTAAATTTGCAAGTCAACAGTATAGACCTTTCTTACAACCAACAGGACCATTTCACCGTTTTGATCCCGGTATGGGCTCAGATCGAGTGCGTAATTCAACTCAATGCGATACACAGGCTAAGTCTCTAGTCCCCTAGTCTCCCTTCACATATACATGTAAAAGTGAGAACAGCCATTCATTCACTTGTGGATAGTGTGCTATAGTTTAGGATGATTATCTGAAGTATAGCGATGGATAATGATTCCCATTATCTGCTGATTAAATGCACTACAAGAAACAAGTTTATCAGGTAAGACTAGGTAATATATCAGTACAGGTAGATCAGTATGACAAAATCGTAAAACATTATTTCATAGGCTACATGTAGAATTGTAGATCAATGTTATTCCAACTAAATCCTAGTTCACGCTTACACACGTGCATGCACATGCATGATAGATAGGCCTACACTGCAGATACAATCCGCAGTTTTACAATGGGTAAGGTCAAATATTGAGTGTCGGAGTGCTAGTGTTGCTTTTGGCACTGAAAACTCACACCATGCGTCAGGAAGTAAGTGTTGGTGCTCGACACAATTGCAGCCCTGCTCTTTTGTTTTGGTGTGGGTTCCTAATCAATGCAATGTTCACTTTTGAGATTTTGTTGTTGACTGATGGTAGCATTAGTGTTCAATAATAGTGTTGAATTGTTGGGTTCTTTTAAATGTGTTAGTATTGACGCAAATTTGAGTGCAGATGTTACAATTCCAGTGTCGAACAATTCATTTGAGTATTGGAGTATTGGTGTAAAGGTATTCAACACTTGAATCATTCATAAAAATCAGATTCATGAACAACCAGCCTCTAGGGGTTGAGCGCTCAGATTAGGTCAAATTCTAAGTGTCGTGTTGACTAAGACGTCTTATGATATGAGTTGACGCCTTGATTAGTTTTTGCGGGTTATCCGAATTCATATTATTGGAAAAGTCTTGCTCTCTTATTAAAGGCTATGACAAATCGTAAATGTAGGCCTAATGAACGTGCATAAAGCAGCACTTGCAACACCTGGTACTCAGCGCTCATTTTCAGCACTCGCTTTTCCACGGGTGCTGGCGCTGCTGTCAACACTTACACTGGCGCTCAGCTCTGGCGCTGAACACTCGCATTAACACTTTACGCCTACAACGGTTATAGCTTCAAGTAATTCGCTTCTTGCATAAGCTCACATGTTCTGCCAGCTTCTGTCTCCGTGTCTTACCAATGCACATCACCAAAATCTTTGGAGCTACATAAAATAGGTCCCGTGATAGGTACGCATTATGTCTTCCTATGATCGGCACCAAAAGCATCAGCACCAGTGTTTTCACAGGTGTTGAGTGTCAACACCTAAGAGCTCAGAACAGCACTCACACTCCGACACTCAGTATTTGACCTCACCCAATATATGATACGACATCAGTATGCGACATCTAAAAAAGTAGTAGGTAGATGCTCAAACAAAAAGGCTCTTTTCCACTTCCCTGGTTTACTTACTTCCACTATCCATCATTGATGACGATAATGCTCTCCATGCTGATGTTTAATATATGTCTGAAATTGAATGTCAAGGTGGATCTATGGGTCGATTCCTGTATTGAATGTTCGAGACGGCCAGGTAGAGGAAATCCAACTTCTTTTGAAGGATCGTGTGTGGGTTCGAAATGATGTTGTTGAGCAAGTTTTTCTCCGCTTGAATCTTCGATCGCCTCAAACTCAACAATTTCTCTACGAAATCACTGCCGGTCAAGTTCGTCTGTTGAACACGGACAGGTGTCGGCATGGATGTTACACAAATATTCATCAAGTCTCAAATGATTACGAACAGTGATGTTCAGGAAATCAACGCGGACCCGAACCACTTTCCAGATCCCTAAACGAGATCATGGGAAGAAGTTCATCTGCCACATTCAGTTGGGTGAATAGGTTAATAGGGAAACTCGATAGAGCCAACGAATGCAGAACAATTAACGAATATAACAAAGAACATAAGTAAAAATGAGAAAACTTCGATTGATCATTTATTGGCAATGAATTTCGGATACATAGGGTAAAAGACACAGTCACAAATAATATAGAAGTGACAAAAGATTTAAAAGAGATAATGAATAGCTATTTCAATACCGATATCAACCGATATGAAGCACCGGCATATGGGTAAATAAGAGCGCTATTGTCGGAGGAAGTTCGTAGATTCACATACACCAACGGCAGGATTAACCAATATTCTGGAACAAGGTCTGGTACACTTCATGAGACTTCCATAAGACGTATCATCGGCGACAAATCTAATAGACTACATCCCAGCTGTATGTAATCAAAGCGCACAGCATCCACAGGCATCGTACATCCATGTCCATATAGGGAATGTTCCATGATATGCAAGCCACGCTGCTAAAACATGGTCACATAGGGGAAGAATAAAATTTCATAATACCTATGGACACATTTCATATCACATATATAGAGAATGTTCTCCTTGGACGAATATCATTCTGAAATACACAGGCAATGATCTTCATTAGATAACGGTTTTTCTGACAATCATCGTCTGCAAAAATGATACTCGAATTGCTGGAAGTCAATGAAATAGCAATTATTTTTATTTATTAAAACGTTTCAATCAAAATTGAATGATGATTACATGTATAGGCTACTATACTTAATTGCCAAAAGGGTCAGGTTTCATTACTCTCTGTGTATCAAATGTGTCCGTATTTCATAGGTAGCAATATTATTATACAATCTCCAATGCAATACTTGTTATCTCTTTTTCAGCGGTATTTGGTAGGCCTACACCATCATAATAGTTCTCAAGTATCTATATAAAACTGCACGGTTGTGAAGTCAATTCTGAAGGCGCTCGTTTTCAAGGACCATATCCGAATGTGAGGCTCACCACGAATCGGTCCCAAATTCAGGATTTGAACATTCAAGGTGTGAAGCTGAGTTTTTATCGCATTATTGGACGATTCACGAGATCAAAGAATATTCGTGTCCTCGTGGCGAAAAATCAGCAAAAATTTCATAACTGATTGAGTGATTGCTTGCTACTTACTACTTAAATTCTGCCAAAATCAGGAGGTATCCAGGATATCCAGGTTATCCAGGCTAAGGAATTTTATTCAGGAGATATCCAGGATATCCAGGTTATCCAGGCTTGGTAGAAACCCTGTGTCAACATTGCACTCAAACCGGTATCTACATTACGAGATTTTCTGGTTAGAAAGCGTCCTTCACCAGCACTTTGTTTGGGTTCCGTCTACCATATCAAGTGTGGCTTCCAAGACTGTTCCTTCTCATAACGTTGGGTAATCATCTAGACCGATCGACAAGAGGAAGAACCCAAGGAAGGATTCCAAGGACTAATAAAAGACAGGTTCATAGAGACAATGTAAGTGCTTCAACCCCTCGGGAATATTATTGCCGCAGTATCCTCATCCCATTTTTGGATGAGTTAATAGGAGACTTGAACAATCGTTTTTCGCATCACACATTGATTGCAATGAAAATGTCTATATTGATACCGAAATTCTTAGGTTCTGGTAGCTTCGATGATTTTTCTGATGTAATTGAGCTGTATCAGCCATGCTGCCCATTTAGTAACAGTGACGTGACAGCTGAGTACGAGCGGTGGCGATTGAAATGGCTGAATGATAAAGACGCTCCTTCCTGTCCAGCAGATGCTTTGTCTCACTGTAACCCCGATTTTTACCCCTGTTTGAATGACTATATGGGCATTTCACGCGGATGTCAACCACAGCATCGTTTTCGGAAACGCATAAATGCCTAATGCGCAATAACTGTTTCTAGACCAAAATACGCTGAAATTTACGAATCTGGGCTTGAAACTCCAAACTTTTACAATCTTGACCTCGAAATTGAACATTTAGTGTACGTGTGAGCGATTTTGTTCAAAAACATGTAAAATCATCTATTTCTAATCAAGCTGTAAATTTGTGTGTATGCACTGTCGAATAATTTTACAGCACTTTTTTGTTAAAGGTATACTTTAACTATAAACATGAGTGTTTGTGCAGATAAAACTGACGGGAAGTGGTTGCAATGTACATGTATTTAAGTGGTGTTGAAAATGTCAGATCGTTACCATGTTTTTACATGTTTTTTGTTTTGCGACTCGAATATTCAAGATATTGAAACGAAAATTTGGATTCACACTACTTATTTCAAGTATTACCTGGATGTATCATTGCAAAATCGTTCCTAGTTCAGCTTACTGGTGAACCAGTGGTAACGATCTGACAAATCCTGTTGCAATGTCAGATCGTTACTTTCCGTCAGATCGTTACCAAGGTATATGCGTATAACTCCGTTGTGAGAGCAACACGGCTTCTTATGGTAGCAACTTAACATCCATTGGAGAGCAGATTTTGTTGGAGAGTGTGAACAGCCAATCAGAGAGCTCCATTATGATTATCTAATTCTTGGAAATTGCAACCACAATTCTTAGAATTGCTCATAGTTGGCTACTTGACTTTCTTTGCGGCCTAACGAAGATACTGGAATTTATTGGATTTAGGCATACTTGAAATAAGGTAAGAAGACATTTCATAATCAGAGAGCTTAACGTAGCATACATTTTGACGTACATAAAACTCTGTACATGCATGCATATTACTGTATAAAACATACTTTACTATGTGCATATGCCTACCTACGAAAATGTGGTCGGCACCTCGGCGCACTTATTCTGCTTTTAGTATGTGTCCTAGGCTTCTATCTATCTTCATGAAATGTCAAGTGTGACTATTTGATGTATGCATTACTATAATGCACCTACTTAAATGGAGAAGGGTCTGTATATGCATTAGGCCTACTGATAAAAACACTTTACATGCGTGTATAATGTATATTATTGTACATACTAAGTACATACTGTAGGCCTGCATACAAAACACATATTTCTACGTTTTCTTACTTAATACAATATAATTTTAATGAAATCGATGGTCAGTCAGTAAAAGGGCTTCTACTCTCTAGGGTTTGCAATCTCGGATCCCGGAGGGGTTTGTCGATCCCGTAATCCGTTGATTTAATGTTCGGTATTCCGAGATATTTATCATAATTTATTTGATCAGTTTAAGTTCTTGATATTATCATGAAAACGTCTCATCAAGTGAAATCGGTAGAGCAGAGTCTCTGACTCAGTATGAATCGTGATATTATCAACTGAGTCCGGTCCTCAGTCTCATCCGTTTTGAGACTCAGTTATATACTTGGTTCCATAGAAGAATACTCTGACATGGGTTCTATTAGAATATATACGGTATGCCTAACATAATTTAGACATACACGCGTCTTGTACCTTGAAATAACCTGGCACTTTGTACTCATTGTGTAATTATGGATACGGTTTCTGTAACACCGTGTAACTTAAATGGCTAATTCGAGTTCTCATTAGTAACTTCGATGGACTGCTATAATCGACCCAGTGTTGTTTTATTTTCAGGAGGAATGGCTTTAACATCAGCTGAAAAGCAGAAAGCGTATCGACTACGTCGAAAATCCGATCCCCAAAAATACAAATCTGATTTACAAAGGCCAAAGTACGATGTCGTGCACGTCGGATTCGTCTAGGAAATACAGCGATCCGTGCTGAAAACATTGCCTACCAAAAGCGACACCGAAACAAAGCTAAGCCACAGTCGTCAGGAGGCTACAAAACTAGACAGACTATGTACAAAGCTAGAAACAAAGTTGAATCCGTTCTAACCAAATTCTCCTAACAAGAGGAAAGAGATAATCCGGAGGATTGCAGTATCATCTGGTATAAACGTTGTAACCAGACCTTAATTCTAGCTTCCCTGGTAGTAACAAATTAACAGACGACGTATTAGACAAGGTTGTGAAATTCTATCGGAGAGATGACATTTCCAGAGTAGCCCCCGGAAGACGAGATTGTGTTGTACATCGTGAAAATGGCAGAAGGGTGTACTTACAGAAGAGGCATCTGTTCTTTACTCTAAAAGAAAATTATCGACAGTTCAAGGATGAGCATCCTGACCTCAAAATTGGAAAGTCATCGTTCGCCAAAGCTCGCCCGATAAATGTCCTAACCGATGGGAGACATTCCGCATGAAGTTTGCATTTGTCAAAAGCATGCAAATTTTATTGAAGTTGTCAACAAAATCGCAGAAATCTCTCCAACAATTGATCGATATGACAACGAATGGGCATCGAATGCTGTGTGCATATTTCGTCTGGAATGCTACTTCAATGAATGTGAAGATTGCAAAGACGGACGCCTGGTTCATGTCGATCTGCAAGATTCCGAGGATAGCATGGTCACTGTATCCTTGTGGGGACGGATACAAGGAAAAGAACTTGCACAAATCACCCGAAACAAACACAATATGACTTATGGAGCTCTTCTTTCAAAATTGTTTGAGGATCTCCCTTCATTCTTGCGCCATCATTTTATCAAGCGCGCTCAAGCCAAAGCTTACGAAAAGGCGAAGGAGTTGGATGACGAAACTTTGCTGATCCAAGTTGATTTCGCGGAAAATTACTGCTGTGTCAGTCAGGATGAGGTCCATGGAGCCCACTGGCTTCAAAATCAAATTACACTTTTCACTGTATGTATCTGGTCTTCCAACGATACTTCACCATCATCCTGTGTGGTAGCAAGCGACAATCGCGATCATAATAAGACAACCGCGACTGCATACTTGGTAATAGCTTTGCGTGACTATCTACATGAGTCAGACGGTCGAAGGATCAAACATCTACGAATCTTCTCCGACGGGCCGGCATCTCAATTTAAGAATTCATTCATGGCAGCAGTCTTGAATTCCATACGAAAGGCCTTCAACTTGACAACTGCACAGTGGGGATTCTTCGCGGCTGGACACGGTAGGTTGTAACATTGGCTCGTAAAGACTACAGTAAGAGTAAAAATGCATTGATCTTTTCAGGTAAAGGTCCAGTCGATGGAATTGGAGGGACGGTGAAAAGGATTGCATGGAATCATGTGAAATCGCGACTATCCGTCATCAGAAACGCTTCAGAATTCGTTGCCTCTTACCCCCTCTACAAACATCCGCCTGATCGAGGCCACTGGAGAATCCACAACGAGTGCCATTGAGTTTGTTAGTGCAAATACAGTGTTCTCGAATGCTCCTCGGATCATTGGGTTATCAGGAGATCACAGCTGGACAAGTACAGATAATGTTGAATTACTCAGGGAAAATATCACTTCATCCTTTGCATCGGATGCATTTGTCCAGAAGACCAACAGCACCCCTTCTTCCTTAAAACCGGGTCAAATATGTATCGTCACGTTGACAAACCACAACACTTCGAAGAAATTCCTCGCATTTGTATGCAATCTTAATGACCAAGGTGTGATTGTTCGCTATCTTCGACAGGACAACCCATGCACATTCGTGACCAAGATTCGTGATGAGGAAAGCTGTGAATCAGCCTCTTGTATTCAAGTATGCGATCCGCAGCCGCAGGTTGACAGGCATGGGAAATACATTTTTGATTGTTCGCCGTTTTGATAGACAATAAGGGTGGTAGACTGAGCTCATGCTTTTCTTAGTACTTGCAATTGTATTAAATTTTGTTGAAAATTATCCCCTCAGTTATACGATGTTCTTTTGATTTCGACCACATACACTGCCAAAAAATGAGTTAGATCAATTAATTATTGATATTAGAAAGTCATTGTAGTAATTGCTTTAACTTAATCACAAAGATAACATTAATATTATAAACACCATGTAATAATTGATAGATAAAACGTGGAATAACTAATTTTCAATTGATTACTAAGGATATTTGTGAACGAAATCAAGAAGACTTATCATGACAACCGCAATGTCAGATCGTTACCGTCAATCACATTTAAAAATTGACTTTTTTCCCACCGATTAAGGTCAGTTAAGACAGCAATGAATTCAAAACATCAAAAAGCTTTGACAGGAAAATTTATCATAGCAAAATCAAAATTTTGCAGTTAATGCCACACTATGAATTCTTAATGTAAACATGTGCGGTCCGAAACCTGGTTGACTTTCAGTCAGATCGTTACCATGACTTTACGAGCCCGACCTTTCTTAAATATTCCAGATAAAGTGATGCAAAGAGTGGCATGTGTAAGCTGAACCTTCCCTCTGGTAGCTGTAAAAATTAGAAATAGGTGTGGTAAGTACAATAAGCACCACATGACTTTGAATTTCAAAAACGACGTTTTACGTCAGATCGTTACCGTGGAAATGCCCATATATATATATATGATATATATATATATATATATATATGTTCTACGTATATCGTATATATCCTTGATGAAGGCACAGTCAGTTACAAGGAATGTGTCTAGATATTTGTCAGTTTACGAGTTCAACTGATAATGAATGTCATGATGATATAACCAACCGAATGTGAAATTCATGACAATAGTCAATTAGTGTATATATATATATATATATATATAGATAGATAGATAGATATAAATAAAGATTGATGAAAACCAGAAAAAAGCTGGTTTTATATATATATAAATATAATAGCTTATATATATATTATAATTATATAAGCTTATTACTTGTATAAAAAAAATATATATATTATTATATATATATTTATATAATTTTAGATAATAATAAATATTAATATAATAATAATAATAATAGTAATAAAAATACAGATATTTTTTGTATATATATATATATATATATATATATACATTGAACCCCACTAAATATATCAAAAAATTTGCCTCCACGTTTATCACGTCAATGATGGCTCATCCCCCCCAATCATAAATATAAATTGACGCCACTGTTTCTGATGAATGCTTTTCCACAGAATCTGTCGATTCGAATAAATATCGGAGAACAAAAACGTTAACAACTCGACGACGAAAACTCCTACCTGGCTCTATACCAACAATTTTTTCAGGGTGCCCTTCCTACATGTCAACTAAGAAAACTCCTCAGACGTTCCATCGTCGCTACTTCTACTGCTCGTCTTCAGAGGGAGGAGGCTGTCCTTTCACAGACTGTTCAAGATTTTATTGATTCCGATTCTGTTGCATCGATTGAAAGCTTATATGAAAAATTGTGTAGTGCAACATTACCGTCTGGTTTCAACTTCATCAAATCATCTGACTGCATCATCATATTCGTAATAGACGGCGAAATTCCGCGCATCGTTCAGTGTATGAAGATTCATCGATATGTCTTGGGATTGTTTTATCTATGATAAGAAATTACCTAATGTTCTTCATGGCGAGGTCAAACACCTTTCTTCTGTCCTCAATGCATTAGCACTTCTGAAATCGTTTGATGAAGCAGATCGAAGTATCGATTGCCTTGCTATTGCCGCAGAAGCCATGAATATATACTTGGATAACAGTGATAATGAGAGTGTAAATTCTAAAGTGTCCTTCTGTATTGAACAAATGCAACTGGCAGAAACCCTCCGAATCGCCGTAGATATTCTCCATCGCTTCTGATATCGTGCTACTCAATTTCTCGACGAGTCATGCGAGCATACGAGAATCTTCGTAATCAGAATTTTTTGACGTTGCCGAGCTCAAAAACTTTGGGCAAGTTAACACGATATGTTGACTCTGATATGACTAAAGTCAATGACAATTATCTCCTTTGTCGTTGACTCCATCGGAGGCAACCGTGGCAGTGTTGTTTGATGAGATTTATGTTGCCAAACGCATAGAATATTCCCGTAGTCAACACAAAGTGGTCGGTATTACCGAAGACTCACGTCCCGTTTCAACAGTTCTGTGCTTTATGATAACATCCCTTGCAAGTCCTTACAAAGATGTCGTTTGTATGTATCCCATCACAAATATCACTTCAGATATCATCGTAAATGGATTTTGGAATGTTGTAAGGCATGTTTCGGATATTGGTTTCAATGTCGTCGCTGCTGTTTGTGACAACCATTCAGCTAACCGAAAGTCATTTCTTCAGCTTTTTGGTGAATGGAGCAATTCAGTTCCTAACCCATACTGCAATGGATCACCGATTTTTCTCTTATTTGATTCCACCCATAACGTGAAAAATGTGTACAACAACTTTGTAAAACGACAGGAATTCAAATTTCCCCATGAGGACACAATTCTTACCGCAAAATTCAATGATGTGAAAAATCTTTATGACGAGGAAAGAAATCGTCCTTTGAAGCTTGCTCCACAACTTTCCAACCGACATTTTGCATCCAAGTAATTTGGATAAGTTGTCAACAAAGCCGGCTTTGTCAGTATTCAATGAAAAGACAGTTGGCGCGATGAACTTTTACTCCGATAATTTGAAAAAGGATTGGAAATCGACGCGATTTCCATCAAAAAAATTTTTCGCGTCTGGGATATTGTGAACGTCATGACGCCTTCTATAGGAAAGAAGAAGAGGGACATAACTAGGATCCGATCAAATCGTCCACAGACTGGAAATTGACTGTATTGAAAGAATTCATCGACTTCCTTGATGACTGGAAAAATGGGCCTACTAGATGCGGTCTCACCGATCAGACTTTTTTTAGCGTGGCGCAGACATGTAAATCTCTGATTGCATTATGTAATCACTTACTGACAGAACAAGGCATACTCTTCTATGTTTTGCTCGGGAAACTACAATCAGATCCTATCGAAAAAGCGATTTGGCTGTATCAGGCAGATGTCAGGTGCGAATTACTTTATTTCAGTACGTCAGCTTTTTGACAGTGAAAGAAAGATCCGTGCTCTATCTCTTACTAAATTTTCTGTCTAACTTTCAGTGAGATGGACCATTTGCTTCATGTAACGTCTTACTCAGATGTTCAGTGTGATGCGAAGATCTTGATTTGAAGTTGGTAGAAAAACCTGAACGTCATCGATTTGAACGCGATATATTATGTAGCGGGTGCGATTGTGAAATCGGAATTACGTCTTCGAAAGTGTGATTCCTGCAGTGATATTTTGTCCGTTTCTGACTTAGAAATGCTGCCACCCAGAGGTTGATCCTGTCGCCGATTCCGGTGTTACTCTTTTCAAGACTGTAATTACTCGTGGAGGATTACTAAATCCATCTGATTTTGCCTTCGATATTTGTGTAAAATGTTTGTCTCTATTCCATTCATTGAAATCCTCAGAAAGATTACTGCGATTGTATTTGTCGAGCAGCGATCATTGCCAGGTCTGGTTGACAATTGTGGCCACTTATCTTGAAGAATTTCATACTACCCAGACTGGTTTGTGCTACAGGTCATGAATTTCTGAAAGGCATCGTCATCAGATTTTTTCATTGCCTCATAAAAAACTACATAAAATCTGTGAATGACTCTACCGTAAAACAGTCAGCAAATCCAAGGAAGAAGGCAAAGTTGAGCAGCACAATAATGTAAACTGCAAGTACTGATATCAATGTCTCGTATACTTTGCTACATTAATAAGTTGATAATTACATGTGTTATTCTTTTTTTTACCCCTTCAATACTCTAAATAAACTCGTGAAATGTCAATAAGTACAAAATTACAGCGAATGCGCAAGTGTATTTATCTTGACTGGCAGTTACACTTTAGCACTCACAATGTAGACGCGTCAATTCTGCTTCCAATCCAGATGCTTACATCTAGCTATCCATGCACTAGGCAAGCAGTAGCAACCATACATATCAGATATCTGTGCTATTATCCTCTTTGTTAGCAACTTGTGTTTGTCATTAATAAGAGAGAGCCAGCGTCCAACTTTGGCGATAGTCATTCTGGCACGAGGGTGATTGACGTGCCGGTTCGGTTCCCACACAGCTGCATTCACCGGCCTCTCTCAGAGACCGACATTCGAATCGTAGAAATCTGGCAACTTGACGCCCATTTCCAGTGAAAATATTATGTTCAAGCGCGCGGTCAGTAGTTGTTAACAATTCAAGCGTGGGTGTCGGAGATCAATGCAGTTTCCTTCATTCCCGCCTGTTGACAGTGAAACTAATTTTCAGAGAATCAGAGTCGAACATCGAAGTTAAAACCTTTCAATAATTACAGTATAATTTTGTGCATGAAATGGGGTCATTTTAATCAGCATCATCTTCCGGCTCTCACTATGATAATGAAATTTAATTTAGAATGGACTAAATTTATAAGTTGGGGTCTGTAACAACTCTTCTCAGTGAACGAAAAATATTAGGTGCTTCTATTCTTTGCCACCTCCCACATTTCCCAATTTTTCCAAATTCATCAAACTTCGTCAAGCTTACTCACATTGGATTTAAAATAGACTTGTCACTCAGTGAACAAAACTGAGAAGTCTTACTTTAGCCCTGGGATGAAGGATTGATCCCTTGACACTGTCAGAATACAACTTATACAAGATACAGCTTTGCTGATGACCTACGCAATAGCGGGACTGCAAGTGAACGACAAAGCAAGTGCTGTAAAATATCTACAAACCAAGGAATTTTACACACTCAAAGCGTTACTTCTATTCTTCCTCCTTCACATTAGTGTTGCTAATACTAGGGTTTACAATCCCGGGATCTCGACCCTATTTCCGAGATTAAAAATCCCGGGATTACGTCTTCGAGATCTCGAGGTATTTCGAGATACTTGAAAGATTGGCCCTGAGTTCCTTCTAAGTGACATAGTTAAGAGAGTCAATGGCTTTTTTGAAAATGCATCTAAATTTTTTATGTTCCAAGTTTGATAAATTGCCAATGTGCTGTATTTGCCGAGCCAGCTGGTTAAGCCTCGTTCACACGATGACACTAGTATCGTGACATTAGTGCCGAGGAGCAGCGCGAAATCTGGGCTAAATCAATGCCGTGACACAAACCGTTCAGACGCTTAATAAACAGTGTTGTGACACTGCTACTAGTATTGCTTCTGTAAACTGAAAATACTTCGTAAATTGATAGCTGAAAGACAAATCACAACGATTTAAAATAACGACTAAAAAAAGGCCCGTTAAAGGCTCGTTCAGACAGAGCTAGGTTTGCAGTTTGCGGTCTTTGAGGGAAAAACCGTCGAAGAAACCGTCATTCAACCCAGTGAGTCTCCCGAATTCGCTCTATTGACAGGTCACCGGACTGCTACTGCAGGTGCGCTGTGTTGGTTTTCACACATCGACAACGAATTGCGTCTCGGTGATTAATTGACGGTGAAAGACAATTTCAAAAAATCATCAGTTATCGACAAAATGACATTGCAGTTGTATACATCTTGTTGTTGTGATGAGACAACGTTTCGTTCATCAAAATCGACCCAGTGGTTCAGAAGTTATGTCAAAAAATGCATTTGTTCTCTAAGTGAATGTATGCTCACAAACAAGTGAATGAAACAAGTCCTGGAATCGATACCTCCAACATCGGTAGAATCCGAAAGGGCATTCTCGGCGGCCGGTTTGTTCTTAAACGAAATTACGGTCGAGAATGAGTGATAACACAATTCAGTGTCTTACCTTACTTCGCCAATATTTTTTACGGGTTGACTAGTTTTACCTACTGTAGATGTTTGTCTAGTTCACGTTGAAAGATATACATTTTACAAGCAAGTATCGTCTTTTGAAATATTTCTTGAAACTTAATGATTAAAAACATATACAGTATATATAAATCTCGATCGAGATCCCGGGATTGCGATTAGCCAGTCTCGAAAATCCCGGGATTGAGAAAGCGGCTCGAGATTGTAAACCCTAGCTGATACCCACTAGTGTTCCATCGTCAACAATCTTCTTGCTCTTGAAAAAAAGGAAAATGTAGGGGGATGGAAGAATACAAGTACAATTATACATAGAAGTATTATACAATATCGGGTATTATAGAAGTATTATACAATATAACGTCAAAGTCGAGGGACATACATACCGATCAAAAAATCTCATGCCAGGTTAAGGTGAGACATCGAGAATTGTGTACCATGACCATATCTACTTGTAGTTATAGGCTATGTCTGCATGGGAAATAAGGCATCTCACATCAAAAATGCATTGAACAGTGCAACTCTCAAAACACTCGTCGGAGATTTTTTAAACAGCGCCTGGATTTCTTCAACCATCGATAGATATGGTAATGAAACTGATAGTGTGGATGTAGACTGGTGTTGTGAGCTTAAGTTTGGCTTTTTTGGGCAATCGGTGCAGTAGCGCAGAATATTTTAGCTTTTTTGGATTTGAGTATCGAAATGTGGACTGATTTTGTGGATTTGAATAGCTGTGGAGGAGTGGCATCGATAGCTATGGTAATGAAACTGATATTGTGGATGTAGACTGGTGTTGTGAGCTTAAGTTTGGCTTTTTTGGGCAATCGGCGGAATTCTGTGGCTTTTTTGGCTCTTTTGTGATTTTGGCTTTTTTGGATCATTTTTGGCTCTTTTGGAAATGATCATTAACCAAATCTTGCAAATATGAGTTACAAGGATTGGTTGCACGTTTACGAACGCATCAACTTAAGTGCTCTACTTCAAATTCGACCGAGAAAGAAGTAGAAATCGTCGAACCTAATACTACAAGTGAGTGTCAATCGAACAACAGTGTAGATCTAAAACTTAAAGTATCGGTATAGCTGCATTAAATATTTATTGAACAGTACAGTGTGTATTTACAGCAAAAGACTTAGCTACTTGTTACTGTACTATACCAAAAAAGCCTTATCTGGTTCTAAAGATTTTTATCGTTATTGTACTTTTACTAAACCAATTCAAAATAATAAGAGGCTGTGGGTTTTAGAATGTTATTTACTTAAGTTATAGGTATATGAATAAAAAATGGTCTAATTGTTGATTAGTAAATAAGGTCAAATTCTAAAAAATTGAGCAGCATCGGGTCGCTCGACCTAGGCCCGCATAATTCGCCTGTATTGGCGGCTGGTGGGAACAAGGAAGAGACATTGATATAGCTGAAGCCGATATAGGCTAACCCTACCGTAAACTAATGAATTATAGGTAAAACGCAATATTGTGTTATATGTATAATCACACAATTTTACATAATTACCATTTCATAAAAGTACAATTTTTAATTTCATACTGCACTAAACAATTGCCCTAATTATCAGTAGTAGTGTACAATTGGTTTTTGAATGATCAAAGATGCAGATAAAGCCTTTTCTCTAACTTAGTATATTGTTATACAGCTGTGTCCTGCTATGTATGACAAACTGAACTTTTTGTCAGATAATAATTTCTTTGTTAAATTTTATGTTTTCATACCGTATATAGTTCGCTGGCAGTGATTTAGCATCACCACGTTAGCCGCCGTCCCCGTAATCTTGTCTCATCTTGGTAATTAATTGTGCTAATTAATTGCCTTACTTACTCCGGGTTTAAGCTACTGTTCAGAACCTACTTATTATACAGTAGTTAGTGGACTGCATACATTGAACTAATAAGATTCTTAATTTTACCTTCTTCTTTCAGGTAAACCAAATGGTCCTCCATCTACGGAAGCTGGAGCTAGTAGCAGAACGATAGAGGAGAGTCTGGCAAACGTGAATTCTGTCTCAACTGCGGGGGTCTTCAACAAAAGCTCCGTCTGTCAGAAAAGTACTACTAGTGCCTCCGTTAAGTCCTCAGGCAAAAGTGCGATTGATAAATTCATCGTCAGAACACCTGCATCTCTATCAAACGAAATTGATTCGCAAATTGCAAGATCCGTTTTTTCTACTAATTCATCCTTTCATTCTGTTGAGAATCCTCACTTTATCAAAATGATAGAAATGTTACGACCTGGTTACCATCCTCCAAGTAGGAAAGACATTTCTGGCAAACTGTTGGATAAAATTCACGATGAAGAGTGGCAGAAATGTGGGGATAACTTGATGGATAAAGTTGTATGTTCAGGATTTGATGATGGTCAAATGTTCATTATGACATCAGGTCCACTATTGTCAGTTCTACAGTTACTACAGAGGATGGACTTGTTTATCTGTTTGATTCAGTAGACACAGCCGACTAATCTCACACGGCAGAGTACCTGGCTGAGATCTCAGGATCAATGATTCGGAGACTCGAAACCGAATACAGCTGCAAGGTAGGCAGCGTAGTTACAGATAATGCGGCCAATGTAACTCTGATGAGGAAGAAAGTGAAAGAAACATGCCGAAACGATATATTGACTTACGGTTGCTCAGCACACTACTTAAATTTGCTTGCACAAGATCTTTTCAATTTCTGATGCGCATGAACACGTAGTGCAAGTCATAAAATTCTTTAGGAACAACCACTTCGCAGCTGCAAAATATCGTCAAGAGAATGGGACAATAAAGTTTGTGATCATGCCGCAAGACGTCAGATGGAAAGAGTATGTGTGGACAGCTTGACGAATCATACATTGACAACTCATGCCCTCCAAATGGCAAAACAACTTAAGTCGGGTTAGTTTTTTTTCGGTTCCATGTTTCACAAACGCAGTTTTTTGGGGCTTGTTGTCATACATCTCCCATTATAAATTTTAAAGCCCAACTCTCAATAGAAAAGAACGTTAGCTAGAGTCAATTTGAAATTTGAATTGGTCGCAAAGGTCAAATATTTTCAGCAGTTTTCCAAAGGCAAAACAACTTATCTTCGACTTCCAAAGGCAAAAACTCACTTAAGTCGACACATAAGTTTGGTTTTGCCTTTAGGATGTCAGAATGCAGCCTGAAACAATGAAATTCTGCACGGAACGACTTAACTATACACATAAGTTCTTTTGCTTTTGTGGATGTCGTTATGTATTGAAACAGAGAAATTCTGACATACCTCTTAACTGGACACATAAAGTTGTTTTGCCTTTGGGATGTCGTATTCATTGTCACACGAAGAGCGTATGGCAGGGTGTCAGACTTCTGGAAAATGAACCATGCAGGTCCGTACATCATGGGTGCAATCCAAAGTTGAACGTGTGGCTCCGAAAAATTCCAAAAAAGACGATTTGTATACCATTTCCATCTGCCATTCGCAGCTGTCAGCGCGAAGATAGAGACACGCAACAAGTCGAAGTGTGTCAATGGCAATGTTTCTGAAGACTCTAGGTTATTCCATGCAAGCATAATCAACTCCTGAAAAGATCCTGTCTAGCGGAAATTGGACAAACAGCCGATGGAGTCGATAGGAGAGGAACGGCATGATACCAGCGAACAATATCAACGACGAAGTTCTTTCACAAATATGTGAACACATCGAAAGGCCATTCGCCATGTCTTCCCGCATTACAGAAGACACATGCAACATAATGCGGCGCTTACACCTTCCGTCCTCGCTAAATATTACGCAAATGGCGAAGGATTTCAACGAGACCCATGAGACAGCAGTTTCAGCGAGAGTTACCGGAAGAAAGTTCAAAGAAATGAATATTGCCTTCACAAAATTGAGTGGAGAAGAATGTGAAGTTTGCGAGTTATACTTTCATCATCTAGACACGGCACAATTTAGTGAATCACCTGAAATAAATTTTTTACCTAAATTTACGGATATTTTGTAAAAACACCTAAATCACCTAAATATTGTCATTACGACTAAAAAACTTGCTATTTGATTAACTCATCGTCTCATAATTGGAAAACATTGGAGATAAATCGTGTCTAACCGAATTGCTTTTAAAATCGGAATAATGAAGAACATTAAATGAGTGATTTCTGGTAGTGGCCACATGTTTTTCTGGTCATATTTTCTTATCTTTTATATACATTAAGAGTTTATATTGAATTTGAAATACGAATAATTTTGATCTGCTTGACACATACAAAAGTGTACCTTTGAAGTGTCCAATACGCAATTTGAAACATATATAGGCCTACTTTGTTGCTAATGTTTGATCTGTGCAGATTGTTATAGCTTGAAATGAAATCGTAACCGAATCGCGACTACTACTACTAGGACTTACTTGTCATTTTCTTCTCTCTAATTCCTAACTCTTTAAAAACTAATCGCGGAGATTATTGCCGCGGCATTTGTTTACAAATTAGCTACCGAAAAAAGCACAATTCATAAACATTAACAAAAAAGACCATCGCGTCCTCAATGAATCTAGTATTTCAATTCAACGGAGTTTTGATCTCAACCTTAAATAGGCCAACCTAAATATTTCAAAATTATTCACCCTGAAACAAAACCCTGAAATGAGACGAAAATTTTCACCTAAGATGTCG